>OY282449.1:19743011-20270511 GCA_958295655.1 Palloptera scutellata | reverse complement strand
CTGTGACAAGATCGCCCAAGGCATCCGCTAACTTTGTTGGAACCAGATCGACCTTAGGCGGTGCAATGGGCACCGGTCGTCTAAAATCAGACGGCTCCAGCTTGGTGCTGATGGCCGAGTCAAATTCATCGAGTAGATTATAACGCGACGGTGAGTTGCTGGCTGAGCTGAACTCAGAAAATCGTGGGGTGTGCTCCAACCAGCGATTAATGTCTTTTAAAGTCTGTTCGGTTTCAACATCCAATGCTTCGAGATTCGCTGCAGAGGCTGAGGTCTTTGTCGGCACAACACTACCACCCACCGATTTATTGACGGTTTTTTTACTTGCTGCAACACTGGCGGCAGCTTTCTTCTGCAATGCCTTCTTTGGTGCCACGGGCACAGCAGGTTTCTCCATGGGCTTCTTCATGATGTCCCCTTCAGGAAATGACAAAGGGGCTACCGGCTTCGCCTTTTCTTTTTTTTTTGTAACTGGTTTTTCCAAAGAGGGTAATTTCTTTTCTTTCAACTTATTCTTACTTGCGAAAGAAACTTCGGTCTTTTCATTATCTTCAAACTCATATTCATCTTCGATTATTGAAGCCGTCGCCTGCTTGACAGCCTTAATTGATTTCTTTTCCTCTATTTTGGGGCTTGTTGCATGCACCAACTCTTTGGAAATTGTGCAGCTGTCTTTTTTTTCCTGAGGTATTTCCTTTGGGACTTGAGCTTCTTTTAGAGTTTTAGACTTCTTATTCGACTCCTTAGACTTACGGCCGCGCCCATGTTCACTATTCAATTTCTCAGTGGCCTTTTCTTTCTCTACTACTGTGCTCTTCGGAAAATCTCTCTTCTTTGAGTTTGCTTCTTTGGACTTGCTACAGTTGCTACTTCCTTTGCTGCTACTTTTACTCGACTCTTCAACTGCTGCACTATTCTGTTGCTGCGAATTGGTGGCCCGACTGCGTCTATATTTGATTAGTTCGTATTTGTCCAAAAAAGGTAGCAGCATCTCGAGTTCAGCTTGCTCAGCAGCGGCAGCGGCTGCAGCTGCAACTGCAGCTGCATCCACTTCCCCAACCTTTTTATTGGAGGCGCTGCCACCACTACTTGACGGAGCAGTTGACGCCGTTTGTTTGGACTCTGTCTTTTTGGCATTGCGTGCTTTCGATGCTTGTGTCTGCTGTGTTGCAACTGCGGTACGCTCCGCTTTCGATTCGCGTGATTCCAATGAGCTGCGACTTGATAATGACTTGAAATCATCTTCATCCGAGTCTATCAAATCTCGCGTCGGCGGTACATTTGCCGTATTGCCGCTGCTGCTAGGCACTTTCTTCACCGTCGTTAACAATTCGGAGAGATCATCATTAAGTGCACTTTTAGAATATTTCTTGTGCAGGTCAACCTTAAACGGCGACATGCTGCGTGATCTTGAGTCTTCGTCATCATCGTCGTCGTCGTCGTCGACTACCTCCTCTTCCAACTCTGAAGCAGAAGCCGCAATTGCAGCAGCAGCTAATGGGGGCAAATCTTTGTTAAGTTTTATCTTTTTTGCACTAGGCTCCTCTTCGTCCTCACTAAATTCATCGTCTTCACTTTCTTTCACTTCTGCTTTTGATTTGGTTTTAGATTTACTATTTTTTGTTCTACTTTTCTGTTGCTTTGTTGTGGTAGCATGTGACTTTGTCGTAGATTTGGATGAAAGTTTCTTTTTTGGATTTGCCAGCAGCTTTGCATTGCTTTTGCTATCCTTATGTGAAGCCGTTTTAGCTTTGCTCTTCTTAGCGAGGGTGTCCACTTTATAATTCCCATATTGGTCGTCGTTATCACCGTCATCACCGTCTTGTTCCGACTCTGGCTCAGCTTCTTTTTCAGAATTTTCTGATTCTTCTGAGGCATGATGTTTAGTTGGTTTATTTAATTTTTTATTCTGCTTCTTTGACTTATTGCTATCCTGTTTCACTTTGGAAGATTTACCTGACTTTGAGTTTTTATCACTTCGATTCCTCTTGCTCTTTTTCGACGATTCTTTTGATAACTTGTTTTTGATTTTTTCCCCTGAATGTTTGTCATCTGCCTCCTTTTCTTCGGTTTCATCGGCTTTCATTTCATTATCTAACAATTTAGCTTCAACGATTTCTTCTTCTTCATCTTCAGAAAACTTCTCCTCAATTACTTTATTTTTTGACTTCTTTTTATGACGTTTGTCTTTCTCTTTGCGCTTTCTCTTATTGCCGCGCTGCTGTTCCTTCTCCGCCTCCTGCTTATCCTCATCTGCGCTCATATCATCAGCCTCATCATCATCAATATCGTATACACCTTTTTCAATATGTTTCTTAGAATGTTTCTTCTTATCTGGCACTGGCTTCGGTATTAATGATGAAGACGATGTCTTGTTGTCCACATCTATGTTGTGATGATGGTGATGTTCAGCGCCATCTTTTGTTTTCTTATTAAAATATTTCTCCCGAAATATATTCATTTTTGAATCCGCCGCTGGGTAACCCAAGCTGGGATCATCATCATCCTCATCCGATAAATTATCAAAATATTTTTTGGTTGCTTTATCAAATGCCTCTTGTAAATTATTAACCATTTCCGTGTACTCTGCAAAAACAAAATACAAAATAAATTAATACGCTCGTTGCTAGATATTTACTAATATCATTCATTGCTCACCATTATTGTGCCCATTATACAAACGACAATTGTTCACAATCAATTTGAAGTCATTACGAAAATCACTAAACTTCGTATATTCGCCATTGTCCAGTTTATCTTCCATCTTCAGGAGATCCATAGGTCTTCAATGAGAATTAAACCAACAAAAATTAGTACACACTATGCGAACAATAAATGAAAGTAACTAAGCTTTCTTTCTTCAACAGCCCATGTAGGACCTAGCCGAACTTTTCGCATCCATTCATGTTGTGCGTGAACACGAATGGAAGAAACCTCAAGTATTATGCCAAATCCAATCGGCGAAGTGAAAAGCTTTTCTTGACCAAATTTTGCTCTTGGTGGTTTGCAATTGCCTACCAAAAGGTGGTGCCGTATAGAAAATTTTTTTTTTTTTACTTTTTGATTTTTGCAAGGGCTAAGATTTGAACTCCTTGCACTCTGCGTAGCTGGCCAGCGCACTACCAACTACGCCACGGCGACCGCACAGTATGTTTTCTTTACCTGCGTATTATAGAGTAATAACGTGGTGCTATATCCTCCTCAACCGGGTCCATAAATGGCCATGCATCACGATGATTCTTCACGTAGACGAGCACTTTGTGCATTCCTATTTGCAGCACCTCTTCCGTTTCGGTAAAACTAAGAAAATTCGTATTGATGGAATTTTTGGAAGTATAATTAAAGGAATTCAATGTTGGTGTTGTTGATTTGGTGGAAGTTTTCACAGATGACGAAGATATGATTGAGGTGAAAGGTGAGTGGATAACAGTGGTGGTATTGAAATGGGAAAAATGTGAAGAATGATTGTGGGTGCTATGATTAGTTGAATGTTTGGTATAATTATTATGATAATTGTTAGCATATTTCTTTTTCAAATAGCATTTTGTAGCGGCTGCTATTGATGCTGTTGACGACGTTGGTAATAGCGTTCTTGTTGGTGCTGTTGCTGTTGCTGTTGCTGCTGCTATTGATGTTGAACAACTATTCGATGATGCATTTCTTGCAGATGCATTTGTCGTTGTTGAGGAATTAATTTTGTTGGTATTGGTATTGGTGGTGGTATTGGTGGTGGTAATGGTGGTGGTGGTGAAGATATTGTTGCTACTAATTACATTTCTACATCTATATATTACACAATGCGATGATGGTGATGGTGATGGATGGATGTGGTGGTTGATTGGTTGGTTGTTTGGTGGTGTTGGTATTGGTGAAATTATTTGATGTGATGTTGTTGTTGGTGGTGTTTTTATGAATAAAAACAAATTTGTGATGGTTGTTTGTTAAATTATTTATGGTTAATTAAATTATTTACAATTTAACGATGATAATGGAAACGCGATTACAGAATGACATACAAAATACGGTGAGAAAATGAAGAAAAATACGATGAGGGGAGAGGAAGGGAAGGCAAAAGAACAAATCATGTGTTAAATATTTACATTATTACATGGGTAAAATGGACTATTTAAATTTTTATATATTAATATATGTAAATAGAGGTAAAATACATGCATGAACTCTACAATAGTAGAGTCTATAGTAAGGAGAAATTACAAAAATGAAGATATAATTTTTTGTTTTAGTTTATACAAAATGATTTCAAAATAATACAAAACCAAATTAAGTTCCTATAAATAAATCATGGTATGAGAACTTAAGTGTCCTATGTGGGTTTTTAATGGTTTTGATTTGAAGGCGCAAGTGATGTATTGACGGAAAAATACAAATTTGAAAAATAAAACATTAATTGTTTGCTCTTAAATTAAATAAATAATCCTCTAAGGAGTGAGATCGAAAAAATCGGATAACTTTAAATTGTCCTAGCATTGAAATCCCTTATGCCAATAAAAACAATGTAAAGAAAATGTAATTTCTGATTAAATTATCAATAAAACTAATTTGTTTGTTGTTTTTTACAGAATTCGGACAGCTTTTCCGGTATGCCTGCCATTAGCGCCTTTACTGTCATTTCTGAGACTCTTTTGGCGGCAGCATTCCACTTATTTCTAAAATCTTCCATGGATTTAGCTTCTTTGTTTGTTGCCTTTAATGTTCTTTTCACTAGAGCCCAATATCTCTCGATATGCCGAAGTTCTGGGCAATTTGGTGGGTTGGCGATTTTTGGTGCCAATTTGATGTTTTGGTCTTCGAACCATTTAAGGGTTACTTTACTGTAGTGGCAGGAGGCTAGATCAGGCCAAAAGAAAGTAGATACATTGTGCTTTCTAATGAAGGGCAGCAATCTCTTCTGCAGGCACTCCTTCACATAAATTTCGGCGTTAACAGTGCCACTTGTTACAAAACTTTCACAAATCGCTTGCCATACCAGGAACTTCTTCGGGAACTTTGACTTTTATTTTGTCCTAAATCTTTCCTCATCTCCTCCTCGTTCCTTTGCGGTGTAAAACTCTTGACCAGGCAATTGAGAAAATTTAGACAACACGTACGTTCTTACTAAAAAAAAGCTATTGTTGAATTTACTTAAAACAATCGAAAAACACATCAGACGCTTAATTTCTCATACGACGAAATATACATAATACATATTTATATGTTATACATAAATATTTTACAGAAATTGGCTTAAAGCAAAATGAAAACACCAAAACCGACCTAAACGCTTTTACCAATGTGTGCATTTTCCAACTCAAATCAAAAATAAAATGATGATATCAAATTATTCTAGTAAATATACATACAACATACATACAACAAGCAACAGCAAGAAATCGCAATAGAAACTTTTCTTTCAAATTGAATATTTATATTTATAGTTATATTGTTTAATTGAAATGGAAAGAAAAAAAAAACACGGTAGTAATTGAATTTGATAAACTTACTCATCTGTGCTTTTATCCGAATGGTGTGAAGATGCTTTCGATGATGAAGCAACAGCCGAGGAGGAACATGACGAGGATGACTTCTTTTTACTACTTCCACTACTGCTATTATACTTCTCAGAAGTGCCAGTGGCAGTGGCAGCAGCGCTACCGCTACCGCCACCACCAGCATTTATAGCTGCGGTTGATGATTTCTGTTTTTTACTTGTCATAATTGTTGTTGCTGTTGTCGCAGATGTCGTCGATGACGATGATTTTGTTGTTTCACGTTCGCCGCTAGTCGCAGTATCCTGCTGCTGCAGTGTGTTTGTTGCTGTGGTTGCTGTTGGTGGCGATATAAATATATTGCCCGTTAATGATGACAAAGAATTATTTGTTTGTCTACCAGGAAGTTTCATATTGGTTGCTGGAGCCATATCATGCACTACCTGAATACTAGCAGCAGCGACAATGTTTTCTTTCTTGATTGGTGTGGTATGATGCTGGGCAACTGGTGATGTCCCAACCACCACGCTATTATCTAGATGGGTATCACCAGTAGCACTAGTCGCATTCAAATCGCTATTGTTCTCAACGACGACACTTTCGCTAAATTGACGACAAAAATTCTCTTTATCCTCCGGACTCAGTGATGGTATATGCACGTGATGATGATACTGCTGCTGCTGTTGTTGCTGGTGGTGAATGTGCTGCGCATGGGAACGTGATGACTGATGATTGTTTTTAGTATTTGTTTTATTATTATTATGATTACTGTTGCTGTTGCCACTGCCACCACTATTCGGGCTTGCTATTGTTGTGCTGTCTATTGGTGCTGTTGCAGAATCAGTAACAATTGCCGCATGCTTATGACGACGTCGATGTTCACGTGATTTCTTTTTCTGTTTCTTTTGTGATTTCTTCTTTTTATGATGTGATCTTTTCGTTTTCAATGGTGTACTCGGTGGAATAAAGTCTTTGTCACTTGTTGTAACAACAAATCCCGGCGTTGTTGATGATGACGTTGTACTTACTATCTGCTGTTGATTTTCTAATGTTAATGCATGTATGCGTTCTTGCTGTTGCAACACTATTTGCTGTAAATCATCAATGTCTTCAATTAGAACAACATCGTCGTCATCTTCGTCTTTAGGCTCGATTTTAATATTTCTCAAATAGTCTACACCCTCTTCATCCACCAGCAAATTGATATTGCCTTGTGTTTGTGGCGTTGTAATCTCGTGTCTCAATGTTATATTATGATCTAGTTCACCTGTGGCGTAGTCGTCATCCTCCTCTTCTTCGTCCTCTTCAGGTGATAGACAAAATGTTTCTCGGTGGCATAAGAACTCACTGGAATTTGTTGTTGCTGTTCGCCTTAACGAACTCGCATACGTTGAGATTCCGCTAGCGGTTGATGTAGATTGAGAACTATAAACATATAGAAACAAAATACAACAACATAATTATTAGTGATACCTAGTGGAAATTAAGTGATTTGCTTAAACTCTAATAGAAACTATAAAACGTCAACGTGTAAATGCAATCACCAGTGAAGATGAAAATGAGACGTTTTTGATGAGGTGATGGTGATGGTGATGGCGCTTGTGATGTTAGTAGATGTAGTAGTTTGAAAGTGTACTTCTTGAAACATTAAAAGAGAGAATCATTAAATTAAATAAAATTACATAACGAACAGAACATAGCATTAAATGAATGGCTTTTAGAAAATTTAGCCATTTTTATTGTGCAAATTAAGTTTGAGCTACATGACACGGACAGACTTCTTTCTTAGAAACGAAACTGCGTATCTTCGCGTATAAGCACAAATCGAAATTGGTGAGATAATTGAAAAAGTTACACAGAAACAATTTTCACAATAACTGCAAAATATTTAATTACAAAAAAATATTAATTTTCAAACGGACCTCCTCAATGGAAACACGAAGTCAATTCTAAGTATGTATGTACGTACATGAAAATCAGAAAATACAATATTTAGACTAACCATCAATTACAGTATTTCGAACGAAGATATAATTCATTTACTTAACAATCAAAAGAAAATACGAAAATATGCGGTTGAATGCACGAAAAGTAAACAAACGACATTTTCGTTCTAAATACGGAAAGCGACTGTAATATGCCAATAAGTTTTTATACCAGGAATTTAAATTCATAACGTACCATTTGTATTTTGGACATATTTTCTTTAATGCATCACAGGTGGGAAAGTCTATACCATATTCTTATTTTAGCAGCACATGGAAGGCCTAAAACAAGGGTTTTTTTATTTTCGCTTTTTAGCTGTTTCTAAGGAAAATTTCTACTAATTTTTTTTATTGATCTATTCAACACACAGGGTGTACCCCTATGAATGCAGAGCATTGTGTTGAATGGAAAGAAGATTGATAGGTAGGAGGAAGGAGGGTGAATAAGAGAGGGAATGCAATCACAGAGGACACCGATAAAGAGATAGACACCCATTGTGGCAAGTGTTATGCCTTTACCACAATGAACTTCAGTTCTATCAGTGTCGACTGTGACCGCATGTAGCGCCAAAGGCCAAGCTTTATTACACCTAAGCAATGTTCTTTCTTTGCCAAATTAAGCAAATGTTAAGCTTATTACACAAAGAAGCTACTCCTTGCCTCCGCTTGGCTAGCTGTGAGTAGTTTTTTTTTCGTAAATTAGTGTTCTCTGCTTGCATGATGTTCGGTCTGAAAGTGTATATGAAAGTATATACATATTCGGTTTGAATGTATATAGTATCCTTAGTATCCATCCTTTTTGGATGACGGATTCTAAGATTAAAATGTCAAAAATGCGAACAAATTTTATAATAAACAATTAGATTCGTATGGTCTTGACTTTCTATTCATAATTCTTAAATTGAACTCACCCAAAAGCAAGTCTACAAAATCTACCTTTTACTCAAAGAAACACTAATATCTGAAATTGACCTTTAAGCATCCGATATGATTCTCTACTGAAAATTCTTTCCGTGATAAAACAATGATGACAATTTTTTTTTTCTGGCGCTTATGCGGTGTATATTAAGAGATTAATAGCGTTGTGCAAGTTCAAAATCGGGGCAATGGTTTTGATTTTTCGGACTCACGGAATTCAATGGCACAAAGTGTTTTGCCTGATTGGTGTACTTGAATCAGGGATGTGAACCAACCAAATTATGCAGTACAATCGGTTCAAACGTTCACCGATATCAATGGCGTAGACAAGGTGTAAATTAGATGCCGCCCTCCATCTTTTTTTGTGGAAATTTTTTTTTTTATTTGGTCCCAATCTTTGGAACAAATTAGGTATAATCAATTATCAAAACCTTTGTTCAAAAAATTATGAAAATCCGAGCACAGTGTAGATATTCTGTTTAGTTTTGCAGAAATAATCTTTAATTGTACTGCAAGCGAGTTAATTTGTACTGAGGCCACCAAAGATTATTAAGGTTTTATTAGGTACATGTTTTATTAAATAGCCAAATTTAACAAAATAAAATTATTTATAATTAAAAACAAAAAAAGGAAGAAATTACATAATTTAAGATTAAAAAAAAGCATGCTTACTTAAGTTTTGTTTCTTTTGTTTCTCTTTATGCAAAAAACCAAATGTATGCTATCCAATTCCGAAACATAACCACATAGATAAAATAAATTTAAATTAATTTTTCATTTATAGCGCGTCGTCCTCGTCGTTGTCTCTTTTCAATTGTTCACTTGCTTATTTTTCTTGTCGTTTTGCTGTTGTAGTTGTTGTTATTATTGATGGTTTTGTTTGCCTGACACTACAGCTGCGTTTTATTATTTCTTTTGTTTACAAAATAGTTCTTTCTCTTTTTCATATATGTATAAATCGTTTGTGATTTTGTTTTTTGATTTGCTATAAACTGCCGCCGAAAAGCCTGACAATAGTTTTTATGCATACTTTGCAATGCTTCTGAATGATAAATGATTACAATTTAGGTATATACATATGTTTTTTTGATTACTGTTGATGAAGTGTCAAACAAAATTTTAGCTGACCAAACTCTTTTCTATGTAGTTTTGTGATTTGTACTTCAAATTTTTACAAGTCAATTTTAAAGTTATGGTATTATGGTACTTTTTTAAAAGCAACAGAAATGTATTAAAAAAAAAAAAAACAAGTGGAAATATCAAAATATATTTGTATTAAATTAAAACAAACACAAAATATAGAATTTAAAACAGCAAACGAAAAAAACGTAGACGAATTTAAGCTAAAATTGCTATTTTCGTATTCCGTTCTGCGTTTGTTTGAGCGTGGTGCAGCAGTATGTTTGTGTGTGTGAGTGAGTGTGTATGATGCGTGTTTTTACGTGCATATGTATTTGTTTGCGGTAATGCCTTTGTAATGTGTGTCTTTAAAGTATTTCAATGAGACATGATTTAATATGCATTTGTCTGATTTCAGTGATTTAGTTCTTTGTGTTTGTTTCAGTGATTGATTTAGTATATTTATTTTGGTTGTTTTGTTGTTGGAAAATTTTCTTTTACTGAATCTGAATTAGGTTTTAATTGTAGTAGGTGCTGCTAGAAGTAGCAGAAGTACAATTCAAGTAGTAGAAGGAGTATTGGTGGTAGTATTGGAAGAGGCAATTGCAATTTATCTTGCTAACCGTCTTCTTGTGCGACTTTGTGACGTTGACGCGTTGTAGTTGGTTGTTGTTGCTGCTGGTGCCGGTTGCGTTGTTGTTGTCGCTCTCGGTATTAAGTGTGTTGGCTTTGCTGGCGGCTCAAATTGATAACGTTGACGCTCACGCTGTAGACGTTCTTGCTCTTGGCGCGCCTTAAGCTCAACAATATTGCGAATGCGACTTGAGTTGCGCAGTTGAAACAATCTACAAAAAAAAAAAAGCACAACAAAAAACAAGACAAAAGTAGAAACGAAATATTAATTGCAATATACTCGTTTTTATCTATTTACAAAACTCACTTTCTTCTTCTCAATTTTTCCCGTTCTCGAAAAAGTTGCGGCAATTTAGGCAAAAAGTTCTCATCTAATATTTGATAGAGCTCGCGCTCCTGAGTCCTCCTTGACGATTTAAATTTGCTTGCTAAATTTTGCCAATCCTCTTCAGTGAAGCAAATGACCTGCCATACAGAGCCGCCGCCACTGCTGTTGCTACTACTACCACCACTGCCACTTGATTTTTGGCTATTACTAGCTGCTGTTGCCTTATCCTCACGATACAAACGTGTGCCGTAGAAATACCAATAGCCCGAGTTTTTCGAATCGTATCCCAGCGGTTCGACACGCAAGCTATCAGCTTCTAAATTACTTAAAATTACTTGTACATCATCGGAATCCAAACGGAAATGACAAAGATCATGTAGAATTTGTAAACGTTTGCGTACTGGCAACGATTGAAAGTCAATATCGGTATCAAAATGATTTTCGGTATTGTGTATGCGACACTGTTGGCGTAGGAAACGCCGCAAAAACATTTGATAATTGCTGTGCGTAATTTCTTTAGCTACCGATTTGAGTGCATCGCAACCCTTCAGTAAACGCACTATTAATTCGGGTACTAAGGCGATCTGATTATCGTCAGTACCATCGGATAGAAGTGCGGATTCTAAATCCTATAATAATAGAGAGAAATCACAATTAATCCGATGAATGACACATTATATATTGTTCATCACAGACATGGGAGTAATCAATTGCATTGTCTAATTAATTAAACATACATATTAAGGCAAAATCAAAGGATTATGATTGTTTAATTTTCATTACTTGTAACTGTAATTGATTGATTAGTTGTACTTGTAAATGTAATTGAATTCTAAACAATTACATTTTTAATAAATTTTAATTGACATTTTTTAATTATAATTACTAGTAATTATATAAGGACCTTTTCTCAATTACAATTACATGGCAATTTCAATTACATACTTTTGGCAATTGCAATAACTCGTAATTTCTATTTAGAGTTACACGTAATTTCGTGTTAAGTTACAATAATTCAAAATAAGAAATGCAAGTAATCATAATTGATATGCATTTAATTACAATTACATGTACAGAGTGAGTGGTAGATTCTAATTGCAGGTACATTCAATTGTATTTTAAGATATTACAATTACACACATGTAATTGTAATTGAAAATTTTTGTAATTGGATTTGCCTATGTCTGGCTCATCTGTATATATAAATATATTTATGTAAGATATGCCCTAACAGACAACAGATAAGCAGACAAGGGCTGATTTACATTTAAATCAAATTTATTGTGTAATCAAGGAGAAAGCTACCAGACGTCTCGGATCCGGAAAGCTATTCCGGATTTGAGTTGGTCGTCCCGCATTGAAAAGTGCACCGAAAATTATTCGGAATTCGACACGTGAAGCTTTCTGAAATGTACCTACATACATTTTTTCTTGCACATAATTCTTGATTACAACTAGTGTCCACCACTCATACTCTCTCTTTCTGTTATAGATAGCAAGGCTTAACGCTCATGATACATAAAGTAAATTAATATCGGTTTAGAAAACATGAATCCATTCTAAAAAACTAAATGAAATTAATTAATGTGGTTTTATGAAATCGAAAACGTTGAATCCCTAACAGAACTTGTTATTTTCTGAGCTTTTAGCACTTGATACTGTAATCTTACATTAGCTATTCATAGATATTTTGTTTATACCGTTTCTATAATGGTATGTTCATGTTAATTCTAAAACTTTAGTTTACACGCTTCTGATCTTAAATTATCAAAATTAAACTCTCGCGAGCAATATTTATCTAGAACAAATCGCTCATTTTCTGTAAGACTGTTATAAATCAGAAAACTAAATTTTCGAGTTAATTATACAGAAATAACTGTTGTTATCTTTTAAAAAAATATCATAACAGTATCTTATGAACTCTTACGTTTTTCTCTAAATTTATGTTTTTTAAGTTATGACAGTCTTGCAGCAAACGAATGATATGGGAATCGATGCAGAAGCTGCTGGAACTCCAGACTAGTTCTCATTCACCAGACCACCGAGGTGGCTAATGTATGTAATTATTAACCGTGAAGTAAGAGGCGGGAGAAAAATCATTGGTTAATATATTGTATTCTAAAAAAACAAAAGTTGTTTTACAGAAGAATTTACATGAAAAATTTCCAATTTATCCAAAATTCATAGAAAAGGATAAACTAACAGACCGGATAAAAACTATATTACTCTAGAGTACTTCCGCTTTCCAAAAGCATACTTATCGACCTCAATGGAAACAATTGGTTACCACGTGTTCTGATACTATGCAGAATTGACATTTTTCAAATCCAATCAACCCAATTAAGCATTTGATTGGTCACAAAATTAAATCTACTGCATATGTACGTCATACCAGACCCTATTATTGGCTATAGTACATTTTTACTTGACAGAGAGAAATATGAACAAGAGATTCTGCAAAGCAAAATGTAAACAAAGATCTGATATGACGTAACCAAAAAATGGTGACCCAGCGCAATGCCTAATCTTACCCATCTATCATTCTGGGTTTGAGACCAATTAATATGTACCTAGTTTCAAACATCGTTTCTACTAAGATTATTACACCATTGAAAATATTTTTTTGCATAAAGATGCAAGGTGAAGTTTACTTTAAAAACGCGGGCAAAGCGTTTTAAAGTTGAGTTCAAAGCTTACCTCAATATCAATATCAGGCAAATCAAACGCAGAACTAAACAATGAACAAAAATGAGAAATGCACGGTATCTCCCACCATGATTGAATATCTGAAAAGTATTTAAGATATCAACCATTGAATTAGTCGCAAGTTATATTGTTACAGATATCTGCGTGTACGTACCCAATAGGCCGATGAAAGTAGAAACCATTTATGTTTACTTTCACCTTCGCTTGACTCCCTTTTATTTACAGCTAATTATTTATATTATTATTCTTATCAATTCCTTGAGTTTATATCCAATTTTTTTACTTAACGTAATTTTTTTTGTTTCGAGTTTCTTTGGTAACTTTTTATTTCCACTTGTAACGTAGTATAAATTAATATTTCAAGCTTCAGGGCAAGTTCAAATATTTAACTGCCGGTTACCAATTACTTAAGAGTACCTGAAAGACACATATGAAGAAATATTAACATTATAATAGACTGTAAAAATAAGTAAAGAAAAAGGCGCCAAAACAGAAAAAAGAAAAAAAAAAAAAAGAATTCCACACCTTAAAATTCAAACAAGCGAAACGAGGAGACAGACGAATTAGCATCAAATTACAAAAGAAGATAACGAAGAACCTTATAAGCAAATATTCAAATTCAACGTTAATCGATGATGACAATCGAAACCAAGATTTTTTATAGTAACAATTTTTTGAGGATTAATTAAAACCAAAACAAAGTGAAAGAGACAAAGGCAAAGCACAAAATGGGGATAGAAAAAAAAGAAACAAATGCATAGGGTAGTGATGCATTAACTGCAAATTAAAAATGTACGAAGGGAAAAATAAAAACGTACTTATAAAATAAGAAAGTACTTTCATTTATATTTTATATTTATTTAATTTATTTTTCTCAAGAACAAAAAAAATTGTCACTTCTCGTTTTTTCTAATTCTTATTTATATAAATCAAAAATACATAGTTTTTACATATGTAGCTACAAAGAGTTTTTTTCTTTTTTTACCAAAACAAAAAAATAAATTAAAAAGAAATCCACGAAAACCGGATCATTGTAAAGGTTGTTTCTTTTAGAAGTGTGGTTTTTAAGTAGAAATAAAATGCATATAATTCATGTACAAATATAACAAGCACAACATGAGTGGCTGCGAAAGCTCGGCCTAGGCCCTCCATGGGCTGTTGTGCCATTAAAAGTAAATTTAATGTTATGGCCAAGAATTTATCTTTATTATAAAGATAAGGATTTGCCATTATGTTTTAAAAACGATTTCGGGTAAGTGACCGCCGTGGCTGGTTCGAATAAATTCCAGCCGAGGTCCAATTTTCGACCACTTTTCGCAGCAATTGGGGCCGGGCCGTATGTCAGTAATAACGCGCCAAATATTCTCTTCCAAGGCGTCAATCGTCTCGGGCTTATCTGCCTAGACAAGCGACTTCACATAACCCCACAAAAAATAGACCAGCGGTGTTAAATTGCACGATCTTGGAGGCCACGTCACAGGCCCAGGACGCGAGATAATGCGCTCACCAAAAATTTCCTTCAATAAATTGATTGTTTCGTTGGCTGTATTGCTGTATGGCATGTAGCACCGTCTTTTTGGAACCAAAGGTAGTCCATATCAACATCCTCCAATTCAGGCATGAAAAAGTCATTAATCATGGCTCTATGGAGTTCCCCATTCACTGTAACCAATGATTCCCTCTGCCCATAGAGCGCACCAAACAGTGACTTTTTGAGGATGTAACGGCGTTTCAACAATGTTCTGTGGATTATGATCACTCCAAATGAGACAATTTTGCTTACCCATTCAACTAAAAGTGAGCTTCATCGCTGAACAAAATTTTCTTGTGCAAATCGGGATCGTTGGTCATCTCCTTTTGGGCCCATTCACCGAACGTGCGACGCGCTTGATGGTCGTTCGGCTTAAATTATTGAAATGGCAAACCAAATTGAGCGAAAATCAAGTGACAACTACCCAAAACACCAACTCCGAAAAAAGTATTGCCAGATTGAAAACAACAATTCTAAAAAAACACCCTTTACAAGATGTTATCTGCGACTGGAACACAATGAACACAACGACAAAATGAATTTAATTCAAAGCTTAACAATTTTTACAGATTATTTATTTTATACCGATAAAATATAATAATATTTAATAAAACACTTCATTATTATATTTATTTTCAAAGAAAATAACAGAAGTAAGCACATTGAAAAATTTCAATGCAGTGATTTTTATTTTTTTTTATAGAAATAAATTTAAGCAATGATGCAGTGTCGTAGTCATTATGTTTGTTTTCATAAGAATGCGTGGTATTTCAGTGTTAACAATAGCGCAATGTCCTCGTCATGTCCATTGTGTTCGTATCTTAATTCGTAAATAAAGTGCATAGGAATACAAAAACAAACGTTTACCGAACATACGAAACTTAAAACGTACTTCATCCATAAAAGTAAGTAAATTTATGAAAATTTTAATAGTCACATATTAAATTTCTTTTTTTCGTACCATGTTTTAGTTTCGTATGCGTGTATAAGTCTTTCTCTGTCGCACTTCCATTATCAATCTTGTTTGTTTTTCTCTTGAATTTCGTATTCATGGAGGTTAAAGAGGAAAAATATTACATAGTTGTAATTATTTGGTTCGACTAAAAAAAAATGAATATTTGTATCTAGAATAAAAACGCAACCTAAAAAGTACGAAAGTACGTAGTTGTGCAACAATGGCATGGGGTAAAGAAATATGGAATGTAATTAACGCACGCACACACAACGATGTGCTTGTAAATAAAATATAGCAATAAAAACTGTACAAAGTACAAAAAAAAAACATGTATATAATATAATTGCACGAAGGATAAAATTGTTTGCCATGTGTTGTGTACATTCCGAAAGCGTAACAACAATAACGTTCACAAAGGGGAATTAGCCGCAACGATAAAGATAGGAAGTGGTTTTTGCTATGATTATTAGAGAACAATTTAAAGTTTCAAATATATACAAAATAAAAAGAGCGCGTAATTTGTATTGAAGAAGAAAGAAGCTCTACAAGTGACATATATGTATTAACAAAATACAAAAGTCAAACACAGATTTTTAGGTTAAATTAGACTGTTATATTAGAATTGTTCAAAAAATGAGGCAGTCCAAAATTGTTGCGTAATTTATCTAGTTTATAAAAGCAATTTCTTTATGCAAAATCCTAACGAACTCACGTGGAATAATAAATTAAAAACGATTTTATAATTATTTAAATAACCAAATTATTGCAGTTTAATCATAATAAATCTTTAAAAAAAAAAGATGTTAGCAATATTTGGCACGCTTGCGAGAAAAATGTAGTAAATAATAAAAATAGGTAAAATGAAAAGTGATAAGCTCCGAAAAAAAACAAGAAAAACACCGCGACGAAAACATTTAATTAATTGTTTGAATGTGGGGAATTGTTTTGAAAATGCAGGGAAAGATAATTCAACGATGGCGATAACAAAATAATCGAGTAAGCACGATATAAAGAAAACCAAAACAACGAGCTGCTTATTTAACGATGCGCATAAAGAGCACAACAATACAGCACATTCTGATACTTCGACAACTGCTATGAGCGCAAAAGAGTTAAATAGAATGAACTCAAAAAATTAGTATATTTTCATTTCTCGCTGTAAAAAAATCGAAGTGAAATTTTTTTTCCTGAACCATTTTTTTCAAGCAGCATAAGAAAATCGTTGAAAAAAATTATACCATTTGGTTGAGTTTTTGTAAATTTTTTCGTTAAGCAAGAAGAACTGCACACATGAAATAACTGTTTAAAAAATATTAACACCATAAATTAACATTAGAAAAGAGAATTGATTCATTTAAACACTTTACGCCCATTTGTTATACTCATTTTCTTTCGGCATACGTTTCGAATAATAAAATAATTAATTACCAAAGGCGCACAAAATTTGTTCTCCTCTTCCTCTTCTTAATCAACACCTTTTTCGAATAAAATTGCGTTTAAATTTGTTTTTCCTTTTTAAGTCTTCTTACTTATACTTCTAATTAATGCACTTTAAAATGTTTACACGATTTCATTTAAAGAAGTTGCGTTAAACTTTAATCGCTTATTTTATGGAAAAATCATGTAGAAAAATTTGTGAAATTTTTTCAGTTTCATTTTGTATGTGTTTGCGTGCGTTGCGCTCTTCGTCTTTTTTTGCTCTTGTTTTACTTTTTTCTTCTTCCTTTTTCCGCACTTGCTTGCAGCTGGGTGAAGACGGTCAACTGCTTTGGACTTTTTCTTTCAATTTTTCTTTTTTGTATACGGCAAAACTCTTTTTTCATCACTCCTCTCCGAACACAACACAACCGATTCCGTTAAACACACGATATAAACTGAAGAAATTTCCGTTGTGCGTTTTATGGCGCAGAAATATTGAACAAAAAACCTATAAACAATGGGATTTTACATGGGAAGAAAATAGATCGCTATTGTTGCTTCCCATCGTGTGTACTCTCTTGTTCTAGTGCAAAATAAACCGATATATTCCTACTTGGTTTCACGGTTGCCACTTAGGTACAAATGTACCAAAATTAGTTTTTTTTGAATTAGGCCGTTGAGCCTCATTTATTCAGTTTTGTCATTTGTTTCGAAAACACCGAAGAAGCTTTATGAAAGTTGTACCAAAAAGATTGACAACACTGCATGACATTATTACAATTTCGTTGTAGGACCATTTCACAATCACGACAGTTGTCAGTTGCACGAAATTTTTTGAATTTTCTTTAATAAAAACTAAGCTAAAATAAATTTAAGTTAACTTTTTTTGTTCACGTTTTTTTATAATTGCGCGAAACTGTATATATTAATAAGAGGTACAAATCTGAATTTTGTGATTAATTATGTAAGAACACTGAAATTTGTGTTACGTTCATGTGTTGTTATAAAAAACAAATTCCGCTTTTCTTGGTCGAAAATTAGATCTAATGCGCTTGCACGTCATATCAGACTATGGTGTGATCTGATTTGCTAAAGTACGTTTTCAATTGATTAAGAGAAATAAGAGATTCTGCTAAGCAAAATGTAAACAAAGGTTTATGGTATGACGTAACCAAAATATGACGCACCATCACAATGCCTAATCTTGTCTTAAATCATTCGTTTTTAACTAAAAAAAAACAAAATTTTTTTTTTTGATTTATTAAAAAATCTGGATACACAAAATTTTTAACGAGTAACAACTGTAGATTTAACCATAACCCAGTGTGTCTACTTATACGCACGGCTACTTTTGTCAGATTTTATGTTTTGACTAATTTTTTAATATACTCTTGTATTCCATCGTCGAGAACTTTTCCACACACCGATTTCGAGCCACCTATCTTGAATTTGTATATTTGTGTATAAAATTGTGAAGACATGCAGACTCTGTAATAAGATAACGTCGTAAATCCAACTCATTCCCTTTCGACTCCCCTCCCAAACCAACAAACGAAAAATCAGCGAATGTAAACGCGGACTATAAACCACTAATTGCAATGTAGCTATTATTAATTAGGCAATATTTGTCAGCAATTCTGTAGGTATCTTTGACAAGCTAGTGAAGAAGAAAATGGAAGAGTACAACGAGGTTCGTACCACCGAGTTTTACAAGTTTTTTTATTTAAGCCATTACTTTCCAAAATATTTTTCCTTTTTGCAGTCAGTTTCAAAAATGATCACTTTTGGATTTCAATCTAAATGACTGCAGTCTATTACAGCTCTTGCAAAAAAATACAACAAAAGAGAAATAAAATTTCCAGCAATTAGAGCTTAACGTAAAAACGAAAGCAATTTTGAAAAGGCTATGGTAAAAGGAAAGCTTCCTATTATTACCTAATGTGAAAGATATTGCACTCTGACTATTGTTTTTGCTTATGTACAGATCATATAAAAATTTAATGTTTAGAAAATAATATGTCATTATACTATACCATTATACTTTTCATTATGCTTTTCATTATACTTTTCCATTAAATAAATTTATATATGCTTCGATAGCAACTACTTTTGTAGTTAGGATGCGATATGCTTGTTGACGGCGAATTTCTGAATTTTCACTGGAATTTTGTATCACAGTAGACCTGCTGAACACAACCCGTCAAACGGTTTGACGGTAACACTGCATTTAGACCAAACAACAACACATGTCAAACATTGGCGCCGAACAAACATCAGACGCCAATTTGTTCGCTTTGGCTAGTTTTTTTTTTCATTGTTATTATTGGATCTTGCTTGTGTTGGAATTAACAATATGTATTCAAATCTTAATCAATACTATACACTTTACTAAGACTATGTTTGTCTAAAAATTATTTATTTATACGGAAAGAAAAAATAAACAAAACAATTTATTATTTTTTTTTAATATTTGAGGTTACTCTGTAGGCTTTTCCTAAGGTATTAAATTATTAATTATCTCTTATACTTAAGATCACTTCTCTTTTTTTTTTGTGAACTTTGTAGTATTGATCTTAACTCTTGGAATTTGTAAATCTTTATGTATATTTGTGTTGCGGAATACAAAGGAGCACCAGTTGCATTAGTTCGATTTTGGAAATACTCTTTGATCCCCACAGTTGGATACCGTATGTCCAGATAGCTGCGTTCTACTCTATTTTCTAAACTTAGTCCGGAGTCCTTGAGTAGTAGCTAGTGCATTTTAAAGTTTTTTTTAGTTTTTTTTCGTTTCTATATGCTTTCTCCAAGTTAGACGCTTGTCAAGGTGCTCCATGGGCTGTTATGCCATTAAAAGAAAGAAAAGACTTAAGGAAAATTAAAATATGATTTGAAAAAAAGGAAAATTGCATACACGTATGCAAGTAAAACGAATTTCAAAGCAATACCGACATAAACAATTACAGCGTACCTAAGAAACTAGTCTCGCTTCAATGTTGCTACTTCTAAAAGATATGAACTAGAATCTTTGAAAAGGAATGTGAAGAAGTCTCAATGATTGCGAATGGAATAAAAATAGAAACGCGATAATAGCAGGATGGGGTATCGCAGAATTTTTTCGCCAGGGAGGTTGTGGTTTCAATTCCCGTATTGATTTACTACGGCTGGTGGTTAATTCTCACAATAACTTCTTATTCCTAAAGATATGAAGTGAATAAGAGTTGTAAGAGTGTAGCAATCAAGGGCGAAACCACCAAGTATTAACAAATTGCCAAGCGGCCGTTTGGAACGGGCGTTGTATCATTATGAACCGTGGGCCCTTCTCGTAGGCCAAATCTCGTTCCTTGACAGCCACTTAACCTATCCTAATTATTTATACAGGGTGTTTTTTTTTAGAAGTGTTGATTTCAAGAAGAAATAAAACGCATATAATTTAATGTTATGGCCAAAAATTTAGTTTTAGTATAAAGATAAGGACTCGCCATTATGTTTTAAAAACGATTTCGGTCAAGTGGCCGCCGCGGCTGGTTCGAATAAATTCCAGCCGAGAAGCCCAATTTTCGACCACTTTTTGTAGCAATTGGGGCCGTATGTCAGTAATAACGCGCCGAATATTCTCTTCCAAGGCGTCAATCGTCTCGGGCTTATCTACGTAGACAAGCGACTTCACATAACCCCACAAAAAATAATCCAGCGGTGTTAAATCGCACGATCTTGGAGGCCACGCCACAGGCCCACGACGCGAGATAATGCGCTCACCAAAAGTTTCCTTCAATACATTGATTGTTTCGTTGGCTGTATGGCATGTAGCGCCGTCTTTTTGGAACCAAAGGTAGTCCATATCAACATCCTCCAATTTAGGCACGAAAAAGTCATTAATCATGGCTCTATGACGTTCCCCATTGACTGTTACCAATGATTCCCTCTGCCCATAGAACACAACACACACCCTCTGCCCATAGAACAGCGACTTTTCGAGGATGTAACGGCGTCTCAACAATGGCTTGTGGATTATGACCCTTTATATCATCACAAATCAAAGACAGGAAATATTTTAATTGCCGATTATTTGGGATTTCCTTCAATCCTTCTTCTTTTGTGGTGACTTTATACTTTGCAACGAATAATGATATTATATTATTCACACCGATTATTAAAAACAAAATTTGTATTAATACAACCATGTATGCCCCATATTTTCGTCAAGTTTTGAATTATCATTTGTCTTTCAAACCATCTTTCTTCGTCAACTTTTGTGCAATTGAAATGTCAAATACTGAGCATTTTGCGCAAATGTCGAATGAGAGAAGACAATCTATCGGAGAAGTCGTTTTCAATTCATTCGCACCTTTGGAAGAGATCTAACGTTTTCGGAGTGTGGTCGCGGATAAAATTGATTAAAGTTGTTAAGAAAAAATTTTTCAATTTTTCCAACTTTAGGAGGAAAAATTTTAAATACTTTTGTTGTATTAACAGAAACAAGTGTTTGTGTTTTTGATTTGAAAAACGGATTAATAAGTGTTTCGAAAACGAAAGGTGAAAATTTGAATGAAAAAACATATGCATTCAAAATTTGATGGTTGTGACAAAGGAAGAAAAATAAAAGGGATTCCATGCAGATCAAGGGAATAGACGCAAAGTTAAATTCATAATCAAAAAAGGAAAACCTGTTTTGTGAAAATATGCAGATGATTGAAAATCATTTTCTCATCATCTCTTGCAAATGGTAAATGAAAGTGTAATTCTTAAGAAATACTAAATACGAAAAAGGACTAAAAAACTAGTTAGCAACGAGATGCTGGCGAAGCAAGCAATTAAATGTTTAAGTTAAAGTGGAAAAATACTAATTTGGTTTTGTAGTTGCTTGATTGAAAGTTTCGTTTTAATGAAAACTGCACACATTTAAAATGAAAGTATGTGTATTGCGCAAATTTTCACTTGAGTTTTTGGCGAAAAAAGGTAAATGAGAAAATGTTTGTATGGCGAAAAGCGTAATGCTCTGGTTGTAATGTGTAGATGTGAGGTGAAGGAGCGTGAAGGAGCGTGAAGTAATGAAATGCCACTTTATTATTTGTTGTACGCAGAAGTAATAGAAGAAGTTATACATAATATTCGTGCAGTAACGTGACGTGAAATAAATGTCTAGATATTTGATATCTTACGTTACTATTCTGAAATTGGATAATTATGTAGTACACACAAAATCAATGAGTAAAGAGGAAAGGAAACCAAGTTAAAGATTGGTGGGGAAAACAATGTAGAAAGAAGAAGAAGAAGCACAAGTGGAGCTGAGCAAAGCAAAGCACAGCTAAAGCCAAAGCCACATTAAGAAAAACAACAAAATACTGAAACAGGTACTACCGCAAATAGAAACATGGTAAAACAAGTAAATGAGTCAATAGAAAAAGACGACAACAATAGCACCTCAGCACTCAGAAGAGCAACCCAAGGGCAAACAAACAACAATATTTATTATTAATTAAATACAAATTGAAAATGATAGTTTCTTCAATTGCATTTCGGCAGGTGATTGTTGTTGCGTACGTTGCACTTACGGTATTGAAAAATATTTGTGTAAATTGATAACGTAGATTGATATTCACTGCCTGGACAATTTATGTAGAGCAGCCAAATTTTTTGTTACTCTATCCAATGGACGTATTTAAAATTCATTATTGTAGCCGAGAGATTCTTTGGCATGACTGCACTTACTCAAAAGTCTCATACACCTTGATTTGCAAATAAGTTGATGTTTTTATAATCTGCTATTATGCGGTAGTAACTAATCGAAATTGAAATTGCGATATAACAACACTAAATTTATTAACTGTGGACTTTCAATTTGTAACTAAAATAACTTAGTATCTTGTGAACACATTTGAAATGGCGCGTAAATCCAATTAAAGCGTCAGCTTAATTTATCGTTGATTACTAACTATTAATCATAACTTTTGTAATTTATTATCAAACTTGAGCGATAGCATTATTTCATAATAGAGAAAGAAAAATTAAAATCCTTTCTTTAATATCGAAACACAAATACTAGATACATACATATGTATCTATGAAGTGTTAAAAATTGCAGGAAATAAGATTAAACGGTATCCTAAAAATTAAATTTAATTATACATACAAACATACATAATTATGTAAGCCATGAGTTTATCGACACAATACTTGTATGGTTTATTTATAGATACAAGTCTAGAGATATCTATTCGGCACAAGGAATTTCGTTCACATAACGGTGATGTTATACAGTTATAGGAATAGTAATTAGCTTTGCCCAAAAGTTTCGTTAAAATTGGAAAAATTGGAACAATTTGCATTCTTCTTTCACATTTCATTCGTATTACATATTTGGAATTTTCCCACCACCAAATGGCGCTATAAAAGAACAAAAGGAGAAAATGAAACGGAAACAATTGATGGCAATTTTTATCCTGATAATTTCTGTGGTAAAAAGCAAAAATAGCTTAAGTCTTTTTTCTAGTTGTGTTAGTTTGATAGCTTTGAATGGAAAAATTATAGAATCTAAAGTTGTATTGGTACAAAGTTTTTGTCAGAAACCATTAAACTGTTCAAAAGAAAATGGAACGGAAACAATTGACGGCAATTTTTATCCTTATAATTTCTGTGGTAAAAAGCAAAAATAGCTTAAGTCTTTTTTCTAGTTGTGTTAGTTTGATAGCTTTGAATGGAAAAATTATAGAATCTAAAGTTGTATTGGTACAAAGTTTTTTCAGAAACCATTACCCTGTTCAATAGAATATGGAACGGGAACAATTGACGGCAATTTTTTATCCTTATAATTTTTGTGGTAAAAAGCAAAAATAGCTTAAGTACTTTTTTCTTGTTGTGTTAGTTTGATAGCTTTGAATGGAAAAATTATAGAATCTAAAGTTGTATTGGTACAAAGTTTTTTCAGAAACCATTAAACTGTTCAAAAAAAAAAACCGACATTTCCCTACGTTCAAAAATAAATTTCTCTAAAAATGTTTTTTTTATATAATATTTACATTTTAATAAAGCATTTTCAACCTGATAATAAATAATTCAAAAATCAAAAACAAAAAATAAAGGAAACTACTTAAACTATTATTAAACATTAAATTTAGTTAAACGCCATTTTGAGCCTTGAATCATATTTTAGTTTTGAGTGATGTCACTGAAATTTTGAAATTAATTGTCAATTGTAATTTAAATTGCCGAGACTCTTACTTAATAAAATAATAAAGAAACTTAAAATAAAAATTTATTGAAATTGTAAAATTCACTTCAATAATAGTCTTAAAAAAACTGGAAAAAACATTAAATTTGTAAATCGCTTTGTTTGTTTCGATGCTCCAAAGATTTATATAGTTGAGGAGAAGGCGGGTGTAACTTATTTCTGAAAAATATATGTACGTAAACTTTCTATATAAACAATTTATTTTTAAACTTACAACAAAAAGAGCAATTTTCGGAAAATAAATCAGTTTACATCAAATTGCTAATAATTTCCAATTTCAATGATGCCATACTATGGTATCGCTTATTTGAGAATGCTGCCACAAGAAACGAAAAGTTACCAAACAAATTTGATTGCAGATTTGCATTTTCAGCTGAAAAATTGTTTTTTTTTTTGTCTCCCAACATTTAGATAAATAAAGAAGTGTCCTTTTTTCTTGACACGCTTTTTTCAACAAAAGTCCTTAAGTGCTGGTTATACTGGTGTTCGCTGTTCGACGAACACATCAGATTTTACTCTCGTGCTGGTTGTAGTGGTTACATTGGTGTTCGTTACAGAGTTGCTTTTTGTCGAAATTCAGTTTTTGTTTTAATACTATATTGTTCGCAATGGCATCACTAAATGGTATACCAAAAAACTTTAAACGATTTTATCAATATGGAGAGTGCAATTAATAATATAATTGAAAATTTATGAAAATAATATGATTCTTCTTTAATAGTTTTATGAATAATATATTTAATATTCTTACTTTACTTACTTACTTTTAATGGCACAACAGTCCATGGAGGGCCTATGCCGAGATTTTCGCATCCGCTCATGTTGTGCGTGTTATATTTGTGCATGAATGGAAGGGACCTACAGTTTAAAGCCGAATCGGAACGGCGAAGTGAAAGGCTTTTAATAGCAATTTTTACTCTTGTAGGTTTGCCATTGCCTGCCAAGAGGTGGTGCCGTGTAGAAAAATTATTTTATCTACTTTTTGATTTTGCCTGTGCCGAGATTCGAACCCCGGACACTCTGCGTAGCAGTCCAACGCACTACCACTACGCCACAGCGACCACATATTCACTTTTAAAAACTAAACACATTCGCAACTTTGCTTTTCTGCATATGAAAATAATGATGTACATGTAATGATTGCATGTTTTCCTTCTATTTTACATACATTTTTGTTCTTTTTTTGTAGAATAACTCAGGGTGTCACCCTGAATACTCAGCGTGCTCGGTGTACATTTCACCCAGCATATCGTGTTCGCTGTGAGAGTGAGTAAAAGCTCTTTTTTCGTGTTCGGGCAACAACAATTGCATGGTGTTCGCCGAGTGGAATTTGAATATAACCACAGCCTTACCAAGAGGTAATTTTTTCCCAACATTTACCAACACTGATATAGAGTAAAATTGCAGAAAATTCTATGTTCAGGTCACAGACCGTTCTTACAATTACATGTAAACAATATAGTGAAAATTTGTTTATGTATATACAAAAATATGTATGATCATATGTATTCGTATCGTTATGCTATTTACAGTCTACAACATAACGAAAAATATTTTTAGTATTATCTCGACTTAAATTGGTTTTATAAGGCGGTGTTTCTATTTTATTGGCAATATTTATTAGATAAATCATTCAGAAGTTAGTGTAGTAATAATAAAAGAAACATGTTAGGGACTTAGAAAAAGGAAATATTAAAAAAGGAAAACCTCGGAAAAAAATAAAATGAACTGCGTAAATGTCGAAAACTCAATTTCATTGCTGAAAACAGAACAATTTGCGTTGTAATGGAAAAATCGATAAAATACTAAATACGCCATTGTGAAAGTTGCAATAAATGCCGCAAGCATTGGATTGTAGAATTAGGCGGAGAAATCCAACAGCACCGCAAACACAATAAAAGAATATTTTTGGATTACATATACATACATACATATATCTATACATATGTATGTATATAGATAGATACATTCATGTATGCGCGAGTAAAAGTAGATTATATGTATATACATAAATGTACAAAAACACATAACGCACATTTAACAAAAATAATAGAAAAGAGAGTAAAGAAAAATTGTTAGTGGTATTAAAAGCAAAAATTTGGTAGCAACAACAAGAATAAGAAAATAATAATACAATATACACATGTATACTCATATGAAAACAAAAAGAAAAGAAAACAAAAAATACTGCATGCATAGATGAAACTAATATTAGGCAGCAACTACACGAAAATAGATACATACATACTTATGCGGCATACGAGTAGTATCCTCTTTTCACACAAAATGCCAAATACCCCAACATTACCATAAACAAAAGTTCTACTTTATAACAAAAAAATGAAATACATTCTGCATGTTTTAAATTTCATTTGAATGATGAAAAAAAAAAAATTATTTTCAATAAAATCGATAGATAGTTCATGCTCGAATTACTTATTACTTATCAGCTAGAAAATTTTGAATACGAAATGTTTAAGCAAATTATTAGCCTAGCTTCCATGAGACTTTTGCGGAAGCAAGACTTTTCGTTATTGTGTTATTGACATCAATTTATGTTATTAGCTGAATGAACAACAAATTTAGCAGTACTTATTAGATATAAGGGAATTCTTTGAATTTACTAATGATTCATAACATTTTAGTTTAACTAGTAGTTATAGAAATTCGATTTATATGAATAATTATTTGAAAAAACACAAAGCTTAATTTAGATGTTACTGTATTGTTTACTGCTGCTGACCAAATTCTTATTGTGACTGCATATTACCATAAATTCTCACTTTCCATTTGTAGTCTAGCAACTTGGCATGAGTGTAAAATTTATATTTACCATTTTGTCATACATAAATATGTTTGCAGCAGCAATCGACAGTATATATAACACAATAATAATAATTTGCAAATGGTTCTAATTTTTGATTAAGTTGTATTAGATTTACATACATACTACTGTGGGCAAAAAGTAGTAAGACTTTTTAATTTAAATTTCGCGCGGAAACCCATTCATCAAAATATTATTTTTTTAAGGTTGGTATGACTGTCGGTGACATCTGTGCCAAATGTCACATCAAAATAATCATTAGTGTTTAGTATACGCTTGTCTTTCTGAAGTACAAAAAGTGCATTCGGCGATTTTCACAATGAGTGAAATTATTCAACAAAGAAGTTCCATTAAATTTTGTGTGCGGAATCAAATTTCTGGTGCCGAAACGTTCAGAATGTTGCAAAAGGCCTTCGGTGATAATTGTATGTCGCGAGCAAGTGTTTTTGATTGGTACAAATTGTTCAAATATGGTCGAGAACGCGTTGAGGACGAACCACGTCCAGGACGGCCATCAACATCAACTGATGATCAACACGTCAATAAAATCAAGGAATTGGATTAACAGTCAGAGACCTTACTAGCATCGTTGGAATATCGGAAGGATCAGTGAAAACCATTTTAAAACATAATTTGGGCCTAAGAAGAGTGAATGCACGATTGGTTCCAAAATCACTGCATTGGTTTTACGAGACCATTTTGCCAAAAATTCGACTGATATCGTTCCGCAACCACCCTATTCGCCTGACTTAGCACCGTGTGACTTTTGGCTATTTTCTAAACTTAAAAAACCGCTTCGTGGACACCGTTTTGAGTCAATTGAAGACATTAAACATGAATCGCTAAGCGCATTGAAGGCTATTCCGGAAATTGACTTTAACAACTGTTTCGAGAATTGGAAAAAACGTTGGCACAAGTGTATTGCGGCCGGGGGGGATTACTTTGAAGGGGACGAAATAGATTTGGAAGAATGAATAAAATAATTTGAAATTATGAACAAAGTCTTACTAACTTTTGCCCACAGTAGTATATGGCTGTTGTTATTTGTTGTTGTAGTCACAATCTGGAGTATTTGTAGTATTTTTATAAAAAATTTACAATTTTTACTACAGATTGTATTGTGAAAGTTAATTATTGTGAATTTCTCTATTTGTTATATTATTTAACAGAAGAAGAACTCATAAAAAACTTGCAATGCAGCCAGAATCGTCCTCCACGATATTCATATGTCTATTTGCAAAGAATTTGAAGTGCTGCCAAGGCCAAAAACTTAAATCCACACAATTCTATTAAATATTTTTTGCACTAAAATCATTTCAACTATTTTCTTGCTAAAGATATGTGAAAAAATAGGTCAAGATTAATCGATTTTAAAGAAGAGCGCAATGTTATTTTCCAATATATAAAATTTTACAGTTATAAATCTTCAAAATCGCATGTGTTTTGTTTTTGTAAACGTATCAAATTTACTACAAATATCAGATTTATCAAAAAAACAGAATACAAGACAATTTTTTCCAGATCGTGAATACCGCTACCGTAAACGCCTTTAAGTTTTCGCTGTTGTTGATGAATTGCATTGAATGAAAGTGATGCCAAGGTAGTGGTAGTGGTATGGTGGACGAAAGAATGCTAGTGGTTTTTACGTTTTCTCGTGCAATTGAAAATTCACTGAAGCATTGTTATTTTCATAAACAATCCAATACTTAAACTGTTTGTTCTTTTTCCTTTTTCTCTTATACGTTTTATTAATAGAATTGAAAATTTTGTTTGTTGAAGAGTGAGAAAAATATCATATCTCGCTATAATTGCCTCCAGTGCAAATTTATGCCCACCTGCTGAGATTTTATAAAAAGTTAGTAGTTGCGTGCAAAATGGATTTTTAATGAATGTTGTATGCTCGCTTGTTGTACTTATAAGGTGGGGCAAAAGAAATGGCGTAATGTGCATTAGCTAGCATTTTGTTAAAAATGAAAATAATTGAACTCTGTTTTTTTCGGAAAGTTTATTTGAAGATGTAAAATTGATGAGATTAGGTGTTTTTCATCGGTCAATTGACCATTGTGTTCGTTTTACGGCATTTTGAATTGTTGCGAGCAAAATATCTGGCTCCAAATTGGCGAATATTACCAAATTGGTAAACGCGAGATTTCCAGAAGATTTATTCACATAACTACTCAAGTGGTTATGATGAGAGTCAGGAAATTTTTTGAATAAGCAGTAACAACAATTTCGCGTGCTACCTTCCGGTGTGTATTGCCTGTGCCAACAAATTCTCTAACTTTCTCAACCATAAATGTCAAAGCACAATGGCATTTGACGCCATTTGCAAAAGTTATGGCACATTCATATTATGACATAACTTTTGCTTCACCTTGTATTTTCAATAAAATTCATAGAACTAAATTTAAGTGTTTATAACCAGTTTTTGAGTTTGAGTTTTTAAAGGATTTAGATACAAAACTTTAAAATACCTATGGGTCATTAACCTTTTTTACTTTTTAATGGCACAACAGCCCATGGAGGGCCTAGGCCGAGCTTTTCGCATCCACTCATGTTGTGCGTCTTATATTTGTACATGAATGGAAGGGACCTACAGTTTAATGCCGAATCCGAACGGCGAAATGAAAAGCTTTTCATAGCAATGTTTACTCTTGTAAGTTTGCCATTGCCTGCCAAGAGGTGGTGCCTTGTAGAAAAATTATTTTTTTCTACTTTTTGATTTTGCCTGTGCCGAGATTCGAACCCCGGACACTCTGCGCAGCAGTCCAACGCACTACCACTACGCCACAGCGACCACTAACCACAGCGATCATTAACCGTGGTATAATTTTTTGTTTATAATTTTTGTTCCTCCAAATTTAATTTTATTAAGTCGCCATTTAAACGTTTAAACTTAAACGCAACCCTTTAAGTCCTATTCTGCTTAGACTTGGTGGAACTTAACATTTATTGAAAGAAGTTGTTTGAATGAAGTTACTACGATAGTCAGATTCTCTTAATTCTTTTTATTCCCCTTTATTAGGTATTGTTAATCTTTTTTTGAAGCTTACTTCTATAGAATCGTTTCTTATATTTAAGCCAAGGGTAAAAGATTATCGTCGCAGCGAAAATTGTCACGGAAATGACAAAGTAGCGTATGAAAAATTATGTGTATACACTTATGCATCCTAATTTTTTTTATACTCAAATGATAGAGGGCAAACTTATGGTCAGAGTTTCTCGTCAAATTTTGCATTTCAAACAAAAGTCTTTAGTAAATTTTAGAGCTGAAAGAATGAACGAGTAAGAGCTGAACAAAAAAACTTGAGGCACAAATAAATGGCGATTGTGTTACGTTAAAATCTTCAGAAAAAACTTCCGATGAGAGATAGTGAGAATGTAGACTTCGTCAAAAAATGCAGGCCCAACAAGAGAGATCGCGTGAGTGTAGATAGAAATTTTGAAAACTTGGTTTAATTTGAATTTAAACTCCAGCAGGAACATAGGGACGACCAGATATGGTACAACCATTGATGAAATTTTTTCGCGATTTGTACGTCATTTGAGTTCCGATGTTTATATATCCTTTTTTAGCTACCACAAATCCATTGTAACAGTACTTGATAAAAACGTTCTTATTTTAGAAATTAATTATGTAAATGATTTTTTGATAACCGAATGAAAATAAGAAATTATATTTTCTAATGAAACTATGTTTTTGTGTATACTTATTACTTAGGTAGGTACTTAGGTATACTTATTATTATGAACTAGGGTAAATCAATAAGTACCCGTGTTAAGAATGTGGAGAGCAAGTTTTTCACAAATTTTTTTTCTATTTTTCAACGTAATCACCTTTTTTAGTACAATACACTTTTCATAACGTTTCTGATATTTCTTTGGGGAACATGTTGGAGAACAGAAAGAAGTCGCAGGGAGCCAAGTCGGGCGAGTACGGTGGGTGCGGCAGCAATTCGTAGTTCAATTCATGCAATTTCGCCGAGACAATTCCGTGTCCGCTTGTTGTCCACCGTAAGCAATCGCGGCACCCATCGGGCCGACACCTTTCTCATGCTTAACCTATTATGTAAAATATTAATTACCGTTCCGTACGACACTCCTACGGCCTCTGCTACTTCGCGCACTTTCATTCGGCGATCAGCGAGAATCATTTTGTGGACCTTTTCAACGATTTCCTCGGTAACGACGTCTGCCGGTCGGCCTGGGCGCTCCTCATCAGAAACAGATGTACGACCGCGTTTAAATTTGTTGAACCAATATCTTACGGTTGTCATAGATGGTGAAGAGTGCCCATAGACAGCATCCAACTTCGCTTCTATTTCTTCGTATTTTTTTCCATCCGAAAATAAGCGATTTATGGATCGATATTGTTCTTTTATCGTGAAACACCAACACGTGTGATACTAATGGCTGCCAAATAAAAACTAACCTATGAATCGGTTGAAATTTAGTGTGGTGTCGTGTGACAGATGGCAGGACACAACGGTAATGCCAACTTCCCTCAGCAACGCCACCTGTCTTCACACACGTGTACTTATTGATCTACCCTCGTATATAAGGAATATGAAATAATACAAATCCTGATTATCAAATATTTTCCAACTTTATTTATACTAAACCTAACCTGAAAACTGAAAACGTTCTGAAGAAGTCAACTGCTGAAGGGCTTCCCACTGACGCACATAATTTATTTGTTTACCAAAATGAGTTGACCATGGTGAAATTCATTTCGAGCTTCATCTTGGAGTGGAAATAAGTCTTTATGATCCACATGGAAATCTCATGGTCAGCTCCTAATCAAAGAGTTGTTGCTGCAACTTAAAGAAATAGTAAAAACTCCACCATTTGCTCGTCTTCAGCCCTTTTATATGACGCGCTCTGAACAAAAAAGATTCATATATTTCGCTAGTGCAAAAGGTGAACAAATATTTTCTGTAGAAAAACCGAACCGAACCTTCACTGTAACGTGTGTGTGATTTTTGCATGTGTGTTTTGTTTTTATTTGTAGACGCAATTTCTTGCTGAATTTTCTTTTATTAAACATTGTATTCGAATTCTTCGTCCTAAATTTGCCTTCAGTCTGTGGGTTTTCAGCTGTTTTCAGCTGTGTGGGTATCACAGCTGTTTTCTCTGCTAAAGCTCTTGTAGCTGTGGCATTGTATTCTGTTCAGCCCTTAAAGCAATGCACTGAGCACGCACGAAGCTAAAAAATATATCCACAAATGCAAAATTCACACGCGCGCTACATCGAAGGTTCGGGTTTGCTACAGAACATAATTGGTCAACTTTTGCACTAGCGAGATATATGAGTCTTTTTTGTTCGTTCTGAGCGCGTCTTGTGATAATAATCTGATACAATTTGTGAGAATTATTCAAAAATTCCACTAAAAAGGCATGATAATAAAAAGAAACAAAATCAATCTTGACAATCGTAATTTGTTCAATTATCAAAGTATTTGGCAGTCTTAAATATTTACAATTTATAACTGCTTTCACATATTGGTTGAACTACAAATAAATACCATAATTAAATTCTTAAAAATAAAAATCTCTTTCTAAGGAACTACGAAAATAACGCAATTTGTACTATATAGCACCACTGTTAATTATCACCTCAAAACAATAGTAACAAAGTACAAAAACCCTCTTATCATTGAAGAAAATATAAAATGACATTACAACCAGTTATTTGAAATTTAATGTACCTACTACACTGAAAAACAGATTTTTAAATTTGCTTAACAAATTAACAGCGTTTTAATTCAATTTAAATACCAAAATACAAAGGCCTGCGCCTCCTCTTCCGAAAAAAAAAACATATTTCATTGAAATTTAATATTGATACAAATAGAAATATTGAACATGCCGAAAACGTATGAAGGGGAAGAAAATGAGAAAATGTTCATACAGATGTAGGAACATATTCGTATACATGTACAATGAATGAATGAAATAAAGTACAACACAATAACAAAACTGATGCGGGTCGGTCTCTTCATTTGGCCTTATCAACATTTCTGACTTGCGTTTAATTCCCCGCGCTTACAGTGCGCTCGCAATTGTCGAATACATGGCAGTAGAACGTTTCTAATAGAGGTGGGCACGTGAGTTCTTTTTGACTCACGTCACATAAATTTAATTAAAATTACGCTCACGTACGTAGATTATTTATTTAAAATTTTTTAATTACACATCGCTCGTATGCTGCACGATTGAAATAATTCAAAATAGTACCAAAATTTCGAGAAAAACTATTTAAACAATTTCAATTTACCAAACATGCCATAAAATTAACAACGACAAATACTCTTCTCACGTAAAGAGTTCATAAGATACATTTATGTTTTTTTTACACAAGATAAATAACTGATCGCTGTGGCTTAGTGGTATTGCGTTGGACTGCTACGCAGAGAGTCCGGGGTTCAAATCTCGGTACAGGCAAATAGTAAAAAATATTTTTCTACACGGCACCACCTCTCTTGGCAGGCAATGGCAAACCTACAAGAGTAAAAATTGCCTATGAAAAGCTTTTCACTTCGCCGTTCGGATTCGGCATTAAACTGTAGGTCGTTTCCATTCATGTACAAATATAACACGCACAACATGAGTGGATGCGAAAAGCTCGGCCTAGGCCCTCCATGGGCTGTTGTGCCATTAAAAGTAAAGTAAGTAAAGAACTAAATAGCAGTTGTTTCTGTACACTTGCTTTTTTAATTGATGACACTGACACGGGTTTGGTTTTTCATCTACTGAAATTCGATTTTTTAAAGAAAATGTGAATTATTATATCGACGTCATGGTTAATAGTACCTCATGCTCTCGTATATTTGCGCAAAAATATATCACGCTCACGCATGCGTACTTGAAAATTATTTCAAGTTGACGCGTGTCACGTACAATTCCTGTCACGCACCATCTCTAGTTTCTACATGCATATTTGTATGTATAAACAAACAATGTACCTACATACATACATACTATATATTTTATTGGAATCAAATTTTTTCTGTTAAATTAAATATTTAACTAAGAAATATTATATTTTAATATTGTATGCATTATCATTTCGACTTCGTTTAGTATTTCAACTTATATGAAAATACTAATTAAGCTCAGTTCTTTTTTCTTTGTAAACCCGTGTTGTAAAATATCAATATACTTAATTAATAAATTAAAAAAATAAATATATAAAATGGATATACTCTAAGTTCTGTATTGTAAGAATATTAAGGTTTTTGCCCCTTTCACTAAAATCTCAGTAGTTGTGCATAGTCTTCATTTGGTTACCACCGTTTCTCAAGTTTTTTCATACTCTTTTATGGCATACTGAAAAATTGCTCGGGCTAAATGCAGTCTTAATTGCATTTATCATATTTGGTTTAGTCAAATATGCTGTACAGAATCAAATAAAAAAAAGAGATTAAAAACTAAACTTATATTAAAATTTTTCATACTTAATGTTATCGAAAACGAAAATATATTCATTTGACGATACCCTGAAAATCATACCATAAAATTTAAAATGTTGCCGATTTGCGGTTGGGAATTGGATAGTGGCTTTCAATGTACATGTTGACTGTAAACTGTTGTTACTGTTCACCTGAAACCCCGTTCTTCAATTGACAAACTTATGCTTCCGAATGTAGGGTGCATAAAATTGCTCATGCAATTTGTTACTCAATTTGTTGTTATTTTTTACAATAGTTAATTGTATGACGATTGTTTTGGGTGTGGTGGTCACCGCCGTCACTATGAAATAAATACACGAACGTTTATTTTAAAAAACTTTATCCGTGGTAGGAATTGTGTAAAAATGCCAAATAGCTGCTAAAATATTTGAAACGATAAAGAATTTAATGTAAGTGTGCTGTCTGTTTGCTGTGGCGCATATCGTTATGAAATTGAGTTCAAATGAGATAATCTCCTAGACGCAATAATTTCTGATTGCGGTTAAATTATTTTATTGAAATACTTCATTTGCTGCTGTTTCTCTTCTCATTTTTGTTATTATATTTGGGTTTATTAATACTTACTATTAAATATGCTTCACACTTTTGACCTGTGTATTCATTTACATACATATCGTATGCGACTTTTTTATTGAGAAACATTTTTTCAGTTTTTTTGGTATATCTATATACTTTAAACATTTAAAATCGTTAACATTTCTGTGGTGAAAATTAAAAAAACAGCTTAAGTATATATAAGGAGAGATCGAAAAAATCGGATAACTTTAAATTGTCCTAGCATTGAAATCCCTGATGCAAATAATAAAAATTGTAAACAGTTTTGAAAAGAAAATTTAATTTCTGATAAAATTATCAATAAAACTAATTTGTTTGTAGTTTTTTATAGAATTCGGACTGCTTTTCCGGTATGCTTGCCATTAGCGCCTTTACTGTCATTTCTGAGACTCTCTTGGCGGCAGTATTCCACTTATTTCTAAAATCTTCCATGGATTTAGCTTCTTTGTTTGTTGCCTTTAATGTTCTTTTCACTAGAGTCCAATATCTCTCGATAGGCCGAAGTTCTGGGCAGTTTGGTGGGTTAGCGATTTTTGGTACCAATTTGATGTTTTGGTCTTCGAACCATTTAAGGGTTACTTTACTGTAGTGGCAGGAGGCTAGATCAGGCCAAAAGAAAGTAGATACATTGTAGTTGCTAATGAAGGGCAGCAATCACTTCTGCAAGCACTCCTTCACATAAATTTCGGCATTAACAGTGCCACTTGTTACGAAACTTTTACTCCTTAGCCCACAACTACAAATCGCTTGCCATACCAGAAACTTCTTCGGGAACTTGGACTTTTGTTTTGTCCTTAATCTTTCCTCAACTCCTCCTCGTTCCGGTGTAAAACTCTTGACCAGGCAATTGAGAAAATTTAGACAACACGTATGTTTCATCGTCCATAACACAGCAATCGAATTTATGGAAAAAATCTGTCTTCAAGTTTTTAGCTCGGCTCTGGGCTACCAAGTTCTTAGTAGCGTTCATCTCGGGTACTGACTGCACTTTGTATGTTTTAAGGCCCGCATATTTTTTAATTTTACGAATTAAAAACTCACTTCAACTCGCTTTTTCCGCCAATTTTCGATTAGACAACGCTGGATTCTTCTCTAAGAGAGCAACGACTTTCTTCGCCTTTTGTGGAGACACGAAACCGCATTTCCTTCCAGAACCATATTTTCTAGAAACTGTTAAGTCTGTTAAATTTTTTAATAATCATCGAGACAGTGTTTTGTGTAGCTTTCGCTTTAATTTGCAATGGTTTTCTGGCTCCACTGCGGATTTTCTCGAAATAATTCAACACCTAAATCGCATCTTTCCACTTCCAATGCCATGACTCAACTGAAAGTTCACAAGTCAAAAAACATGTGATTGTATTTCATCAGAATTTCTCCAACGCAAAGCCTACTGTTTGAATTTTTTGGCACAATAGCTCATGGAGTGCTAAGATTTTCGCATCCACTCACGTTGTGCGTGTTATATTTGTACATGAATGGAAGGGACCTAAAGTTTTATGCCGAGTCCGAACGGCGGAGTGAAGAGCCTTATTCGTAGAATTTTTACTCTTTTAGATGGTGCCGTATGGAATAATTGTTTTTTCTACTTTTTTAGTTTTGCCTGTGCCGATATTAGAACCCCGGACACTCTGCGTAGCAGACCAACGCAGTACCAACTACGCCGCGACAAATATGTGATTCAATATTTTATGGTACATCTTAAGCCGACATAAGCTGTTTTTCATTTTCACCATAGGCTTTCTGAAAGCAATAGCGTTTTCTGTTCAAATGTACTCGTAGTTACTCGTATCGTATATAGCTTTTTTAATGCTTTCGCAGAATATAGATTCGTTATGGGGTGTGTTCATTAAGATCCATTCACGTTTTCAATTCATGTTTCATAGTATTAATGAATATTTGAAAGTTAAATAAATTGAGTAAAAAGATTAAAGAGAAAATGAAAACACAATGAAATATGATCATTATTAGATAAGAGTCGATAATCTTTGTCTTTAATGATTTCAAGATTTGTACTGAAAGTTTTATTTTACGACTTTAAAGCAACTTCAAATTTCGTTTCCATTTTTATGTTTTATATACAGCTGGGGTACGAAAGGCTATCGTACAAAGTTACGAACAACTTGGAATTTTTCATTTTGCAGAAGCTTCAAGTGTCTACGGGTCTTTTTACTAATTCAGCGCCATTCAGTTTCTGTAAAAAGCGATTAAATCTGGGCAATATTCTGCATGTTGGATTACTTTTAAAAATAATTTGGGGTGTCTAACGAGTATTTATGTATGTATGTCTGCGAAATTATGTTCAGTTTTGGTACAAATTTTAGAAAATGATCGCTAAAAACCGCGGAAGTTTTGTCACTCATTACACATAGTTTTACAACCGCGAGTTCGACTCTATTATGCAAGTTTTGCTGACGCTCTAATGCAATCTTTTCACACCTTAATTGATTAACAAAAACAATAGCAAGAGCAACGAAATGCATAAGTCAATTAACTTAATAAAAATTTGTTTAAGCATTAAATAAATAAATTAAATAAATTTTATGGGCCAGTGAGCAATCAATCCATTCGCCAGTAACCACCAACAGCAAACCAACATACCAACTAGCTCTAGCCAACCAACCATCCATTCGACCAACATGGAGCCAGCGAACCGGTGAAGCTCTTCCAGTTATCGAATCAATTTATATTTGCATGCAATTTATGCACATTTCGCAATTGATGATTTTCTTACAACATACCAACAAATAATTTTATGCTAAAATAGAAAAAATAAATAAGTTTTAAAAGCAAATAAATTATGCAGAAAATTTCAACGTTTACAGTGTTGAATAGTAAAATTTTGCACACTTGCGAAATTGACCGAAAATACAGTTAACCTAAAAATATTAACAAAAACAAAACAACAAAAACCAACAACACTTCTTCATTTTGAGAATTGCTCGTATTTCATTTTTACCTCGTTGGCTTTTTTCGCTTTCTTTTGTCTAAACATGTATTGAAGGCGCAATACTACATAGTTATTAAAAATTATGAAAAAAATTAAAGATTATTAATAAATTTTATTTAGTGGGCATAAATCGTCAAGAAAAGTCTTTGAGTGCCCAAAGCGATATATAATATTTCAAGAGCCTATTTCCTTTCGCTCTTCATTTTACTCATTTCGATTGACACATTTACTCACGCTTACACAAACACTCACTTACGGAACTCACCTTCTTCTTGGGCACGTTGAGGTTAGTTTGCGCAATTTCACCAACATTTTACATGGACATTTATTAAATGTTCATTAATTCGAAAATGCGCTTGCTTTGGTGACACTATAAACAAATCCATTTGAACATTTTGCACACGCCCTTACGACAGGCTTCACACACGCTCGCTCACCTCAACACTCTGTACTTAATTGAATATAACATAATTTGCAGCAATTTAATTAGTACAGCATGTTTTTTCCTCTTTTTCCATCTCGACCAGGTCTGAAACGCATGATGTTCTCTCATATTGTTTGCTACTTATGTATACCTACTGTATATAGGTAGTTTTCAATTTAACACTTTGTTGCCTAAGCACAAAAAGCTCACAAAAGAGGTAGGTTCATTGACTTTTTCCCTTTCTGATGGTTGGTAATAAATAGTAAAAAAAATTGTTTATTTGAAAATCAGCTCGGAATTCATAGTGAATTGGCACAATTACGGGTTAGTCTTGCTTTTGTTGCGGAATGACGTCATTCATCTCTCATGTCCCCCATGGAGGAATAAAACTGCAGATGGTGGTTTGTTTTTCGTGTTAGTAGGTACATAAGTACTTACATATGATTTTATGTACACATCTAAGCATAAATCTGCTGCATATATGTATCTCGTCTAGTACACAGTCATTCGTGATCTTTACTTTGGGTTACCTTAAATGTGTATTACAAATAATAACACTCGTATCTATGTAGTTTGACATTGTGTTTATTGTTATATCATTTTTCATTGCTTTTTGCGCATTTTGTTATTTATAATGTTAACATGATTTTAATTTCACACACCGATTTTGTATGACAGCATTTAGTGTAGGATGTAAATTTGTTAAGGTTCAGCAGTTTGCTAATATTCCATCTATTGAAAATTGACAAACGTGATACTTGTGGCTGTCATAATTATTTATTTAAAAAATAATGAAATCATAAGTTGATGTTATTGTTTATTGTACAAGCGGAAAATTACTTTGAAGTGTGTTAATCAAATATTTTCTTGTAAATATATTTTATTAAATCCATATTTGCAGATATTGAGCTATGGAAAAGATGGTTAGAACTTGAATTTACTTTGAAGTTAAACTAAACCTTCAATTTCCCAAGCGTAGCTCTTGACTGCCTTCACTTAAACAGGGTGTAACCTGTCCTCAATACAAACCCTGCTAGTCAAAATATCAAATTTGAGAAAAATGAGAAAAGTAATTATGTATGGGAAATATGTAAAGAGAATAACTGAAAAAATTAAAACCAAAATAAAGAGAAGGCTAACTAAGCGAGTGTCCGGGGTTCAACTCGCGGCTCAAGCAAAATCAAAAAGTAGAAAAAACATTTTTCAACACGGCACCACCTCTTGCCAAGTAAATGCAAATCTACATGAGTAAATATTTTTCACTTCCGCGTTCGGATTCGGCATAAAACTATACAAATGTAACACGCACAACATGGGTGTATGCAAAAGCTCGGTCTAGGCCTGCCATTGGCTGTTTTGGCATTAAAAGAAGAAAGTAGAAACGTTAAGACGATGTTCTCCAAATCGGCAGTAGATCTGGAAAAATTTCCTGTTCGATATTGAACGATTTAGAAGCTGCTCTTAAGTTCGTGAAACTCCTATCCATAGACTTTTAATTGTCATAATATCAATAGCTAATAGTTAAATAACCCGTATTATTAGTTAATTTCCGTATAATGAAGAACTTGAGTCCATACATTCAAAGGGAACATTGAGAATCTCCAATTCATCACTAAGGACTGCGTCGAATAAAATTGTCCGTTACATTTCTTCCCATGCTGGGCTATTGAAAGTTTCAAAATCAAAAATTTTTATCTTAGTAGCTTTGAATTAAATGTCAGAAAATATCATGTGTCAGTTAAAGACAATAAAAATTTATTATTGCTTCCATTTTAACACCAACATGAAGTTTCCACGTTTTTTCGGCTTAACCTCGCTTCATGTCACTACAGCAAAACGGCCTTAGAGTGGTTCCAACGGAATGAAGTGATTTTGGTGCCCAGAGAAGCCAATTCACCAAACTGCCCAGAACTAAGGCCGATTGAGAGGTACTGGGCTTTAGTAAAAAGGAAGATGAAGGTAACAAAAAAAGTGGCCAAAAACCTTCAAGATTTCAAAAGAAAGTGGTCTGCAGCAGCTATGAGGGTGTCGGACACTACCTTAAAAACATTAATGGAAGGGGTTCCTGAAAAATTAAAACTTTTTATTAAAAACTAATAATTTGTGGTTTCTTGTTTTAATTTTTTTAATCTAAAAATAATTTGCAAAATAAAATACTTTAGTTTAAAAAAATCGGACTACTGATTCAAAATGAACTGATTTCATCATTTTTGTACCAGACAATTTTATTCGACGAACTCCTTAAATGATTTCAAGTTATTCATGGTTAAAGCAATTTTCATAAGAATTGCTTCGTTTTTAAAAATCACTGATACAAAGTAGAAAGCATAAAACTTATTAGTTTACTAATTTTAATCTTATGCTTTCCATTACAAATAATTCTGAAAGTTCAAAATGTGAAGACGAATGCCAAAAATAATTACTATTAACATTTTGCTTTATTGCAGAGTAATTATGCTGAAGACAAATATTATTATCTTTTTTTTCATTTCTGGCATTTTTTTTTTTTTTTTGCTTAATTTAAACCGATTTCGAAAACTTGTTCACTTGTGCACACTTCAATTTAATGAGGTGGCAATTTTGTTGCAGCAATACGAAAAAAATTATAATTAAAAAAAAAAAAATCTAAAAATCTACAGTAGTAACTAAAGAAAGAAAAGAAACTATAAATATACATTGTATGTATGTATGAGTATAATAGTTCATTATACAGTAGCTAACTCCACAAGCTACCAGCTAGCTACTAGCTTTCAAAAATACTTGTAAACTTTGTTTCACAGCTGACGGCAGATACCTGAGCAAATTATGCAACAACACATTTTTAATGGACTCCATTATGATGTTAATTTGAAATTGAAGTAATTTCTTTATTGCAATCAAAGAAAGACAACAATTTTATATTTATATTTTTTTTTTTTTTTGTTTAATTCATGCATAACATTTCTGTTCAAGTAAAAGTTAAGTTGAAGACTTGGAAAATTCATATTGTTATTATTTTTGTTTTTGTTTTTTGTGCAAATGAAAAAATAACAATAGTTTAATATTTTATTATTTTCTTTTCTTTAGTTTTCTACGCTATCTGCGAATTTAAATCAAAATGAAACTATAGTGTAAACAATGTACAGTTTATGCTATTTTTATTAATGTTGGAAACGAATTGTATACAGAATTTACAAGATAAACTTACATATGTATGTATGTAGCGTGAATGTATGTAAATGACAATTGAAAGCTAAATATATAAAGTAGATGTACTATGTGCGCCTGATTGTTTGTATGTATGTGTATTTATAAAGTTATTAACAAATAGCGAAAATAAAATCTCAAATAATACTATGTGCAATAGAATTTTCCATTGAAAATAGTAGCAAAACACAAAACACAAAAAAAAAAGAAAAAAGAAAATAGCTTAAAAACAAAAACTGCTTCTGCTAATTCGCTCTGATAATTATTAATAAAAAGAGAACAAGTGGTATGTGGAGCTAAGTTGCATATTAGGCGAATGTGGGAATTGTGAGTGTTGGTGTTAAATAGTTTTGAATATCTATTTCTTAAAATTGTAGTTGGCTGCTTTAATATCGACCATACTTTTTATTGACTCAAGAAATTCCAGTTCCAATTAGGACATAAATTTATGTTTATTTTAAAATCTGATTATTTTGAAGATGTAGTTGTTTTATTCTACTTCACAAAACCATGCGCTGAATCATGAGTATGCTGTAATGATATACAGTACTTTCAAGAAGAAAGCAATCGGCTTTTTCGCATGAAATAATTTGAATATCAAGTAGGCCTTGATTTTAAAAAAACTTGATTTCATTGTAAATTTCGCAATTTAATTGTAGAAACGCTTTCGTCTCAAGAGCATATTTAAGAAATGAGTTCGGTGTACGCGAAACGTTTTGAAGCAGTCTTTCTTTGTTCCCATCCAAAAGGTTCCAATATGTCCCACTTGAGTGCTTCGAAGTACTTGAAAAAGTTGAAGGCGTTTGTCCAGCATTGGAACCAACACAAAAATGTGGACGACTTGCCAAATCGCGGCATTTGCAGAGCTACCTCGAAACAGGAGGACTTGGTTAAAGAGGATTTTCGAAGCTAATCCAGGCAGCATAAATCCTTGAAAGCAGCTTAACAAAAATTGGCTCGAAAGGGCATAAATGTCTCTCTGAAGACAATAAGAAACCGTTTGAGGGAGTTTCAGATCCAATTTCGAGCAACGACGATAAAACCCTTACTAACTGCAAAGCAGTGGTCGCTGTAGCGTAATGGTAATGCGTTGAACTGCTACGCAGAGTGTCCGGGGTTCGAATCTCTACGCAGGCAAAATGTAAAAGTAGAAAAAATAATTTTTCTACACGGCACCACCTCTTGGCAGGCAATGGCAAACCTACAAGAGTAAAAATTGCTATGAAAAGCTTTTCACTTCGCCGTTCGGATTCGGCATTAAACTGTTGGTCCCTTCTATTCATGTACAAATATAACACGCACAACATGAGTGGATGCGAAAAGCTCGGCCTAGGAGGGCATGGGCTGTTGTCATTAAAAGTAAGTAACTGCAAAGCAAATAAAAAAAACGCCAAGAGTGGGCAACTGAACATGTGGATGACGATTGGAGCCAAGTGGTGTTCACAGACGAATCCTCCTTTTGGATGACATACACTATGAAGCGTGCTTAGTCCATTAAAGACGTTAAGATGCTCCAGCGATCAGTGAAACATCCAGGAAAGGTTCATGTTTTGGGATGCTTCATAAAACAAGGTTTTGACAAATTAATCATGTTCACGAGGAATTTGGATGCCAACTTCATGACCACTATATACCGTCGTGGACTTCTGCCATCAACGGATATGTGGTTTGGGGCAGGAAGCCGAGATTGGGTTCTTCAAGAGGACAACGAGTCAAAACATCGCAGTCGCTTGTGTGGCAGTTGGAAAGAGGAAAACGGCATAACTTCATTGGATTGGCCCTCACAGTTGCCAGATGCGAATCCGATCGAAAATGTTTGGGCTCTTATGAAGTTAAAACTACGTGGAAAAAAGATACATTCAATAAATCATTTGAAACGGCTTCTTAGGGTAATATGGCGAAGTTTAACACGGTCATATGCTGAAAAATTAGTCGATAGCATGCATTTGCGTTGTAATGAAATTACAAAGAATGGTGGCGACTGGACGTCATATTAATATATTTGCGCAATGAATAATTATTCATTTCAAGATGCTGTGAACTTTTTTTTTTAAGATACCTTAATTTTTTCAGTGACTTAAGCCGATTGCTGCTTTCTTGCTGAAACTACTGTATACTTCTGTTCACACATGTATACTTTGCTGTCATAAGTTGGAAAAAGATGTGAGAAAGCATAAATTCTTCCATAAAATACTTAGTTGTAATAAAAAATAAATGATTACATTAGAAATGGATTCTTCTTGGTAGAACAAAGTGACAGAGCTGATCTGTTGCAAAAACTAACCTTCACCTACTTTTACCAAAATATGTATATGAAATTTCACCATATTTTGCAGAGCGAGAGAGAGAGAGAGCGCGAAGAACTTACCTATGGTATATTCTCAATTCTCTTTTATTAAATTCCAAACAAAGAGAGTTAATGCTCCATGCAGATGATATATATTAAAATTATCATCTCATAAGTAGATACGATATATAGATGTAGATGAAAATAAAATAAAAATATGCTGGATATAGCATGTCTGTGAAATAAGGTCGTAATCATACTCATTTGTGGTTTCTAATCATTTATTAAATATTACTTTTTTTCATTATTTTCGTTCCAGTAACTAATGAAAATGATTATTTATGAAATTTCTAAGTTTTTCTGATTTATGTACACATTTGCACATTCGTTCGTTTATTAAAAATTTATCGTTGAAATTATTTGGTTTTGTTTTTCAACTGCGTCAAAAATGCACTTTTCATTTGAGCAGCCCATTTTCATTTCAATTTCATTTGTCGAACCTGACATCATTTTGAACCTCCTTTACGGCTAGTAGTACACAATATTGGCATTCAAAATATAAAAATACTTTTAAGTGATTTGACTTTTGGCAACGGATTCGACGTAGTCGTAATTGTACGCAGTAAAATTGTGTGTTATTTTATGCTAATTTATGATTTTCGCATTTAAACATTCACATTTTTAAATTCGTAAAGTATTTTGTAGTCTGTTTGTTTATTTATTTGTTTGCCTTAGCCAATTGTACATACATTTTGGTCGTATTTATGCTAAAGATGATTGGTGCAATATTTACTAACTAAATTGTTGATTTTCACTTTTTGGCAATTTTGGCTTCACACTTGACATATCGGTCGATGTAGTAGTTGCTTTTTTACAGTCAAGATTTCTATGGATTTGTAGGCAACTGTGGCAGTAAATGCACTACACAAGCTAATGGCAGACAATTTAAATTCTAAACATTTTTCAAAGAAAAAATTGTCATAAAAAATACACCCCTGCTCAAATTAATAGTTACACTGAAAGACTTTTTGTTCGAATTGGTTTTTGCAACAATTATCGCGCAATTAAAGGTAAAATGAAGTGTTTTTTTTTAATTAACGCAATATGGCAATGCTATTGCTGGCAAAGTGAAACGTCTGATTTACCTAATTATTGTGAATTGTTGCTTTGCGTGAAAAAAGTCAAAATCTCCTTGCTTAATATAATAGTTACACCTAGAAGTTCAGTAAAGTTTTTTTTTGAGTTCTTACAGTTCTTAATTTAACAGCGGTAAATTTTGCTTCAATTAAAAAAATGGTGAAATTTGATTAAATAATTTATAATTTAGATGGTCGTAAATCACAATGCACTGATGAAGAAGCCCGGTTAGTTTCGAACCTAAGAAAAGAAGAAAAATCACTTCGTGACGTTGGCCAATTGATGGGAAGAACCCATAATTTTGTTAGAAATGCGTTAAAGCGGAAACCCCAAAACGAGTTTCGAGGAAAGCCCAAAAACACTAACGCAAATCTCGTTCGTCACATTATGACTATTTGTAAAAAGGTTCCATTTAAGTCTTCAAAGATAATAGCAGCTGAAATTGGCAACGTGGTTAAACGTGGTGAGTTAACCTACCAGGATGAATAGCCAAAAAAGTTCCTTTGATGCGAAAAAAAAAACAATTTGAGCATGAGGTTAAATTTTGCAAGGAAACACAAAATCTGGGTGGGGTCTGAGGGTGAGAAAAAGTGGGAAACTATGTTAGGAGCGATGAAACGAAAATTATTCTGTTCGGAAACGATTCAGAAAGGAATGTCCGCCATCTAAAAGGCAAACAATTTCGCGTTCGTTTCAGAAAAAAACTGAAGCATGAAGGTGGAAATATTACGGGTTGTTGATGCTTTTCTTGGTATGGAGTCGATCCTTTTACACCAAACTACTACCCATTTGACAGCAGCCGAATGCAAGGACATTGTGTGTGGAAAATACAATGCTACCCTATGCGGAGGAAAACATGCCTTTACGTTGGTTGTATCAGCAAGATAACGACCAAAAGCATACCGCTAAGTTGTTAAAAAATGCTTTGAAGGCCATAATGTCAATGTTTTAGAGTGGCCAAGTCAATCCCCAAGTCTTAATCCAATAGAAAACCTGTGGGGAAACTTAAAAAAGAAATTGGCGAAAAAATTTTCTCTAATAAAGAATAATTATGGGAGTATGTTCAGAAAATATGGTATTGGTATACACCCATAGACCCCTGTCGGGATTTGATTAATAGTATGCCAAGGAGAGTAGCGAAGGTAATTCAAAATGGTGGTGGATGCACAGAATATTAATTAAATGATTCAAAATATCTAATAATTTTTCATTAACAATTATTCTTTTTTTTTTGTAATGCTACAAGTGTACCATAACTATTTTTTGGAGCAGTCGAATAAGCGCCTTAAAAAGTTTATTGATCTCTCATTTTTTGTTATACTTTATCTAGTAATGAAGTTTATTTTTCTTTATTGAATAATATTGAATAAAACCATTATTTATGTTAAAGTTGAAAGTGTGCTGTGTACCTATTATTTTGAGCAGGGGTGTACATACTATATCTAAGATATGAATGCAACACACGCAAAATTATTTTTATACATTTAGCATAGCAGCAGCAACAGCATTCTATTGTATATATTCTATTATTTAATATAAATGCCTTTATATTTTTCTTGTTGCTGGTTTTTTGTCGTGACATCATCTTGGAATATTCACTGTGAGCGTTTATACCGAGTAGTTGTATGATGTTTTTATCAGATACTCACTGTTTGCATTTGTACTCGAATATTGTGTACTGGTATATCTCTTCATGTGTTAAATTGCACTTAAGGTACAAATAAAATTCAAAAAATAATAATTTTGGAATAAAATTATTTTGTCTCAAAATATGTACCATATGTATGTCTCAAATGTGTTCCCCTGGCGGTGGTCTAGCCACACAGATTCTTCGTTCACGCTATCACCTTCGTTTGTTATATTTTTGTTTTTGGATAAGCTTCAGAAATTTAACAAATTAAGGCAGGTTCTAAGCGATTAACTTCCAAAATGGCAGTTGCCAAGATTTTGAAAAATTTTAAGATTTTTGAACAATTTTTTAGTTAGATTAGGAAGAAAGATTTGTTAAAAGTTATTTAAAGTATAATAAATAGTATTTTAATAGAACCTGAAAGGAACAAATGAAATATTTAAATAAATATATTTTTTAATTTACCTAAAGCTAATATTTGATTGTGAAGTCACTATTCACTGCCCTTCAGACAGGTGCCATTAATGTCATTAAGTAATTAATACGAAGAGTGGGGATTGCAGATTAAATATGTCTTTTTCTCTCTTCCATAAGAAGCTTATAGCCTCATCCCTGCCAATTCTTCTTAAATGTTCCTCAAAGATTTTTTAAACGATTACGTTCAACAATTTCAAAATTATATTCATATTTTTAAGATTTTCCGGTTTCAGCTGCATATAATTAGGCCGCCACTGTATGTGACAGTATCTATGTAATTAATACTTAAGAGAGTCCAAAATAAGCTCTCACATGGCACGATGCAAGACCCAACGTTCAACAACAACGTTCGGTACTTCATGGAATATAAATTTCTGAGATATTTGGTGATCTCATGATGAAGTTGGTCGTTGTGGTGCAGTGGTAGTGCGTTGGACTGCTACGCAGAGTGTCCGGGTTTCGAATCTCGGCACAGGCAAAATCAAAAAGTTGAAAAAAATAATTTTTCTACACGGCACCACCTCTTGACAGGCAATGGCAAACCTACAAGAGTAAAAGTTGCCTGTGAAAAGCTTTTCACTTCGCCGTTCGGATTCGGATTCGGCATTAAACTGTAGGTCCCTTCCATTCATGTACAAATATAACACACACACCATGAATGGATGCGAAAAGCTCGGCCTAGGCCCTCCATGGGCTGTTGTCCCATTAAAAGTAAAGTAAAGTAAGTAATGATGAATATTTATTGGGCGACTATCCACGTATGCATGAATATAATTTTGGGGTTCATGAACTACTGCCAAATTTATTTAAATTGCCGTTCATAACCAGGCGTTATCAATCTCATAGATCCATCATTATAAAAGCAATAAATTTAACACACAAAAAAGATGTACACATTTTTGCCAAATCACAAAAGAATAACAAATTTGTTGTTGCTGCAATGAACAAAACAAAAAAGAAGGTGCCTGTGCCTATGTTTATTGTTAAATTTTGACTTGTATGTGTGTGTGTTTTTGGCTTTTACGCTTCGTGCTCGTTCATTAACCGGCATTTTTTGTTGTTACCTTTTTTACGTTTAGTTCACTCACTTTTAATTTTTGCCTTTTTTTGTTTTCTGTTTTGTTTTAATAGTTTTTAACTCTCCCTATTTTTTTTTCTTTTACTTTATTTTCTCCGTATAACTCATATGATTTTGTTTGATGGCCACAAAAATTTACGAGTTAACTCTCTCTCTGCCTCCGTCTCTTCATACACACGATACATGAAAAATTAGGACAGGCTTGATGTCAGTCGCGTTTACACTTTATAACGGCACGGAGCTGAACTGACTCGTTTAGTTAGGTTAACAAGAAATTCTTTGTGTATTGGTATTGGTTAACAATTGTGGGTTTTTGTGTTTTTGGTGATTTATGGTTACGGTTCGTCCGCTAGTTTTATTTTTGTTATTAGCTACTGGCGCAAGGTGTAAGTGTTTTAAGCTAATGCCAGGCCTATGACATGTAACATTTGGCAGAAGTTGTGGTAGGTGGTACAACACAAACAATACTAATAATAAGTGATTTAGAGTGTTTCAATATTAAAAATATTTAATCTTAGATTTATATACCTAATCGCAAATCAAATTATTGTCAATATATGTATATTGTTGCTATAGCATATGCTATACACATCGTAAAACGCTATCATTTTTGGTTTGGTTTTCTTGTTTTTTTTAGTTGTAGTTATATACAATTCCATTGTATTTTGTTTTTTTTTGTTTTTTGGTTGCCAATTTCCGCAGTTATCAGAGCATTTTAGAAATTAATTTAAACGAAATTCATTTGATTTTATTTTGTGTTTACAATTTTATTTTATTATTTTTTTCCTTTTGGGTTTGAAATCAGTTACATTGGAACAAAATGCAATGAATATATGAATGTAATACGCAATGAATATGATGCCCTACATGCGATGTTTAGAAGCTTAATTTGGGTGTTATTTGTAGCTTTGAAGTTGGCTTTAAATTGTTATGTACATTTACATACATTGTAGGTACATACTTATGTATTGGTATTGCATGTAAATATATACGTACGTAGAATATATGTATGTATAATGGTGTTATACTCATATCTATGCTGATGCGTATATTTCGTTTCAACAGAGTAAATACAGCACATATTGAGAGGAGTTTACTCTCACTGATTGAAAACTGACGACGAAGGAATGGCCAATTGAAAACACAGACTATAATACTTCTCTCGGAGCATGTTTATAAGCACCAATCAAATTTTGAGCAAATACAATAAGATTATTAGACTTGTTTCTTATTAGGAAGTATTAGAAGAACCATATTTGTATGGAACAAGGCGTATTTAATAGCGTGAAGTCATTTCAGAGAGCACATTTGTGGTGTCAAAAACAATTGCACGTTTTTGTTTTGTTGAATGTGGAACAAATGGAGCCGACTTACTATGGTGTAGATTAATTTAAAGAAACCCTACCTTATTTTAGTATTTTAGAATTAATTTTTTTCACATATGTATGTAGATTGTATATACCTACATATGTGCATACATATGTATACATGTTATGCATGGAATACGTGCCTCCAGATGTATTTCGTGCCTGTTATAGATTGTAAATTCTTTTCGATTTCCTCGACCTCTAAAATTTTTCGTTACAATCAGGGCGATTGACATAAGATGCTCCATGCCAACTCGTCGAACCACGAATAGAGCTCCTCCGTCTCCTCCTCCGCCCCCTTATTTATATTGGAGAATGAAAGCCTTGTCAATCTTTGGTGTTGTCGATTTTATAACTCTCAACACTTTTCACTCAAAGGTACGAATTTCGGCGCTTTATATTTGATGAAGTTTCAACAGGAACACAATATTACCTTGCTACCAATAGAATACAATTTTTTTTCGTGTATTTTTAAGGCAGCACTCAGCCGTAGATCTTTAAAGCTTATTTTCTGGCTACTTACTCATTCAAATTAGAATAAGTATTAACTTTTTTACACTTTTTCTGAAAACTGGATTCCATAATTCTTCGAAAATTTTCCAGAGAGTCGCTTTGGTAAAAACGTACTCCTGTTTTTATTTCAGACCCAGGAGTAGATGACAACTCTAGCCATTCTCTGGTCAGACGTTTCGAACGCTCCTAACAGCCTCTCATCATTGATGGTCAATGTCACTGCGCCATACATTAGGACGGGAAGGATGAGGGACTTATAGAGCGTTATTTTCGTCGGTCGAGAGAGGTCTCTCCTTCTCAATTGACCGGGCTCTTCTTTTGAGCCCGTAGTAACACCTGTTGGCAAGAGTTAATCTCCGCTTGATCTCAAGGCTGACATTATTGTTGGTGTGTATGCTGGATCCTAGATATACGAAATCCTTGACGGCTTCAAAAGTATAATTGTCAACAGTGACATTTTGTCCAAGACGCCGTAACTATTTGTTTGTTGACACAAGGTATTTCGTTTTGTCCTCGTTCACCACTAAACCCACTCGAGACTCCCTTTCCAGGTTGGAGAAGAATGCTGCACTGACTGCTCGAACGTTTTTGCCAATGATGTCAATATCATCAGCGTATGCTAGCAGCATGACACTCTTGTAGAAGATAGTGCCAGAGATGTCGATGTCGATGTTCGTAGCTCGAATTATTTTCTCCAGCATAAGGTTAAAGAAGTCGCACGATAGCGAGTCACCTTTTCTGAAACCTCTTTTGTTATGAAATGTTGCGGAGAGGTCTGTCCCAATTTTCACTGCGCTGGTGGTGTTGGTCGCTGTGGCGTAGTAGTAGTGTGTTGGGCTGCTACGCAGAATGTCCGGGGTTCGAATCTCGGCACAGGCAAAATCAAAAAAAAGAAAGTAGAAAAAAATAATTTTTCTACACGGCACCACCTCTTGGCAGGCAATGGCAAACCTACTAGAGTAAAAATTGCTATGAAAAGCTTTTCACTTCGCCGTTCGGATTCGGCATTAAACTGTAGGTCCCTTCCATTCATGTACAAATATAACACGCACAACATGAGTGGATGCGAAAAAGCTCAGCCTAGCCCCTCCATGGGCTGTTGTGCCATTAAAAGTAAAGTAAAGTAAAGTGTTGGTCAGTGTCATTTTGCAAAGACGAATGAGCTTTGCAGGGACACCAAAATCAGACATTGCGGCGTACAAGTAATGCCTAATCGCGCTGTCGAAGGCGGCATCAGCTTTATAATCGACGAATAGATGATGGGTGTCGATCTGTTATTCTCGGGTCTTTTCCAGGATTTGGCGTAGTGTGAATATCTGGTCGATAGTGGACTTACCAGGCTTGAAGCCACACTGATAAGGTCCAATCAGTTTGTTGACGATGAGCTTCAGTCTTTCGCACAGTACGCTCGATAGAATCTTATATACAATATTAAGAAGGCTTATCCCACGGTAGTTGGCGCAGATCGTGGAATCACCTTTCTTATGGATTGGGCAGAGTACGCTGAGCTTCCAATCACTTGGCATGCTTTCATCCGACCATATTCTGCATAGAAGCTCATGCATGCGTTTTTTGAGCTCTTCGCCTGCGGTCTTAAACAACTCAGCAGGCAGGCCATCTGCACCTGCAGCCTTATTCTTTTTCAGCCGAGCAATGGCTGTTAAGACCTCATATCGTCATTATTACCCCTTGATCTTTAATCTTCGAAGCAACTTTGAGTCTCATCTCCTCCTCGATCGTGTTTTCCAAAGTCTATAAAATTACATAAAATGCATTCAAGAAGAATTTATAACTATGAAAAGTTGTAATGTGCACTAGCGTTGAATTTTTGAACTAGCTCATAGTCAATATCCTTTAAACTGATTTTTTTAAATAAGCACACAGAAAACTACATAAATTTTTGCTTATTTAAACATTAAGTATCTAGTAGGTACATGTGGTATATATGTAAGGTTAAAGAAGTCGCACGATAGGGAGTCACCTTGTCTGAAACGTCTTTTGTTATGAAATGGCGCGGAGAGGTATGTGTCTGTATGTGTACAGATTTTAGCCAGCACTGATTTCATTTTAGCAATTCAACGTTTATCATTTTAACACCTACTTAACCTCAACAAAAAACAAGATGTTTATTCTTTTAAAAACACCTAAACAACATACGAATCGTACGAGTATATCCTTGAATTACACAAACAAAGAATACAAAAATTCGAAATTAAATATAAATAAAAGGTGTGCATTGCATATGTATTTTAAAAACTCATCACATTTAAAACCTTGCAAACAAAATACTCAAGCATGCATATCTTTAAATACGAAGAACAATCTTATGGATTAACAATTCTTTACCAGTCAACAGCAACATATACATAGACAATGAAGATATATTGCATGTACCCTGGCTCTGTTTAAGCCTAAATCACCTTTTTCATGCTTTTAAAACAAACAGCAACAACAAAAATAATAGCCAATATCAATCAGCATTGGAAGAAGAGCAGCGCGAGTTTTTAAAAGGCAGCAGGCTGCAAAAATAGGAAATTTAGAAAATGCATTAAATTGCAAAATGTAGGAATGTGGGTCTTCATTTTAAACATTTCTTATTTATGTATGTGAGTACATACGAGTATGTATGTAAGTGTGGACGAGAATAAACGAGTACCTACTTATTTCGTATGTAGCCAATATTTTGTTGTTTCAACACAAAAAGTAACTACAACAACAACTGAAAAGTATTAAGATTGCGAGGTCAATTCCACACTGATTTCTACACAAATAAGAAGGCAGGCAGGCACAGACAAACAGGCGGACAGACAGAACGACAATGAGGTAAAAACATACAAAGATCGGAAGAAGAAGAATAAGTGGAAAAAGTGCAACATATGAGGCGTTGCAAGTATGCAGCTATGTAAGCTGTATACACTCACTAACTACTTAAATACTTGCATGTACTTGCTTGTATACTTGCCAGTATACATACATACATATGTATGTACTAAATACATACAGACATAAGTATATTGCACGAGTATGTTGTATGTTGTAAGTAAATGTGTAGACAATGTAACATGATTAAAATCAAGGACGACTCTGGTAAGAATTACTGGTGCATGCATAAATCGATGCCAACAGCATATTGCTATTTCCAATGCAATGAGTGTTGATGGATGGATGAAGTTACGCAAATAAATAATAAAAAGGTTTAAGTTTGTGTTGGCATTGCGCAAAAGTTTTGTGTTTTAAGCTGAAGGTGTTTCTGTGTTTAATTGCACCTAGAATCGCGCTTTGCATTGTTTTGATATTTCAGTTTCAATGATTTCCAGAAATTAAAGTTTTTTTCTGTGTAATTTTTTGCTGCTAACTAAAAAACAAGCTCACAGCTCAGGCAACTCAAAACTAATACTTTATTTAACGCTCAAACACACGAACAAGTCAAAATAAACTTTCTACGAATTTCACACTACTTGTTTTTTTTTTTTAGTTAGAAAATATAAAGTTTTATGATGAATACTTTTTTTGGTTTCTTTAACCGTGAAACATTAATATTTTGTTGAGCGTTGAAAATTTTCAAAAGTGTAAAAAGGAAAAAGAAAATAAATTAAAAATGTGTAAACAATAGAAAGATTGATTGATTATTCGTTACATGCACACATACAAAAGCTCAAAAAAGCATAGAAAACAAAACAGCCGGGTAGATACCATTTATAAAAAAAATGCGTGCAAAAAAAAATAAAAAAATTTCTGCAATTAAAATAGAAGAATAAATATCGCAGCGTTTCAATAGCTATAGCCACACAAAATGGTTTGCTTAAATTCATAATATCATTGCTTATTTAAATATATATTATAGTATATATATATATGTATATGTATATATTTTTTTTTTCTAAACTCTTGCGTTATTTCTAGTGTCCCTAAAAATCATCCCTATTGTGTTTGTATGTATGCATGTATGTATATACCTATTCGTGTATGCCTGTGCTGAGCATAAAATTTTGAATTAACTCTCTTACTACCGCATTTATTGAAGGCTCGATGAAAAAATAGTTGTCAGAGATTTCACCTCCTGTTGATTAGTATGTTCATGCACTGTTCATAAACATTAAAAATGTTTAAAGACTACACGTGAGTCATCAAGCTGACAATTTTTTTTTAAACAATTCCCCGAATCAACTCGGAGCAAGTGTTATTCCTTTGTAATAACTAACTTTTAATGTACACACCTGGACAAAATAATAGGTGTGAACATATTTTTTTTAATTGGCTATCATATATTTTTTATTAACCTTCAAAAAATAAATTAGATTTTAACATAAACATACTTCAGCGTCATAACAAAATATAAAAGGTTTTAAAAACTTTAAAAAATAACTTAAATTTTGGTTAATTCATAAAATACACAGATTTTCGATTGGATTTCGATTCCATTTGTGTGCACAAAAAACTTAGGAATAAATATTGAAATTTTGCTAGTTATGGTTCCGTATTTTACGGAATTTACTGAAGAACGCTTTAATACCCAGAATATCCACCATTATTGTTGATGGCTTTTTCGATTCTTCTGGGCATTGACGATATCAACTTCCGACAAGTTTCTACAAATTTTTTGAATATTTTCCCATAACTGCGTTTTATTTTGGCGTTTAAATTCTCATCAGAGGTTCTCAATAGGATTTAGATCTGGGGATTGTCTTGGCCACTCAAGGACGTCTACATTATGCTTTTGGAACCATGCTTTGACAACTCGCGATGAATGTTTAGCATCATTGTCCTGCTGCAATTTCCACAAAAGCGGCATATTATCCTCGGCATATGCTAACATTACCGTTTCCAACAAATCCTTAACGCCATTAATTTGATATATCGGACCAACACCTTGCCAAGAAAAACAGCCCTATACCATTAAGCTGCCACCTCCGTGCTTCACTGTTTTCTTTGTGAACCGGACGTCAAATTCTTTGCCTTTCGGGCGACGAACGTTTCTTTCCGCATCGTTACCAAACAAATTTATTTTTGTTTCATCGCTCCAGAGAATATTGCGCCATTTTTTTTCTCCCTGTGAAGCGCACCACGTTTTATGAACTAATGCAAAATTTTTCCTCTTCTTCAAATTTGCAGTTCTAAGCAGAGGAACTTTGCGAGCAATACCATCGGATAGATTTGCGCTTACTAATCGTCTTGGAACGGTTTCTAATGATACAACATTCTCAATTTCGCTTGCAATTGTTCTGGGCAACTTGAACGGGTTGCGTTTAGTTAATGTAACGATACGATTGTCGGTCACTAATGAAGTTTTTTTAGGTTCTCCACGCGTTTCAATAGCTTTTTCTGGCTTGAGAGCATTTGTAACGAAATTCTGAGACCGTCCCATCGATTTGACAATGAATTTGTGGGTTTTTCCATTGTCTCGGAGCTGACGAACAAGTCTTCTCTCCTCTGTACCGCAATGAACTCCACGGCTCATGTAATATTATTAAAAATATAATTAAACCTTTATTTAGTTAACTTTCATCGAAATCTTACTTTCTGGAACTAAGTAACGCTTTAAATTTATTCATTTTTTCATTGATTTAATTTTACCAAAACACACCAATTTTATTGTCCAGATCAATTTGAAGGTTGAACAAATAAACAAGCCGCAATATTTATCGAGAAGAACTTTTGTTGCGGGGATTCCCCCATTTCATTCCAAAACAGTGCTACCAAACTTCCAAATTTGCCTTTTGATTGTAGACCATGCCAATTAATTTGTTTTGTTCATTTTAAAAATTTTTGGGTTCACACCTATTATTATGTCCAGGTGGGTACATGCTGTACATGATTTGTGCAGGTATATTAAAGATTTCACAGTGCAGCAAAAAAAAAAAAGGAGAAAATTTGTTTTTGCTGCTACTTGCGGGTAGTTATGCATTTTTTCTGAAGCGCATCTCTTCAAAACGATTACTTAGTTTCACAATTTGTCATTTGAGAATTGTGCACGTTTTCTAAAGCGTGTTTACTGGGCATGTCACAGTTCTGTTTTTACTGTTTCTCAGTTCACCTCAGTGTTCGGAGTTATTCAAGAAAATTTTGCACTTTTTTTTCCTTTTTAATACGTTTATAACTGCACCCACCACCTTGGTGGTACATGGAATAATTGCTAAAGTAGAGATTCATTGTCGTTTATACCTACAATTTCTTTCATATAGTAAATTCAAATTACATAGGGGTTTTTAAAATTTCTCGTACATAATCGTACATAGAATCATAACTATAAATAGTTTTTTAAGTTTGTGATTGATTATTGTTTCGTTGATAATAGAATCTACCACCGGTTTAGCTATTTTCAATAACAATATTCAGTATTATACTTATGTGGCATTCAATCGAAATAGGAAATAAATACTAAGTATAACTCACATAACTATTTGCATAAACTAATATTTTTGCTATAGTGTTATATACAGACAATCGCATACATACATACATTCTTACATACATACATACACACATACATACATACATATATTATGGATATGAAAAGATTTATGAACACAAAATAATTTACAAATTTCATCTTTTAATAGCTTGTCAAAATAAAATAAAAACATTTTAATGAAACTAATAGAAACGGAATCGATGTCGTCAGTTGGTGTGACCCAAATGTAGTTATTAAAGTCTTCTTCTTTTTCAACAATAAAATCAAAATGCCCAAAATAGGTAAATAGAATCATTATCATGTTAGATGACAATATATAAAAATAAAAAACAAAAAAAAATTAGCTATAAAATCTTAAAACTAATAAAATCATCGTAAATAAGCCAATAAAGCTTTATTCAAGCCCTTGAATTCATTTTAAAGTGAGCAGATATTTATACAATATGTATACTTATGTATGTACATACTTAATTAAAGCTGACTTTATGACTAATCCTATAACGCAGTATAACAACACCACACCAACGTGACGTAGTGTTAATTAAAAAAAAGAAAACTGTATTATATTAAGAAACTAGTCATGATGCTTAGTACAACCTACGCGCTCTCAACAAGGTAAAAATATTGTAGTAATAAGGTAGCAGTAATAGTTATAGAAATATACTACTGTGGGCAAAAGTTAGTAAGACTTTGTTCATAATTACAAATTTTTTTATTCATTCTTCCAAATCTATTTCGTCCCCTTCAAAGTAATCCCCCCCGGCCCCAATACACTTGTGCCAACGTTTTTTCCAATTCTCGAAACAGTTGTTAAAGTCCGGAATAATTTCCGGAATAGCCTTCAATGGGCTTAGCGATTCATGTTTAATGTCTTCAATTGACTCAAAACGGTGTCCACGAAGCGGTTTTTTGAGTTTAGAAAATAGCCAAAGTCACACGGTGCTAAGTCAGGCGAATACGGTGGTTGCGGAATGATATCAGTCGAATTTTTGGTAAAATGGTCTCGTAAAACCAATGCAGTGATTTTGGAACCAATCGTGCATTCACTCTTCTTAGGCCCAAATGATGTTTTAAAATGGTTTTCACTGATTCTTCCGATATTCCAACGATGCCAGTAAGGTCTCTGACTGTTGATCGTCGATTCTCGAGCACCAATTCCTTGATTTTATTGACGTGTTGATCATCAGTTGATGTTGATGGCCGTCCTGGACTGGGTTCGTCGTCAACGCGTTCTCAACCATCTTTGAACAATTTGTACCAATAAAAAACACTTGCTCGCGACATAGAATTATCACCGAAGGCCTTTTGCAACATTCTGAACGTTTCGGAACCAGAAATTTGATTCCGCGAACAAAATTTAATGGAACTTCTTTGTTGAATAATTTCACTCATTGTGAAAATCGACGAATGCACTTTTTGTACTTCAGAAAGACAAGCGTATACTAAACACTAATGATTATTTTGATGTGACATTTGGCACAGATGTCACCGACAGTCATACCAACCTTAAAAAAATAATATTTTGATGAATGGGTTTCCGCGCGAAATTTAAATTAAAAAGTCTTACTAACTTTTGCCCACAGTAGTATACCATTTTTTAATTCCAAGTTTATTTAATAAATTTGGAATTGAATTGACATGCACATATAGGGTGTCCCAATAAGAATGCACAATTTAATTTAAAAATAAAACGCATATTTATTGAGCGAGTGCTGATATTTTTATTGCATTATAAAGTGGACGTGTTGCGATTAAGTATGTAATAAAATATGCGGCAAATGGCCCCCGTGTCTCTGATCCAAGACCCTTGCTCTTTGAATGTAATTTTCCATAACATTTTGAGAAAGATGTGGCTATATCTCATCGATTATGTGTTGGATCTCAGCCTTGAGCTCAGGAATTGTTTGTGCTTTATTCACATAGATCTCGGATTTCACAAGACCCCAAAGAAAGAAATCGAACGATCTTGGTGGCCAGTTGACATCGGAATTTCGGGAGGTCTGGAATCAGTGTGGAAATCGTTGCTCTAATAGATTGTTTCATGCTTTTGACGTTATTGTTCATTAATGCTGATATACATATTTTAATAATCAAATATAGTTGATTGATTTATTATTAAAAATAAAAAGCTATTAAAATTATTAAGTTAAGTCATGCGCGAATGATCTAAAGAAAACATTTCAAGAGCAACATATTTAAGTAGCGAATTATCGAATAAATTTTGGTGCGATCTCACCAAGACCCACGGTTAAGAGAGAAAAGATTTCATTTAAATTCACTTATAAAGAACATTTTTCCATGAAAATACTTATTCCAAAGTACAATATTTCTACATTTAAGGGCAACGAAATTATCTATTAATTCATCAGATTTCAAAGTGTTACGTAAATATTTTTTTATATTTACTTCAATTTGGAAAATAATCGTTCATCTAAAACAAACATACACAAATACAAGCTTAATAAAATGTCAAGATTTGAAAAAGAGGAACAAAGATGATAGCTGATTCATGATTTAAATTGTCAAATGTAAAATAAATTTTGGTAAATTGGCCAATGAGTTGAGTTTCATTGAGGCTGTTTACAGGTAAAAAATAAGGTGGTAAGAGAAAGACATCAAACTTCTATCTCATTCTTACCTACCTGACTTTTCTACCTGTCTCTTTCAGATAGTTTATTCATTCTTGCGCCTGTGTTGTTTACCTCATTGAGATCATTTCAATACGTTTCGATGATTATAAATATTTTTTTTTCATATTAGGCAATATCTTGAGGTTTATTAAAAAATTAATAATAGTTACCCAAATCATCCAGCACGATTTCTCAAATTCGATAGCAAAAGCAATCTTTCCTCCTTTCAGTTAATTTCAGCATTAAGTAAGTCTGAACGATATCATTTCGAAAATCAGGAGGAATGGTGTAGAAAATCTTCAGAGCTTCATTGAAAATACAGTCGTAATTTTTGTATTTCTTAAGATCTGTATTTATTGAGTCGCGTAAAGCTTTCCAATTGTAAAAAGAGTAACATTTTGTTTTTAAAAATCTAGACTTGGTAGACTTGAACTTGGTCAAAATACTATACCTGAAGACAAGCATTAGAATGTTTCGATATTGGTATAGTTTTCATAACAAACTTTTCGCTGATGCTTTGTTAGCTTCAGTTACTGAGACTCTGCTCCCAAATAAGATATTTCAAAACTGTTAACACTTTCCAAGGAACACGAATGCAAACATGAACTGCTTGGTATTTGGCTGACCATCTCGTTCTTGTTGCTCTCTTCAACATGTGTTCGCCTTTCTCGGGCAATTGCTCTAGGGGTCAATTGCAAGCGTATGAACTGTCGCCATAGCACAAATAACAAAGAACTGTCAACAATGTGAGGAGTGAGTAAAGTGAATGAAGCAATGAAGTGCGTTGAAATATCAATCAGTATAAAGAAAATTGTTATTTTTTATTGCCAACTATGCTACGTATTAGTATTTATGTTTTTTTTTTGCACCATTTGTTATCTGATTCTCTCGGGTGAGGCCATAAACTTTTACACCCTCTAAAATTAATAACATGTCTTTAAGAATATTTTTTTTGACTGGTGGAATGTCATACATATAGAAGACATACTACTGTGGGCAAAAAGTAGTAAGACTTTTTAATTTAAATTTCGCGCGGAAACCCATTCATCAAAATATTTTTTTTTTTGGTTGGTATGACTGTCGGTGACATCTGTGCCAAATGTCACATCAAAATAATCATTAGTGTTTAGTATACGCTTGTCTTTGTGAAGTACAAAAAGTGCATTCGGCGATTTTCACAATGAGTGAAATTATTCAACAAAGAAGTTCCATTAAATTTTGTGTGCGAAACGTTCAGAACGTTCTGGTGCCGAAACGTTCAGAATGTTGCAAAAGGCCTTCGGTGATAATTGTATGTCGCTAGCAAGAGCAAGTGTTTTTGATTGGTACAAATTGTTCAAAGATGGTCGAGAACGCGTTGACGACGAACCACGTCCAGGACGGCCATCAACATCAACTGATGATCAACACGTCAATAAAATCATGGAATTGGTGCTCGAGAATCGACGATTAACAGTCAGAGGCATCGTTGGAATATCGGAAGGATCAGTGAAAACCATTTTAAAACATCATTTTGGCCTAAGAAGAGTGAATGCCCGATTGGTTCCAAAATCACTGCATTGGTTTTGCGAGACCATTTTGCCAAAAATTCGACTGTTATCGTTTCGCAACCACCCTATTCGCCTGACTTAGCACCGTGTGACTTTTGGCTATTCTAAACTCAAGAAACCGCTTCGTGGACACCGTTTTGAGTCAATTGAAGACATTAAACATGAATCGCTAAGCGAATTGAAGGCTATTCCGGAAATTGACTTTAACAACTATTTCGAGAATTGGAAAAAACGTTGGCGCAAGTGTATTGGGGTCGGGGGGGGAGGGGGATTACTTTGAAGGGGACGAAATAGATTTGGAAGAATGAATAAAAAATTTGAAATTATGAACAAAGTCTTACCAACTTTTGCCCACAATAGTATGGAACCCACATAATACTTGGAAAAATATCAAAATCTAATCACGGCTTCAGGTACCTGTTCAAAAAGGGATTAATGAAAAACTGACGTTCAGACAGCATAGTAAGGTATCGTGGGAGTGTTAAATGTTTACCTTGCTGAGAGCGTGCAAATATCAGTCTTTCAAACAAATACAACGGTTCTCCAGAACACAAGAATAATGTTCTTAAATTAAGAATGTTTCGAAACAGATGGGGAAAATCTGCTTGGCATATATTGTAGCTGGAAATACATACTACTTATGTCTGTAGGGTTTCACTCCGTAAATGTATCTTGCTGTATTATTATATTTTATATGTAGGACGATCGTTATTTTTTCTTTGCAAAGACTATCACCGCATGCGAATAGCAAAGATTTCGAAATCAAATATAAAACTTGAAATAATTATGCAGATTTTACAAAAAGCGACTAAACTCTATTTTCCTTTTTAATTTTATTGTCAAAGAGGATGGTTAATGCATAACAAAACTAAATTTTTTAACGAAACAACAAAATTCGTTAACATATTTGAATACGGATTCCGATTCAGTAAACTTGAAATAAGCAGCTATTCGAAACCTGCACAACATTTTTTAATACACTAGCCATATTTCTCATTTAATTTCATGCCACATGTACTCGTGGATTTTTTGCGTATGAATTTTACAAGTCTGAGTCACCAATGTCTTTGCCCCATGGCATTAATTAAGTACATACTGCAAATGGTTTGAAAAAAATAAAACCAAAACACAAATATGGTGAAAAACTTTCTTTGGCTGCTTCAGTGCGCATGCACAGCATAGATATGCGCATAATATTTTTTCGAGTTATTTATTAAATTGAATTGAAAAAAACTGGACTGGAGTGGGGACCCAAATGGTTTTGTAGGCAAACTTAATGCGTATAACTTGAGAGAAATTAAGAAATTGTTAATTACTTAATACATGCCGACAAGTTCTAGTTTTTGTTTATCTATATGTTTTCTGCAGGCTATAGAAGCAATTGTTTACTTTCATATGTACTTAGTGTAGGTAAGTAGGTAGGTATTTATTTTAGGGTACTCTACCATAAACTTTGATAGAATTCTACACGTTTCAATATTAGCTTATCATTCTGATTTGGTCTCATATAAATCAATTTAAATGTTTTTTTTTTTTTCATAGCAACTTCATCATTTGTAGTTTATTTATTTTTCCATATTATACATATGTAGATAGCATACAAATTGTTAATTTATGCTCACAATTTTTTTGAAGAACATTTGAAAAATGCCTAGAGAGAAGTTTAAAAAAAATCGTTTATTTTAATGATATTTGCACAGTAAATTTGAATAATTTCATAAAGATAATGCCTGAAACGAAAAACAAATAACTAATTTTCAAAAACGTTCTATACCTGAGTATCTATGTGAAAATTCCCATGAAGATTAGAAGCAAGTTCCATTTTTCATTCGATAAAATGTTCTTAACTATGTACTTTAGTTAGTTAGGTACTCAATAGTGATGGTTGACAGTTGCCTCTAACTTCAGTTTAACAACATATACATATACAGTGTCGGACAATAAATAAGAACACCTTGTTCTGAAACAAAAAACATTAAAAAAAATATTTCTCTAGGCTTATGATAAATTTAAAAGGTATTTACTTTTATTCATTTAGTCCATAAGTTAAATTTTTTCTTAAAACAAAAGCAAAATCAATTCAATGTAAAAAAAGGAATTTAAAAGTTATGCATAAAATCACATTTCAAAAGGACAAACAAATAAGAACACTTAAACTAAAAAAAAAAAAATTTATAAAATATTGACTCAAATTGTTCACTAATGCTAATATTTTGTGGAATAGCCTTTGTTAATTAAAACCGCCTTACACCTTCTAGGCATTGATTCCACCAGAGACGCGCAAGTAGCCTCGGGTATGGAACACCACGCTCTTTGAATGCTTTGCCACAATTCGTCTTTGTTTTTAGCTCTGGTACTGCCAATCTTCTCCTTGTCAATATTCTACAAGTTCTCGATTGGATTAAGGTTAGGAGATTGTGAAGGCCAGGTTATAACGGGAATTCGATTATGGGAAAACCAATCTCGCGCTGAGATCCCCAATCGTGCTTCGGGTCGTTATCCTGTTGCATTTGCCATTTAAGGGGCATTTTCCATTCCTGAAGGATGTTTACGTAAAGATCGTTTCTTTTATCAAATACAGAGGGCCTACACCATACCAACAGAAGCATCCCCATGCCACTATGCTTCCACCTCCGTGTTTAAACGTCTTCGGATGCTTTGTCCCTCATTTCGCAGTTTTTTCACCAAATAACGCTCCTCCTTGCTACAGTGCTTTGCTCGTGACATTCCGGAATAGTTTACATTTAATTTGTTGTTGCTAACATTTAAATGCTTACCAAACAAATTTAAGTTTTCTTTTTAAAATATATATTTCTTCGTCTGCTGTTCTTATTAGATTGTCCGTCCGCCTTCGAATGCTACGCTTCAACTTTTTTGTTTTTGAATCCCCAAAAAATATTTAAATGTAGTGTTGCCACCTAGAAATTTATAAAGTATATATATACCATACCATTTTCTTCTCAATAAAAATTGTTTGCCATAAGCAGTCCGATAAAATCAATGGAAGTTTTAAAGTGCAAGTTCTTATTTGATTATCCGACACTGTACGTAGTTAGAAAGAACTTTAGTAGTAGCTTCAGGGCATGTATTTGTATTTGCTTGTGTTTTTTGTGTTATTTGTTCTAGCTGTTATTTTTCTATTTCTATTTTTAGTTTGTGTTTTTTTTTTTTTTTTTTTTTTTTGGTATCTATCATAAAATTATAATTGTTTTCAAACATTTTTTTGGTGTTTGAGTTTGGAATTCATTTTAGCTTAAGTGCGCAATCATCATGTCCAATTATTCGTCAAATACAATAATATTTTATTTATATCTTTACATCTATGGAACGAACGAGCTTATCATGAAAATATTATCTGTTGATTTCAGGCATACTGTTTGGCATTCAACGTTCGCGCTCGCGCCTTTTGAGCTATTTGTCTCGAATACTAATACAAGCTATATAAAAAAAAACTAATAATAAATTGTAGCTTTTTAATATATAAATAATATATTGTCAATTTTCCTTCTACGCTGTAATTATACTTTGCTTGCTACAACACCAACATCGACATCACCAACAACCAGAAACAGCAAACACTCATCATCATTTTACACTGTTCAATTTCACCAAAAACAGCAAACAGTTCGACACAAAAATATATAACTTTTTTCATGTCTTGTATTTTGTTAAATTTGTTCGATTTGTAATTGTTTTTTTTCTTCATTCTTTCTTTTCATTTCTATTTGTTTGTTGGATTTCTTCGTAGCTTGTGGCTATATATAATTTTCTACCTTTACAAGGTATGCTGGTTGTGAAATATACATATATGTGTATATGTTGTAGTTGTACGAGTAGTTAATTCTTCAACTTTATCTTCTATGTGTACAATGTGCCCACGCTTCCTCAACTCATCGCCACACTTCATACATCAGTGTTGTCGTTGTTGTTGCGTCTTGTGTTGTGATGCGAAGCATGTGTGAGACATGTAGCATTCACCATTAGATAGATGAATGGAAAATGGATGGCATCTGCCGCTGTCTGTCCAAAAAGTCATACTTTTTATTTTTTATAACACACTTGAATTTCCATATTTGGTGTAATCAAATTGTGCTTGAAGGAAGTAATGTGAATTTGTATTTAGCATCAAACCATTTATCTAAATGAAGTGTGTAAAACAAAAGTGCAAAATAAATATTATTCTTAATACTTAGCATAAATGAATATGAAAATGAAAAAATTTAATATTTATTACATATGAATTTAAAACATACATACTACTGTGGGCAAAAAGTAGTAAGACGTTTTAATTTAAATTTCGCGCGGAAACCCATTCATCAAAATATTATTTTTTTTAAGGTTGGTATGACTGTCGGTGACATCTGTGCCAAATGTCACATCAAAATAATCATTAGTGTTTAGTATACGCTTGTCTTTCTGAAGTACAAAAAGTGCATTCGGCGATTTTCACAATGAGTGAAATTATTCAACAAAGAAGTTCCATTAAATTTTGTGTGCGGAATCAAATTTCTGGTGCCGAAACGTTCAGAATGTTGCAAAAGGCCTTCGGTGATAATTGTATGTCGGGAGCAAGTGTTTTTGATTGGTACAAATTGTTCAAAGATGGTCGAGAACGCGTTGACGACGACCACGTCCAGGACGGCCATCAACATCAACTGATGATCAACACGTCAATAAAATCAAGGAATTGGTGCTCGAGAATCGACGATTAACAGTCAGAGACCTTACTGGCATCGTTGGAATATCGGAAGGATCAGTGAAAACCATTTTAAAACATCATTTGGGCCTAAGAAGAGTGAATGCACGATTGGTTCCAAAATCACACTCACACTGCATTGGTTTTACGAGACCATTTTGCCGAAAATTCGACTGATTAGATTTGGAAGAATGAATAAAAAAATTTGAAATTATGAACAAAGTCTTACTACCTTTTGCCCACAGTAGTATGCATTTATTGAAATTGACCTTTGATTTAGTGAGAATTTATTTAAATTTATTAACAATGCTCATAGAATGATTAAACGGTTTTTATCTTCATTGTTTGCGTGTAATGTTTTTAAAGTTATTATATATTTATAAACAAGCGACAGAGTGAAAAAGTTGTTAAACTGTTTATTTCTAAAAGAGGAAATTGTTGACCACTGTACCATTGCCGGCAATGAGGCTGCCTAGGCTGAACTAAGTAGTTAGAGAAGGCTCATAGAATATGTACATTGGCCCCGATCCTTTCTGCTGACTCGGCAGAGCATGTAAACAATGGCTCGAATATTGAATTAGTCCATTCTATATACTGAATCAGATATCAGACAGCTAGAGGGCACTATGAGCTCAAATATTACTTAAATTAATTCGGCCAGTCAAATATGACAGAATGTCATTTATGCATGGAAGACGACGAGACGACAGCGCACATTCTATGTAAAAGTCCAACCTTAGCTCGGCTCACGATTCGCATTTTCGAAAAGTCGATTTTATCGGTCGATACTATAAAATTTAAAATTCTCATCAGCAAGGGATGTTCTGGTATTGATTAGGTTAGCAAAGCGTATTTTATCCTGAATTGTAGTTTGTTGCAACCAATAAAATTGGGGTATAATACAAATAATAATCCTTCCTTAAACAGTAAAATATTTAGTTTTATTTATTCAATAGAAAGGTGCTCATAAAATTTTCGTGGCCTTACAAAGTTTTAATAGATATTTTTTTTTTTTAAGTAATTTTTCTCCCAGATTGTGAGTACGGTGCTTTTGAATTTGCTAGAAAATGTTGAAGACAAAATTTAATCGCGGCCTTTCTAAACTAAGGCAACGAATTAGTGAAGCTAAATTCTTCAATTCTTCTCAACAAAAATTAATGAAGAAAGAGCGACTCCCACTTTCTATTATATTCTAATAAGTTTATCAAACGATATAAATCTTCCACTCAGTAAACTAGTAAATGAGCTATAATCTTATTCATACTCTTGGCTTCTATAGCGAAGATAATTTCTAATTATTTATAATATACACGAGAGTTTATTTGGAGGTCGAAAGCTATGGAACAGTTGATGATTTCGCGAGGAAATAACAAATTTCTGGGTACAGAAACATTTTACGGAAAGAAGTTAGGCAAGTCTTACATAGAATACGATTAGGTTATAGTGTTTCAAGTCCTCTTTCAAAAAGTGATTAATCCTTCCCTCTGTACCAATGAACTTTGACATCTGAAAACTTGAATCAATTTAAATGAACAGAATCGAAGAAATCGCAACTGAGACAGAATACTTGCTCTGACGGTACTTGAGTATCTCAAATATTACTTACAAGTAACAAATTTTTCCCTCAAAGATTTAAATATTTTTTTATTGTGGTAATAAAAATATCGCTGTGTCAATAGTTAAATCAAAATGAGGCATTTTAATTGTTTTCACTCGGATGCTGTTTATGCGAACGAATTTAACTATTAAAATTAAAATTATTATTTATTTAAATAAAATGTAATTCTAATAGCAATCATATCCATCAGCATAGATATTAAGTTATGGGCAATACCACTGAACTGAAAGCTAACATTTGTACAAAAAGCAAAGTGGAAACAATTTCATTGAACTTTCTACGAGTACTTAATTTTAATTTAAGTTTATATCTTTTTTCTGTACTATGTTTGTGTTGCATACATTCAATTTTATTTATATGCGCACAATTGGTTGAAGAAGTTTGTTGAACTCTTAAAGTCTGATTAGAATTTGAATGTGAAAAAAATGCAGTCGACCGAATTAATCATGTAAATGGTTACTGAGAAACATTTCCATTAAAATATAAGTTTTATAATACTTAACATATGCATTAAGTGGGAAATATGTATTTATGTACATATGTTATAAAAATTTGATAACGCTGTCTCTAAAACTTAATCGCTGCCGTCGTTGACTTACAATATAACATTTGCTTATTGTTATCACATTTCTGGTATAATTAATAATTTTATTATTATTAAATAATAATACGGAAAATGGAAATAAAAATCGTAGTACATACACCCACAAATTGGAGCGTCTATTATAGCGTCGACACCCACTTTAAGTGCGTAAACACATACTCGAGCATCAATCAGCTGCGCTTGTATTGAACAATATAAACATTCAAATGTACTGTACACACGTTCAAATATGTAAATACCAGAATTGTATGTACTCATGTATAGGTAAAATATTAATTGTGCACCCTACCGCAGGAATTTCTAGCTGTATACGAGTACACACTTGAGCATTGCACTTAAAGTTTGTAATGTTTACTCGTTCCTTATGTATTTAAAAATAAAGTCAACAAAGCCAACATCAAAAGCCATACTCTAATCTTTGTGTCATGTTGAGAATATCATACGGTTGTGGTATGTATGTATTTACCTTTGCCTTTGTCGCCGTATATTTTCATTGTAATTCGAGCTAATTTTTTTACAACTTATTCGAATGTGTTTATGTAGAAGTCTTAAGCATTTTAAGCTATCAGATTGTACAGAAGGGTATCATGCACCGAAAAAGTTTTTAATAATCTTAATTGAATTTTGCGTATTGCAGCGTGTATCCGTGAAATACATATTTTATATATAAAATCTAATTTCACACAACAAAGAAATACGAACTAAAGTTAAAAAAAAAACTGAAGTGTTTATGGTAATACACTAATAAAGGGTGTTTTTTTAGAAGTGTGGATTTCAATCTGGCGATCGTGGCCTTTTTCGGAGTTTTTATTTTTATTTTTTTATAGTTACATTCAACACACAGGGTGTACCCCTATGAATGCAGAGCATTGTGTTGAATGGAAGGAAGATTGGTAGGTGAGAATAAGAAGGAGGGAGAATGAGAGAGTGAACGTGATCACACAGGACACCGATAAAGAGATAGGCAGTCATTTTGGCAAGTGTTATGCCTTTACCTCAATGAACTTCAGTTTATCAGTGTCGACTTTTGACTGCATGTAGCGCCAAAGGCCAAGCTTTTCGCATTCACTCATGTTGTGTGTGTTATATTTGTACATGAATGGAAGGGACCTACAGTTTTATGCCGAATCCGAATGGCGAAGTGAAAAGCTTTTCATAGGCTATTTTTACTCTTGTAGGTTGGCCATTGCCTGCCAAGAGGTGGTGCCATTAATTTTGTTGTTGTTGCATTTTTTTTGAATTTTATTTAATTTTTTTTTTTTAGCCTGTGCCGAGATTCGAAGTTCTGACACTCTTCGTAACAGTTCAACGCACTACCGCTACGTTACAGCGACCACAAGTTGGTCTTTTCGACAGCTGTCACTTGATTTATGCTCAGTTTGGTTTGCCATTTCATAACAAATAGACTTGCTCCTGAACAACGTTTGCAAATCCTGCAAATTTATTACCAAAATAATGGTTCGGTTCGCGCGACGCATCGCGCGCTGCGTCCAATATTCGGTCGACATAATCGCCCAGAGTATCGAAGAAGACCCATCCGCCATCGCGCGCAACAATTGGAGCTGTGCCCATCCACTTTATGGAAGATTTTGCGGAAGGATCTTGGTTTACGATCTTACAAAATCCAGCTCGTTCAAGAATTGACGCCGAACGACCGATCAAGCGCGTCGCACATTCGGTGAATGGGCGCAAAACAAGATGGCCACCGATCCCGATTTTCACAAGAAAATTTTGTTCAGCGATGGAGCTCACTTTTGGACAAGCAAACTTGTCGCATTTGGAGTGATCATAATCCACAAGCCATTGTTGAGACGCCGTTACATCGTTACATCCTCAAAAAGTCACTGTTTGGTGTGCTCTATGGGCAGAGGGAATCATTGGTCCATATTTCTTCAAAGATGAAGCCGGTCATAATGTTACAGTCAATGGGTAACGCTATAGAGCCATGATTGGAGGATGTTGATGTGGACTACCTTTGGTTCCAACAAGACGGCGCTACATGCCATACAACCAACGAAACAATCAATTTATTGAAGGAAACTTTAGGTGAGCGCATTATCTCGCGTCGTGGGCCTGTGGCGTGGCCTCCAAGATCGTGCGTTTTAACACCGCTGGACTATTTTTTGTGGGGTTATGTGAAGTCGCTTGTCTACCCAGATAAGCCCAAGACGATTGACACCTTGGAAGAGAATATTCGGCACGTTATTACTGACTAATTGCTGGAATTTATTTGAACCAGCCGCGGCGGCCACTTTCCGAAATCGTTTTTAAAACATAATGGCAAATCCTTACCTTTATGATAAGCTAAATTCTTGGCCATAACATTAAATTACATGCGTTTTATTTCTTCTTGGAACTACACTTCTAAAAACTTACCAAAATCGGAAATTATAATTTTTGAAACTAAAAGCAAAACAGGAGGGAGTGTTTATAATACTCGTAGTTTTCTTTTTATTCATTTAAGCAATTACTTAAAAACAAACAGAAAAACATGTATCTTTTTGGATACGAAAGCGAAATGTGCATACAAATAAAAACTGAAACGAAAAAATAAAAACAAAATAAATAGCATTTTGATTAAACATTTGCACTAATTTCTCATATATACACCGACTCGGATTTTTGTTTATTCATACATATAGACATTTTGGGCCCTGTAGGAATTTGCCACAGACGCCGATCTATTTCAGCATAGGAATTTATTTTTGGTATAAGGATAATACTGGGTTCTCAGCTGCTGCTTCTATCATGTACTCGTGTGTACATATTTCAAGCCCCGAGTACTAGCGCTTCATTCTTCAATTCATACTTAAATTTCTTAGATAAGCACTAATATTTGTTTGATAACCAATTTAAAATCTGAATTGTCTTAATTTCCCACGAAAAGTTCTGACATGCATTTCTTTTCCCGGTCAGCGTTAAGCTTCATATGATTTTTTCAATATGATAATGTTTTATGTTGCTTCATTTCCTACTGAGTTTTATATTTGTATACTTAATGTAAACAAATGTTTTAATTTATTATATATATTTTTTATTGTTTTTTTTTTCATATTTCTTTCCTTAAAAATTCTGTTGAAAACGTAAAGTAATGCACAGAATATTTGTGTTTATACAGCCGGAAAGTGAGCGAGGGACGACTGTCAGTGAGTTTAAAGCTGCAGTTTAAATATTTATATTTTTTCCATTAAAAATCTTTTTATATTTGTTTATCGAAATTGAAAGGATGAATATTATGTCAAGTGCTTTTTTATTTCATTTGAGGTTTCAAAATAATAAACAAATACTTATGAATATTATGCATTTTTCATTTGTATTTGTCCAGCATTTTTAAATGTGAGAGTGTTAGACATTTGAATTTTAGTTAGATTATGGCATAACATTGCGTATGCCATACTTTTCTAGGTAGTTCTAGGTTTAAATTTAACCCGAAAACGCTAATCAAGAATATACTCTCATTGATACTTTTTCCGATAGTGAAGGAATTTTATTCAGCTAGAGTTTTTTGTTAGGAATAGAAAAAATTCTGGATCGAGTTTTCTTCTGGGAGAAATAATCTTTTAATTTAGAGAAATTTGCTTATTGTAACATTTGAAGAAATGAAACATTCGAGTAAAAATGTATTCAGCCATTTTGTATTTTTCAGTAGAGTCTGGTTTTATGAGGTTGTTATTTTGTAGAAGATACAAATTAGCTATGATTATTTTTTGGCTTTCCGACTCACTCATCTCACATCATAACTAACTAATGGTGTCAAATATTCGATACTTTTTAGGATTTACCAGATTTCGAATAGAAAATTTTAAAATCTATTTGGATTGTTACATATACCAATTTAAAAACTGGTTTAGAAGCTATCGAAATATAATTTTTGCGTTACAAAAGAAACACATTAATAAACCAAAAATTTGGGTACATCCAATATATAAGTTATATTGATAAAAAAATTTATTAAGAAATAAATAAGCGAAATGTTTTTTGTCAAAAAAGTTTGTTGAGTCTAAAAATTATTTCACTTTACTTTTAATGGCGCAAGAGCCCATGGAGGGCCTAGGCCGAGCTTTTCGCATCCACTCATGTTGTGCGTGTTATATTTGTACATGAATGGAAGGGACCTACAGTTTAATGCCGAATCCGAACGGAGGAGTGAAAAGCTTTTCATAGCATTTTTTACTCTTGTAGGTTTGCCATTGCCTGCCAAGAGATGGTGCCGTGTAGAAAAATTATTTTTTATATTTTTTGATATTGCCTGTGCCGAGATTCGAACCCCGGACACTCTGCATAGCAGTCCAACGCATTACCACTACGCCACAGCGACCATAAGGAAAATTATATTTCGGTTGCTATCGATTTCTGGTTCTGAGCCAATTATCGTAGAGTTTAAATATAGATTATGTAGAATTTATGTATAAAGGGTGGTTTGGAATTTGAAATACTGATTATTTTGAGTGTGGCGGAAAATTAGTTTTATTTTTGCGGTCAACGAAATGGGTCGATATACGTTTGAACAACGTTGGGAAAGACTAAAAATTTACTTGCAAAATGGCGAATTTTCTACCGAAAGTGTAAGAAAATTACGTTTAAAATTCGGTAGAAGATAACACGTGCTCGTAATCCACTCTCGCAAGAATAATTTGCAGTGAATGGTGTGCGATAACTGATTGCTTCTGATCTATTTTAGAAGATATAGACTTGGAAAGCTTTGGTTCCAAGAGGATGTCGCGCCGTGTCACAAAAGCCTGGCAACAATCGATCTTATGCGTGGGAAGTTTCAAAATCGCAGTTGCTATTTGACTCCGTTAGATTAAAGATAAGTGTTACGCTAACTATCTAGCAACGCTTGGGGCCTTAAGGATGATATTAGTGCAGCCATCGGTCAATTTCAAGTAGTCGAAAATGTACTAAAAAATTTGGATTGATCGTATGGCCAGTCGAGGAAGTCATTGAAATAATATTCCACAATTAACTGGAATAATGGAAACATTGGAACATCAAATTCAAAATTATAAATGGTTCACCCTGTATATGGATGTTTAAGCTCGCAGATGTGTTAAGTGTAATTTTGTTTGAAAGTGTGTCACTGGTTTTCCAAGCTTACAGCGTGTTGCCTTCTACCGCGCAGTTGTTGCAAGTGACTCACCCATAACAGCACATTAAGGCGCATTTGAAATAGGTAATAAGTGCTTAAAACTTTTAAAGATGACATCTTTAAAATGTGAGACAAATATGTTCTTGTAAAATTACATATTTCCATTTAACAGATCTGTGAGCTTCACCATCGATATGCAGACTCTAGATTTTTAAAACTTTCTTCTATTCAAATTCTACATTGACTTTTCAATGTTTCAATTCAGTTGTGATTCATGCATACATCATTTACAACAAAATGATGACCCTCTCGAAAAACGCCCATCACTATGGAAAAAACTTATCGTTGTAGCTCTCACTACGCGTGTATAAACATCTGAAAGGCGTTCGCATTTAAAAAGCTGTCATTAATTAACTTTTATTAAATTTTCATACTTATTAAGTAATTTTTTATTACAATAAAATGATTTATATATTATTTTACATTTTTTGTGTTAGCATAAAAATATGTAAAAGAGGTGCCTTTGTAATGCAAAATGTTGTAGTAATAATATAAAAACAAAGTTTATATAATATATGCACATATGGTATCTAATATTTATATTAATTATATTGAATTGAATTAATATGTATTATAAAATAGCAAATGCAAACATAATGTGTAAAAACAAATTGTAAAGCGTGAATAGCAAACAGGTTTCTCTCTCCACAAAAGTGAAGCTAAACAATAAATAAATATGTAAATAATAATTACTAATTATTAGTTATAAAGTAGGAAATGTATTAAGAAATTCGTATACTTATTATTTCGTTGAGCAAAAAATCGCACAAAAAAACTAAATACTTTATTTAATTGTTTCTCCATTGCAGGTTAATTATAACAACAACTTCAACTGCAGCCACCATGAGATAAATCAACGGCGAGCAAATGTTTGAAAAATATTCAGAACAACAACGACACAACGAACGGCAACAGCACTAAAAACCACTTCAAGTTATATTATTTTTTGAAGAAAAGGAATTAAACAAATATAAACAAACAAGCAAACAAACGAGTAACGAACGAACGACTGAATGATTTTTCTGGCTTTTTGTATCATTAGCACGTAATCAACAGCAGAACCAGATACTTTGTGGCAGATCCATAGATACATTACCTACATGGAAACATATGTACATTTTTTTTGTTACATACATATGTACATAAATTAAAGAGGTGCCAATGCAATTTTTATTCGTATTAGTCAAAACCACAAGCAGCCAGGATTGAAAAGCAAGCGTGACAGCGACAGCGACAACAATCACAGTCGCACCAACAACATTCTGAAGCAAGTTGGCAACACACAAGAGCAGCAAACAAAAATAACTAGCAACAACTGCAGTAGGAACAGCAGTACGCAGCAACAACAACAACATAATCAAAATTAAAGAGACAAGTTGGAAACAACACGACGACTGACGGCAAAAAAGGAACAACTTAGCGTGCAGCGTGTATATCGATTACAGCAATAACAATGCAAGAAATACAAAACTGATGCTATTTTTGTATTGTATGTAAGTTGCCGGTTGTGGATAAGTAAGCAACAACTTATCAGCAACTTGTAACAGCTACAGCGGTGAGGACAACAAGCAACAACGGTAGAGGAACGACAAAAAGAAATGCATAATAGAGAAGATTGAAGAAATTTTAGCCAAGAACGAACGACAACAGCAACAGAAGTCAAAGGAATGCATTACGTTGCCATGTAAAGAACGCTCACGTCTCATCAAGTCAAGAAGAGAAACTCCACAAAAGGAGGCCCCCATACATATACAATATAAAAGAAAACACACATATTGATTAGTACCTTTTGTATGTAGTAGTAGTTGACGAAGAAAGACGCTAGTAATGGTATAGCATGCTTCTCTATTGTATTCATAAAGAAAGAAATTTAAATAAGAGACTTGAAGCGCCATTGTAGTATCAAAAGTTTAAAGTTTCAAGTCCACTCAGACTATAGTGTAGCAGCCAAGGTATCGATAGAATATTGTATACTAAAACAAGAAAAAATTGCAGCTGCTCATAATTGGCATAAATATTTACGAACATAAAGAGTAACGACAACAATAACAGCAGCAGCAATAAAGTCTCATTTGAAATTCCACAGCGACAACGAGCTGCTGTTGACACAAGAACGTGACTTTAAACTTAAGCGTTCGGGGAAAACGAACGATCAGCAGCAGTGGTAGCCGCCAAGCAACATTGTCTAATTGCTAAATGAAGCGCAGCGCAGGGCGGCATTAACTTGTAGCTAAGCAATATCAATTTTGAAATCTAACAAATAGTTAGTTAGTTGACAGCAATAGCATTTGTCGCTATTGAAGCAGAAAGAATATACAATGGATAGTGCAGCAGCAGCAGAAGAAGTAGCAACGTCACACCACTCACCAAATCGTAGCGTTGCCAATTGCATTGAGTCGTCTTCACAGCACAGTAGCAACAGCATAACAACAGGAAGGTCATTGGCACATCAGCAACAAGAGCCATTTGCGATGACTCACGATAACTCTCCCAACTCCAATTCCAGCTGCTGTTCCAACATCGTTAGTAGCAGCAGCAGCTCATCGACAACGTCTTCCCCACCGCAATATAGTGAAGACTTGCGTCGCACTACAATGCCTGCATTAGATTTATTACCACGTCAGGGCAGCGCATCCTCAACCAAGACTTGTGAAGTTGACTTAGGCGACGAGGAACGTGATACATTCTCTCCAATCAGCAGCAGCACTAACAGTAGTCCAAGCGATATGGCTGCCGTCGTTCCTACCGGCGGATCGGATGGTATGTGCAATGGTGATGGTGCTTCGTCTAGTGTTGCTGTCATCGATAATAAAGTATATGATGGCAGCAGCAGCAGCACATTGCCATCGTTAAAACTAACCTCCAAGATAAGCAATGGGGCACTTACGGGCAATGCTGCTTTGCACTCCACTTCGAAAGAGGAGAAGCAACGACAAAATGAAGAGATTGTCATAATGGAAACATCATCGATCTCATCGGAGACTGGTTCATGGGAATCAGTTTTTCCGCATCCTGTAACTGCAGCTACAGTAGTCGGTATCACCACAGTGACCATGTCAACGGTGTCGCAAATACTACCGGCACCCCAAGCACCTGTCACATCCGGAAGTACAAATATCCGCGACTCTGATTTACGTATCAGCTGCACCGAATTTCTACAACATGAACGTAAAGTTCAACAGCTCCGAGTGGAGAAACCAAAGGAGAAAGATAAAACTGCACTTGGGAATCTTAAGGGAGATTCTAGTTTAAATCTTTTAAACGAACCTGAAATTAAACCATATTTGCGTGAACGCACATATTCTTCCGGAGCTGCAATAACTGCTGACACAAGTTCTCTCTTTGCAACTGGTGGTAGCGCCACTTGCCTGCTACGAGAGCTAGAGAATCGCGAGAATGCTCTATCGACGTCTGGTACTAGTGCATGTTTTATTGATGCTTCTTCGCTGCGTGACGAAGACGAGGTACTGTCATTTCCCAGTTTAGATGGCCAGCAATCGAATGATGATCGGGAAACTAACGAAGCCGAGAATGATATCGATAATTTTGTGAAAAATGTACGGGAAGATGATGAATCACCAACGAAGAAACTTTCAACATTCCATAAAACATTTGCAAAGTGCAAATTAAAATCAAAAGACTTTCCCGAAACCTCTTTCTCTACGACGAGTCTGCAATCTAAGTCTAGCTCAAGCTCAAATTCTGGTGCTGACTCTCCACAGAAGCCTAACTCGGGTGCCTCAGCATCATCGACGAATAATCTTTCCGACGAAGAAAAGCTCTGGAAACGTGAGCATGATACGCAAAAAATTCCATTAAACATTGAGGTTAAGAATGAGTATGATAAAGATGCTCATGGTCAGGAAGATGCTACAGAAGGTTCTGTATCGCTTGCTGCTGATGTAGACTCTTCGGATTCTTCGGAGGTGGTTAAAATGCGTCGCGAACAAGAACTTAAATCGGTTCCTTATACTTTTCAGCATAGCATGCAACAATACAGCATTGATCCTTTAGGAGTAAGCCCCAAATTCACTACTCATAATGTTGCGCCACCTTCTTCAGCTACACTTCCAAATGCCGCTAACGCAGTACATAGTGATCTCAGTTACACAACAGATTATTCGTCATCAAGTCCAGCACCAAGCCTGGTTTGGTCTGAGCATGAGCATCGTCCTTGTGGTAGTGGGCGTCATCATGCAGAAGAGTACGATGGACATAGTATACTAAAACCATGCATGCTTCCCGAAACACCACATAATTCCATTGTTCATATTGACAATGCTTCGAGCAATACTTCTTCCATACATCGTGACTGCACATTGTCATCTTCTTTGTCGCATCAGCGCGACTCTGGTGCCTATTGCAGTGATGCAACCGATTCACCCGTACCGATGCCACGCACACCAAAACGTTCCAAATTTGATGAAGCGAATCCGATTGTCTCTGGCGGTGCATCGATTAAAGATTTCAGTATAAAACAATGTGAAAGTCCACCTATAAAACGCAGAACAGATACTTGTCCAGTTGTTTCAGGTGGCTTTGTATCACTGGATTTTGAACGGGTTCGTCCACTTGGCGAGGATGACGAAGAAAAAGTGGAATTACGCGCTAAACCGAAAATTCGTAAACCAATATCGGGAATAGCGTCATGGGTAGTGGATATGAGTGATTGCAGACCAGAGCGCCGAAAGAGCACAAGTTCAACCTCGAGCATGGAGGCCGGAGCGTCGGGTAAATTTAGAGAGCGATCCGATTCGATGAGCTCAAATAAAAGTGGCTGTGGCTTCTATGTGTCACTGGACGATATGGACAAAAAACCAGCTGATGATCTCAACACAAAGCAGATAAAGCCTCAGGCGATGAGTAAGTCATGCACCGCATCAAAGACTGGCGGATTCTTTGTGAATCTTTCGAAAAGTGATTGCAAGCCCAAAGAAAGTGAAATGTTAGAGACGCAGCAAAAGGGCCCGAGTGATAAGAAGAATATCTTTAGTATGTTCATCGATATCGGTGACAAGAAGGCAGGAATGAATGGTAAAAGGGAGCCATTTAATTTGGCTCAACGTCTTTCCAGCTCCTTTACTTCATCGCAGAGGCGTTCGGAAGATGTAATGAAATCCAGTGCCAGCTCCACCGAAATTCTAATGGCAAAGAGCAGCAACTTGAAGAACATATACGATAATGATATTGGTGAAAGCAAATCGCTGGACTACAGATGCAATCTGGAAGCACCAATTACTGTGGCGGCCATTCGCCGTATCTCCCAACAACAGCGTGCGCAAAATGAAGCTGCTACCAAACGACATTCTTGGGGTAACGGTCAAGTTAAGGATGGCGTTTCGCACGATTACAAACGCTCGATTAGTTTAACCGCTAATGGTGAATCGAAAGAAAACGGCAACGGATTAATGAGCATCATTGATAAATTGCCTATAATCTCGAAGACCTCTTCGCTATCTGTCGATAGTTCCCTGTCACCATATGATGAGTATACCGGATCTAAATCGGAGCTGAGTAGTTGCTCCAACAATTCGGCACGCAATTCTATGTCAGGCGGCGATGATGAGTTACTTAATCCAGCGAATGGAACAACAAGAACGAAAAAACGGCGTCGCGACGTTCAAATAAATGAAACATTTGACAAAAGCAGTTTAGCTTCCATAACTGATGGCATGCTCTCGAAAGATCTTTCACCAGCTTCTGCCACTGATACGGATGACTTAACCTTTCAGCAAGACGAGGAGTTGGCATTTCGCGAAGTGGCACTGATACAACAACAACCGCAGCAACAAACTCAACCACAACAACCGCTTTCGCAGATTCCATCAAATCGCTCTTCGGCCATTATTATGGAGACTATAATCGAGGCCAAAGAAACTTCATCACCGAAAAAGAATTCCGCCGGGCACACAATGGAAACACTTCATGCTACCATTGAAAAACAGAAAATGCTACTGGAAACCGTCAACGAACACACCGATGCAACTGAGAAGTCTTCCTTTGTCAAACTATCCGACATGGATAAGCCGGTGAAATTCGAACTGCATTCACCAGAATCGATGAGCAAAAGTGTTGGCAATCACCGCCAGATTAATCGACTATTTCGCGATGAGTCGAAAACACGTCCGCACTCGTGGTCAATGACTCGATCCACTGGCAACAGCTTCCTCAACATCACCAATTCGGTAGAGAATATGCGTAGTTTGTCGCGTTTGTTTCCAAACTTAACGAAGGAGTTCTCCAATTCACTGCCGAACGACATGGATTACATACAAACAGATGTAAGTGCTGAGTCAAGTCTAGCCTCGAGTTTCAGTCGTTCTGGCATGGATGAGTCTTCCATTTCGTGTCGACAGCCACGTAGACTTGGTGAAGATTTGCTGAAGATGTTTTTGCAAGAAATTGCCACCGATATGATTGTGGAAGTGCAAGGCCGACGTATTAAAGCACACAAATGTATTTTGCGTTCGCGTTGTGAATACTTTGCTGCTATGTTAGCAGGCAAGGGATCACAGAGTGTAGTGAAGTTGGAAGGTTATTCCTTTTCGGCAGTTCATTTCGCATTGTGCCACGTATATTCGGGTGCCTCACATCCGCCAGACGGCATTAGTTTAATGGAGTTGGCAGCATTGGCAGATCTTTTGGGCCTCGAAGGTCTCAGGGAGGTAACAGCTCATGCATTGAAAACCAACTATTGCCACAATTTTCATAAGCCATGTTCCGGCTGTATCGATGGTATTTTGCAAGTTCTACCGGTTGCATTGAATCATGCATTGGATGATCTCTATTTTAAGTGTTTACGTTGGACCTGTCGTCACTACTTAAAGGTGTGGCCAACGCGTCAATTCGCGCAGTTACCGCCGGATATATTGGGGAGCTGCCGACAACAGATTGTTGCCTATTTGGTAAGTTCGTTACTGTCTAACTACAATGTTTTGCACCCCATTTTAAATGAGTGCGCTGCACTCTGATTAATGATTAATTGGTCATCGTAAAAGTTGTGGAATGAGGGTAGAAAGAAAATACTTTGTAACCTAGTCCTCCTCTACCTGCACTCTATAGATAGATAACATTATCTCTTCTTATTTTTCACATATTGCAGAACTCGGAAACGGTGCTTGAGGCTATACTCGAAGGGGATAATTTATTGACGCAGCTTGCCTCCCACCGTTGGGCTGTCGTCTGTGTGAATCTTGTGCGTGATATACTGGATGTTGCCTACTCCTACATTGCGGAACACTTTGCCAGCTTAATTGCGAGCGATGCTTTCCTCTCACTAGGCCATGATTGTAGTTGTCACATACCACGTTTGGAGCGTGTCCTGCTGCGCACTGCATCCTCACTCACGCCTGTTCAGGCGTGCCGCAGCTATCAACGTGTAATGCGTCTAAATACGGTGTTGCAAGCAAAAGTCATACAAATGCCTGCGAATTTGGGGGATTTGGCAAAAGAGCTGCAAGGCTTACAAGAGGAGGATCTCGATTGGGATCCAGAGTTTATACGTTTGGTAAGTGCTATACTCTCTGCGGTAGAGCAATGTCTAATACAGCAATGCTCACGTGCCATGCGCGTTACCGCCTGGCAGCGCATGGATTTGGATTTGCGCAAGAAGATACAAACACTTGCGCATTTAACCGAGCCAATTGATTTGAAACGAGGCAAGCCAGTTTCGAAAGCGTTCACATTTAGTGGTAGTACACGCAACCAAGACTTATATCAGGTTAAGCTCGCGATACAAGCACATTCGAAAAACGCTCTAGCACAAGATACGCAGTTGTATAAGTCGACGCAAACGCATGAGGCTGGAAATGTACAGACCAGCGAGAGAGGCGTGCAGGCCAACAACGACTTGCGGGAGGGAACCAGTAAGTTTAGATTTGAATATAAGTTAACGGTATTTTAAGTGCTTCTATTGAACACTTTTATTTTTAGGTAAAATCCTGAAGTCAAACTCCCGCGCTCATGTTCCACAGACATTCCGTGCCGCCGGCGCTTCCAACACCACCGTTGTTAACACTCAAAGTGCAATTGTTTCTGAACGCAATAGCATGAACACGCACAGACGCACTCAATCCGAGGCGCCTATTTCCTCAGTCAAATTCACAACGCAAAAGCAAAAGCCGCCCACTGAAACTAAAACCATCGAACCAACAAAGACGCGGGTACCACCACGCCTTGTAGATGTGCGCCCACGTTATCTGGAACCGCGCAAGGTCCACGCAGTTGGCACAGGACCAGTGCGTAGTGCAACCAGCTCCAGCATACCTGCTACCAAGAACAAAGGTCGCCTTATTTCGTCCAGCGAAAGCTCACGTAACTCCAGTCCTGCTACTCGCAAAACTGCGGCGGTTAATGTTGCTGCAAAAATCAGCACAAAATCCATTAATATGTCGCTGGACAGTCTTGCCTCGCCCACACGTCGCACCAAGAGTGTCACACGCGGTGGCAAATCATCGGATACGGAACGCATTTCGGATGCATGCGTTGATTCGCTAGCCGACAGTATGAAAAGCTCAATGATCACCAATAAAACTGTTTCGCAGGAGTCGTTGGCTCGCGACGCCAAACTGTCACGTTCTAATGCGCTTATCTCAAACAATAAATTAAGTATCAATCGGCAAATATCGTCTCAGGGCAGTAAAGTAAATTGCATCAGTGGCATCAGCAATCCACGAGCAAGTAGAGGTGCCACTATTGGCACTAAGGCGCCAAAGCATCTGCAACAGCATCTGCCTACTAAATCCACTGGCTCCAGTCCCTCTTCTGTTACGACAACCAAATCAGCAGCGAGTCGCTTGTCGTCAGTGAGTTCCACACACTCGTCCCGAGATCTTCACAAACATCGTTCCATCTCAATGCCTGGACAGCAGCAACAACAATTGCAGACTAACACAGCTGCAGGGCTGTCGGCCAACAGCGACCGCGGTGGAGTACGACACAGTTTCCTTTCTGCAAAATCACGTGAAATACTCGCCAAGCGTGCTGAGAAGAATAAACTATTACAACAACAGCAGTTGCAACAGCTCAACGGCAGCAGTTCCGGCGATGAGAAACCAGCTTCTAATCGCATTACAGCACCACTACGTTCCGCTTCGCACAAAGCTGTAACAGCGGCAACATACAACAACCGTAAAGCCCTCCCCTCGAATATACCAAGACGACGTCCTAATACGCTGCAACTGAAAGAAACCACGTTGACGAGCAAATGCAGCATTGTATGTCGAATAATAAAAACACCACCTCCGAATATGGTCACACGGAAAATTTTAATACTATCGAAAGCAGACTCATGGTCAAATGGAGGAGAGTCATCGAAGCTGCTGTCATCATCAGAGGTTATCGAATCGCAACAACGATCGTTGCTCATGTGGTACAAGGAGACCATCAAGAAGAAGAAAAAGAAGAGATCCGACAAGGACGGCTCCAACAAGAAGGGCTCCGAAAAGGAGAGCTCCGACAAGGAGGGCTCCGACAAGAAGGGCTCCGACAGAGAGAGCTCTGAAAAGAAGGGCTCCACAAAGGAGAGCTCCGACAAGGATGTGAGTGTGTTGCAGATTATCGAATAGATATTATCCACTAATGTAGCACAAGCTCAATTCAAAATGAGGTAAGCTCAACCCCGTCCTCACTGTAAATATCGGGCGTTTTTTAGAGGCGGTGAGCTTTAAATTGAAATACATAAAACACATAAAACTGTTTTTAATATCAATGAAACTGGCTTTATTTTAAAGATAATTTTTTGACACTAATGTTTGAAAATGATTTCAAGCATTACATTTCCTAATCTAGGGGTCCAATTTTCATACAAGTTTAATCTTGTACGCACGTAAACCAAGATTTTTATGCAAAATGTTCCATAAAGTGGATGGACACAAGCTTAATTGTTGATCACGATGATAATCTGCAAGCCATTCTCTAAACACCATTTTGAGCGCTTTATGGGCCGGTGAAATCATTGGTCCATATGCCTAAAAAAATTGTGATGGTCAGAACGTGACGGTCAACGGTGAGCGGTACAGATACGTGATTATCACCTTTTTCGTGCCTCATTTGGAAGGAATTAATGTTGCAGACATGTGGTTTCAACAGGAGGGCGCCACATGCCACACAGCACGCGATAAAATTAATTTATCGAAAGAAACATGTGACGAAGGATTAATTTCACGAAATGAACCTGTTAATGTTTAAATTACAGCTAATAATTTCATGGATATTAAAAACATTTTTCTGCGTTTTATTTCAATTTAAATTTCTCCTCTAGATTGATTTTATTCCATTAATTATGCTGTTCTCATTTATTTTACAGATTGCTTAAAATTACAAAACTATTCGAATATTCTTGGCATTCTTATTTCCCAAAAAAAATTAACGCAACTCTAGTCAATAATTAGTTGCTTAATATAAACAAGAATTGATAAATAATACTTTGAAAACAAAACCAATTACAAGTAAATAAGCGCAAATGTTGAGCAACTTTATTCGTAGTAAAAAATAAAAACAAACAAAAAATTATTTAAACAAACATAAAATAGTTTATTGCGTAAGGCATACATGTTAGAAAAACACAGAGAAAACAAATAGTTTTTACAGTTTGATATGCTACTTCCATCTTCCTTTAACTGTTTTGTCCAGCCTCCTTAATCTACAGCAACAACCACAACAATTCATCTACTAAATTAACCAATTAAAATTTACGCCCATGTAAGAGGAAATTGTCGTGCAAATATTGATAGAGATACTTGAGATAATGGTACTTTTTTTAGTTTCACTATATATGAAATTGATGCTAAAGCAAACAAAAAGAAAGAGAAAAGAGAAAAACTTATCTGTAAAAAAAAACTAAATGGGAAAGTTTTTAAGCTTTTTTGGTGATATTATTTTAAATTGCATATTTTTAGCATTTATTTTAACTTTTCAATTTGAAACTGAAACCCTTTGAATTGCTTTACTTCGTCTATAATGAGCATACCTCAACTGGTTCTTAACATCGAACCTTTTTCAAACACACAAAGACAGTTTCCAAATCAATTTATGAAAGAAGGAAGTCAAGCGCAATCGATGACGCTAGAATATAATTTTCAATATTGAATTGTAATTATGAAATTGAAAATCAACAATTATTTTTTAAATACTTTTAATAATTTTTGAGAATCGCCATTAAAACCCTTCCAGTGCAATGTCGACAGCTGAGACTGACGAAAAAGCCTTTTGGAAAGTTCAAAAGCTTTTGCACCCGCTAGTTCACTCCTCTACAATGGAATTGTTATTCGCATCCATATATCAACATACATATACAATGTTATCTCCCAATGACTTGCGTCCATTTTTGTTTATTTTTTAAATTTCGTATGCATTTTTCTTTGCTTACTTCGAAATTTAACTTATGTTTTATATATATGGTACTTGTATTAGTTTGTTTTGCTGCTTAAGTTTAACTAAATTTTTTACTTTAAGTCATTTAAATTTAAGACAATATCAATACATTTTTTATACCGATTTTGCGAAACGACTTAAAATTTTTGTTCAACTTTATGAATTAAATTCGATTGATTGAGATGAGAAAACATTATGTATTTAAGATGAGATATAATTGTGTTTTTATTTATGATATGAAACCTATAATTAATAATATAATAAAAAAAGAAAAAAAAAAAGAAATGTTCTGCTTTTTCAATATTGAATAATAAAAATTATGAAATAAAAAATAAAAAGAATATTGTGTTTTATTTTATAATTCTAGGTCGTTGTGGCGTAGTTGGTAGTGTGTTGGCGTGCTGCGCAGAGTGTCCGGGGTTTAAATCTCGGCACAGGCTAAGTCCAAGAGTAGAAAAAAAACTTCTATGTCATTGGATTAGGCATAAAACTGTAGGTTCCTTCGACTCTTGTTCAAATATAACTCGCACAACATGAGTGGATGCGTAAAGCTCAGCCTCCATGGGCTGTTGTGCCATTAAAAGAAGAACTTTATAATTAACGACGATTTTATTTGAAGGGAATCTTTTTTAAGCGTACAAATAGCTTCTGCTTCGTTAGGCTGTTATTGTGTGATTGTGAGATGGAGCAGTGTAAAGAGAAAGTGCCGGTAAAACAGGCTTAAAGGCTCACTTTTTTTAGTGTGCAGCGGCTACACGGTTTATTTTTTCCCGTTGAACTTTTTGCAATACCAATTTTATTTGTAAGGCTCGATAGGTTTAAATATTTGCTGTAGTGGTCGCTGTAGAGTAGCGGTAGTGCGTTGGACTGTTACGCAGAGTGTCAGGGGTTCGAATCTCGGCACAGGAAAAATCAAAAAAAAAGTAGAAAAAATAATTTTTCTACACGGCACCACCTCTTGGCAGGCAATGGCAAACCTACAAGAGTAAAAATTGCCTATGAAAAGCTTTTCACTTCGCCGTTGGGATTCGGCATAAACCTGTAGGTCTCTTCCAGTCATGTATAAATATAACACTCACAACATGAGTGGATGCGAAAAGCTTGGCCTTTGGCGCTACATGCGGTCATAGTCGACACTGATAAACTGAAGTTCATTGTGGTTAAGGCACAACACTTGCCACAATGGTTGTCCATCTCTTTATCGGTGTCCTGTGTGATTGCATTCCATCTCTGAATCTCCCTCCTTCTTTCTCCCACCTATCAAATCTTCCTTCCATTCAACACAATGCTCTGCATTCATAGGGCTACACCCTGAGTGTTGAATGTGTCAATAAAAAAAGTATAATTATTGCCCCCGGTCAGTGGGGGGAAAAACATATTTTTCTAACCGTGGGTTTTTAATTGCATATCTTTTCGAATAGGAGAACATTTTCCTCCAGATTTTGTATTGCAGAAAGTAGCTGGTACTGCAAAAGCGTAGTGGGCGTGAAGTCTTTATGTCGTTCTGACTGGTCGCAAAGAAATTGGTTTAAAAAGTTTTCTATTAAAAGGAGACAGTGGAAATGCCCCAAGTAGGCAAGTGGCGACGTGAAATTTCGTTGTTATATTGTACATTTCTCACTCATATGGATAAAAGTTTTTGCGAACTTCCAACTGTAATTGGAAGAAATCATCAACAAAATTCAAAATGATGTAAGATTGGCTGATAATTTTGGCTTCTGAGAAATCCTTACAACACTCATTGCCCTCTCAAGGCAAATAGTTGGAAAACAAAAAATATCTTTTAAGCGATGTTTGGGAAACTACCTAAAGTATCTATCAGGGTTGCCAGAGCCACGGAGTAAATAAATACAAACTACGCCAATATAGTTAAAAAACCTTTCTTTATAAGATCTGTTTATATAATATTTCTTTTTTTTTCAAATTGCGCAAAAACTAATATTATAAATAACCCAAACGGCAACTCTGGTATCTATGCATAAACGAGCTAATAAACTTACTAAGCTCGTCGAGATGGATCTATATCTCTATCATGGCTGAAAATCTCCTACACCAACCATCAACTTAGGGTATCCAAACGATGCGCAAGTGCTAGTTCGAGGATCTAACCATCACTTACATACTTCATCAGCGTTTGGTGGAATATAGATAGCATTCACTTTGGATGACGCTTCGCCTGCTGCAACTTCCTCATCTTCACTATCGCCAGCTTCAAAAACAGCAAGAACTTATTCAATCGATAAAAATAAATTTTTGTCATTTTGCGCAACCAAAACAAAAATTACTCAAAATTCATTCCTTCACACCTTCAACAATACATACATACTATATTTATTTAAATTAATATAATTTATTGCTAAAAATCAAGCATGTGTTAAGTGTCTTTTTTCAATTTGAATGACTCAAATCAGACAATATTTGTATTGAAAAAATTTTAATTTCAACTTTGACAAAATTGTTACTAGTAGTATCGGCCTACTGGTAAGTGGAATTACCACCAAAATATTTTCACATATGGCTGCCTATCTGTTTATCGGTGTTCTATGATTGCATTTCCCCCCCCCCCCATTTGTTTTCTCAAAGTGCTGGCAAGTACCCTACAGAGGCAATAATGGGTTAATGCAGGATCTTGAAATATTTAAAGAACGAATATCCCAAACTCCACTTATTAAGTAAGTATGTAGATATAAAAAACAAATTCATTTAAGCAATTTAATTTATTAAATCAGTTAAGCAACTTTAATTTTAAACTTCAGATGAAAAAAACTTCTTCAGCTTAACTAAATAAATAAGATAATGTTGGCATTAGCGACAGTATTTGCTTGATTTGACATGTATTCCATACAAAAATATGTCAAAAATTAATAAAATATGGTCGATAATGTCGACATTAGCTCAGATATTTGAAAGACTGAATGTGTTGATATCGATTTCCATTTTCTTTCATACATTTTCAAAATCAGTTAACATTAATGTGAAAGTGTCGCTACACTGATAAGTATAGAGTAATAACTAATTACAATGTAATTTTATATACAACAAACTTGTAGAATGTATGTATATTCAATAGTTAATAAAAAAAGAATCAAAATAAAAAAGAAGCAAACGCAAAATCCTTTTTCATATTATAATACAAAATTAAATGTGCATTACTTCATAATTATGAGTTAAAGGTAATTTAAAATAAATTAGTATAACTTCAGCATTGTTTCTATTTACTAGTGATGATGCTGGCGCTGTTATTGTTTTCTCGATTCCAAATTCGATTGCACCCAAGTGTTGAATACATTTCGACAATGTATGACAACACATTCATTGCTGCAGTATTCATCCTCCCAATCAGGGTTAATAATTGCACGCTTGTTGCAATTGTCGCGTGTGCATTTCTGAACAGAGCCCGCTTCAGTGAGCATTTGGATTTGATGTTGTGCAGGGTCCGTTGACATCGTCGTATCGACGGATGGTGAAGCATTTAAATTATTTGTTACTGTTTTTGCAATTTGTGCTTGCGGTGAAGATAACGGTGCTGAATTAAAAGACGAATTATTGTTCAGTTGTTGTTGCGGTTCTTGCAATTGTTGGGGTGTGGTATTAAATTGTTGCTGTTGTTGTTGTGGTGATGGAGAGGCAAAGGCAGCCACTTGTTGTTGGTGCGGTGCAGCTGGCGGTGTAATCATTTGATTTGTAAAATTATTTGCACTCGTATTGAGAATGGTCTCGTTGGAATTACTGCTGCAGCGTGTTATAGTGAATACTGCAGGTTTCGTTTGCAGCGTAGCTCCATTCAAATCGTTCGTTTCTGATGATCCAAGCATTTCATCGTGCTCTTGCTGCTGCTGTTGCTTCTGCTGCTGCTGCTGCTGCTGTTGACGATACAAATGCATTTGTTTAATATATTCACTTCGTGCTACCTCATTCTTTTTATAATAAACATTTTTATGAGTTGCATCCAACGCTTCCCACATCGAGGCAACAATTCGCGATAAGTCTTGAAATGAACATTTGGGATTTTGCTGTTTTATTGCGCTTACGGTATCACGGAAGAACAGAGCATAAGCTGATAACGGTTTGGCGGGCTCATTTGGATCGGTAGCCGGTGTTCCTAATTGCTTGCGTGCAGCGAGTGTGGTGGTTGTTGTCGTGCCCGTTGTAGGAGTGGTGCAGATATAGGTACTTGTGTTCGGGCTGGTGTTGTTGATTTGCGCAACTGTTTCAAAGGATTCGTCATTTGCGGTATGATATTCATCGAGAGACTGATCCAAGCTGCGCATTCTCTTCGACTACAGATTGGCAAAATAGAACGAACACGATTGAACGAGCGTGAACATGTAAAGAAAAGAAATAAAGACAAAAGTAAATCAGATTATTTTATGAGCTATAATAGAAAGTTATTTGACTACTTGTATTAAAAAGATCGGCTGAAACTCACTAAAAATTTCTTCATCTGTGCCTAAGCGAAAAGGAAACTGAATTCAGCTATCAACAAAACTATTAAACGCTTTATGCTTCGCGCCTTTACTATTAAGTATTATTAATAAGCGATAAAGCTTATTTTTTTCTTTCCAGCTTTAGGCTTTTGTTTCGTCGTCGTTTTTCTGATAACCTTCTGAGCCAATCATCATCATCAGACAAATAAAATGTAGAAAATACGACGAGGAAGAAACGCTCTCATCCCAATTTTAACTTATCACTTCAATTAAGTTCCGATATTGCCTGTATTTTTATGCTCTGTGGAGCACTCCATGCTTCCACCACGTATTGACTCGTATGTGCTGTGAGAAATCTCAACAGAATTAAACTCAACCTTTGTTTTCTTCTCCTGATTTCATTAATATTTTCAGGAACTAAAAAACACGCTTCGTTAATTTAATTTTGAATTTAATCGTAGCTACTACTGCGGCTGCGGCTGTTGCTTCTGCTGCTGCTGTTATTTCCGAGTAGCACGAATTTCTGTATATGTAGTATGTTTCGTAATTGTTGTTGCATTAAAATAAATTAAAATTTATCGAGATTATCTTACAACCACTACACATACAAAAAACGGTTTAAAAGAGATTCGCCTAATGCATATGTACATATGTACATATGTATGTATGTACTCTCAAATATCGATATTCATACCTAGTATAAATATTTGAAATGTATTTTGTTTTGTAACGATAGTCCACGTCATTGTTAAAACTGCTGGCGATGTGGTGAGGCTTGAAATTAGTGTTATTTTCATTTTAGTTTCAATCGGTGCTCTGCTACTCTGCTCATTGCTCATGTGCACAAATCTATATTCACTTGTGTCTATAAAATAGTTTAACTTCAATTTAATGCAAACATTTATTGATTTATTATTGATATTATTATGGAATCACATGTGTACATACTGGCATGTGTTCACTCATGTCCAAAGGTCCTCTCAACAAATGTGTGCGCAACACGTCGCTTAATAACAAACAAATTTACATATTACGTTCTCGGTCTTTAATCAGTGCCTACAAACAAACACAAAGAGGTGTGAGCTAAGAAAGCTATTTTGATTAGTGCAAGTATTAAGCAGAAGAGACGTGTTCGTTGTCATTGTCATTATTAATTAAAGGACGCAAAAGTTTGCTTTCGTGATAAGAATCAATAGATGCTTATTCGCAAACTGTTAATGCACAATAAAAGAGAGAAGATAAAACGATAATATAGTATTTCACTTTTTAAAAGTGCAATAACCTTAAATGTAAGCGTTGAGAACGTTCGTACAGATTAAAATAGGCAAAATGAGTACGCCATAAAAACAAATGTAAACAAATTATCTTTAGAGAAAAAAGACCATACATATACATCGACAATTTCAAGTATAATAAGTTTCAGAATATAAGGTCAATAAGAAAAATGTATCTCTAAAATCTGCATATTTTAAATTTAATGATAAAAAGATAAAAATAATAATAAAAATAAAAAAATTAAAAAAAATACTCTTAACTTCCTTAACTTCAGTCATCAAAAGATCTTAAAAAGTTTTAGCCTATGAAAGTTACAATTTTAGCTTTAAAAAATTAAAGCAAAATAGGCCAAACATGTTTTTGAACAAGGTGATAAAATAACGTTCATTTAGCTTACGTGCAAGACAAAAACAAAATGCGAAAATTTGTTGTGGTTTTGCTTGGGCAGTAGACGAACGAGAACGAAAAACAGAAATGACTGGCTTCTAGAGAACTTTAAGTAATTTTCTTTTACATCATACACTTAATTTGAATTTGAAAATTTCGAAACTAGGATAAAAACGCATATTTCGTATTTCTCGACAAGACACTTTCGATATCTATAAAAGGCAAAAAAAAAATTACATACTTATGTATATATGTATGTACTAATAATATGGGAATAATAAGACTAGTATAACGCAATTTATTTCTTATGCCATCTTAAGCTACTAGGAACAAAAACATTATTAAGAAATAAATAAAAGTTATGGTAGAAAAATTAGGAATTAGGCGGAGTTTACATCTGCAAGAAAATCACACCAAGTTGCTATCAGAAAGTGTTTTTGTTTACAACGGTAATTCAAACAAAAAGGCTTGTCTTCTTTTAGATATAAGCTCCGCCTCAGTAGCTGCATATGTTTGGAAAGGATGAAAGTCAGAAAAGGGAACATATTCTATACAAAAGAAAAAATCTTACTAGAAATTCCAACAGAAATCCAAACTCAGATTTTCAAATTCAGGATTTCAAAATAGGTATTCAAAGCCAAATGTGCAGAATTTTAGATAAAAAATTCTGCGGATTCGGTGGTTAAAACAACGAAAAATTAAACAAAAATCGACCAAAACCGACTTGAAAGTTACGAATACTCTGCTGAAAAAGGCATATAAAAAATATTAGAAAGAAACGCGTGATAAAGCATTAGAAAACTTTCCTAGACTTAATTTTTAAGCGATTGAAGAAAGTGCTACGGCTCACAAGCACGAAACTAACTTTTTTATATGAAATTAAAGCTACCCACACACACAATATGATGGAATTGTTTATATAATTGATAATAAATATAGGAACACTGAATACTTTTGCAACATTAAACAAAAGTGGCGTGAAATAGATGCTACCCATCTACTATAGCAAATAATTAATAGAATTAACATGACATAATAGTCCTTAACTGTTATAATATGTAATTCATCTCCTACGTATACAACTCATAGTACAAACTTAACGCTGAATGTATAGTCAAAACTGTATACCCGATTGGTACAGCCAGTACATAATATTCACTATTTAAGTGTATTATTTAAAACTATTTCAAGACATTTGTTTCGGATAATGTGATATCACTCTAACAATTCAATGAAGCATTTAAATTTCAGTATTTAATTAATTGAGCTTTAACATTTAAGACTAGGCTCTATTTACATACATATAAATTGAAAGGAATGCCCACAATGACTGCGTGAGCCTCACTAAAGCCTAAGAATAAAGACGTCGGCTACGATATTGTGCCAAATACTAGAAATTATCTTATTTTTCGTCACTCATACAATTCGAGTTTTAATTATAAATACAAAATCAAATTTGTTGACCTCAATACTTAATCTACGCATTTCAATGGAATACCCTTGAATACCCATGCTCAATACGCCTTTCAGGTATCCTTAAATATAGACAAAACATATTTTTTTAATTCATGTGTACAAAAATTCGATAAAATTGTCTACTTACATGCATGTTTTGCTGTTGTTGTTGCGGCGGTTGCTGCTGATTGGCGGCGTTGGAATCATCTGCCAAATCAAATACTACTTCGTCACCAAATGATGGCGTATGAAATTGCGCATTCATTATCGCTGATGTTTGTACAATTTATTAATTAATTGTAAAGTTAATATTAGTAGAGAATAATAGAAAAGATGAAAATAATTCTAATAATTTTTTAATAAACAAAAACTCAACATCCACTTTCGTTGTCGAGCAAAGCAGAACAAATTAGTTTGACAGTTGAATGAAAAGAGAGTGAAAAAGAACAAGAATCTGAAATGTCAAATGTGTAATGACATAACGTAATACTTTACGTTTGTGTCACGTACGTGTGACAGCATTAATAATAATTTGGTTTATTGTGAATGGTTACACAAAAGCTGTTGTGTTTCAAAAGTTAAAATAGTTTTATTTGCTTGTTCTGTCTAATTATAAATTAAAAATATAAATTTTGCGAATATGGTAAGCATCGAGTTCAATCTTTTTTTATTAATAGTTTGACGACTCATATTAATAGTTTGACTTATTAACGTAACATAATATGCCGTCCTACAGTAAATATTCAAATCTGGACTTTATGTAAACGGTAAGTGGAATTCCATCTATAAGGGCAATTTGCGCCTCTCAAGATTTGCTCTTCCGTCGCACTCATATTAAATTTAGCTTTCTCCTTCTTTATTTTAATGGCATAACAGCCCATGGAGGTCCTAGGGCGAGCATCCACTCATGTTGTGCGTGTTATATTTGTACATGTGGTATACTCGTATATGCTTTTGTTTGCTTTAAGTTCTCTAAAATTGAGCCGACATTTTGTCGTTTGCAGATTTCAAAAATGTTACACTAAAATTTTTTTTTTTTTTTTTTTTGTATATTGCAATTATATAAAATCGCGTTTTGGCAAGTGCGGACCTGCCCTGTTGTCAAAACTTGATAAGTGTTTATGAAAGCCTATGGGAAAGTCATGCATTTGGTACAACTTTTTAGCCTATTTAAATAGCGGTAGAACCAGCACTTGTTCAACTGAAAACAAGAAAAACACAAATTGTATAAAAATAATTCTTTCTCTACTTATCATGCAACTTATATTGTAATTTTTCATTTCATTTGGAATAATCAACAATCATAAATACTTACATATTATGTTGCTGGTTTCATTATATTTCCATGAATAGGAATCTAAAAAAAACAAAAAAACAAGAAAACACATTCAAACGCGCATATCACGTTTTCTCATCAGCATTACATTCTATTTTCAGAAATACTTTGGATCAATTTTACCATTAAGTTTACTAACACACGTCTCCACAAAAAACTTAATAACCATGTATGTATTACTTTTTAAAAGAATGTAATCTAACTAATAAATGGCAAATTATCTTACCATCGAGTCTATGGCTCTAGCAGCTAGCAATTAAAAAAAAACCTTCGTACATTTTTTAATATTAATTAAAAATATATCAAAAACAAATTTCATTGTGCATAACGTAAAATAGTGAACAATATTTTTTGTTTATTGTAATGCCAAAGAGTGAACACGGGAAGAGCCACAATTTTCGTGGTCCAAACCACAGATTTGCAATTATGGTCCTTGGGGAAAACATTTGCAATTATTTCATTGCGAAACAATTTAAATTGACAAAAATCTTGTGGTAAAATAATAGTTTGACTGGTTGGGATAATATTAATTTTACCGTTACCAATATCAAGTAATTGTTTTGAAAATCGGTTAATTTGGAAGTATGAACTCTGCTCTATAACGTTGATGATTTTAAGCTGGCATATGACAGGCAATGTTTCACTAAAATCTACAGATAACAAAATGAGAGATAAACCAGCAAGTCTTTCATTACCTCTTAAATCTTTTAAAGTTCTATGCAATGCTAAGTTATGTTTGTGAGCAATGGTACATTCATCAAAAAGAATAATACCGCTTTTTTGAAGAACTTTTGCCATACCGGAATATTTTATAATATTACATACTGCATTTTCTTTTATTTGTATGTTTAACGGTAATTTGAGTGCTGAATGAGTGCTGTTCAACAAAAATATATTCTGAATATGAGCCAAAGCAGACCATATTTAAAGTGTTTCAAAATATCTCTGCGTCAGCGCAACCTACCGGGTTAATTTTTGGTTAAATATTTCTTTCTACGTGACTAATATACATATATTCTGAATATGAGCCAAATCGGATTATAAATAAAGTTTTTCAAAATATCTCAACGACAGCGCGACCTACGTCAAAAAAAAAACACCCAGAAGAGCTTGGACGAAACCTACGGTGTAAATCTTAGCTCGATAGCTTTTATGGTTCCGGAGATAAAACGGACAAAGGATTTTACATATCTGGCCACAAGGAATAATAACTAAAGTCGACTTAGAAAATATTAAAATTTTTGCATATTTTTCATTATAAATCCCAAAATTTTTTTTTATTGTTCAACATTGTTCAAAGCGTATATCGACCCATTTCGTTAACCGCAAATATAAAACTAATTTCCGTCATAATACGAATGACATTAGAGTTGCCACACTCAAAATAATCCAAATAATTCCAAATGTCGGATGGACCACCCTTTATTTTAATGCTTTAATCAAAATCCAGATACCTCCAATTTTACCTACATATGTATGTATGTTAACGTCAACATATCGTAACCTCTATTCTTCAACCACTTATCTCCTGTACATAAAATCAACTAAGAATTTAGATAGAAATATGTTCTCATTACATTCATACAGTACAGAATCACCGAACATACAGGAAGAGTAGAATGTTGTGAATGTACATGTGCGCTCTCACTCAAGCGACCATAACAACAATTTGTTTTCTTTGTAGCTAAATAGGAAAAAAGCTAAATTAGGCTATAAAACAGCTAAACTGCCAACTCTAAAAAATGCTTGAACTTACCGAAAGATTCCGTAATATAAAAATAGGAAAACGACAATATTAATTATAGCTTTTATAATTTATTTTCTTTAAAGTTATTTTCATGAATTTCTAAGTTAGTTATGTATTTATAATTAAATTAATAAAATAATTCATGTACTTACTATATACATCATAAATATGGTAAACAATATAAATCTATTGACTTAAAAATAATATTGCATAATTTTGCGATATTCCCTTTTTTATTTAATGAATTTCATATGTACGAGTATATGAAAAAAACACTTAAAAATTTTTCATATTTAAACTTTTTGTAAAACAAACATTAAATTTTCTACACAAAATTTTTATCACATTTTCATTAATTTTCATTAACATTTTCATTGTAGTTACATTTTACAAATACAATAATTAAAATTTCGTTAATAATAAAACTATGAAAATCAAAACATTTCGATAATTTACGATTAAATGACATGCTATTTTACGAATAAATAATATTTTCAATACAAACCGATGAAAAAAACATGATATGCTAAACGGACATATTTTGGACAAACTAAACTAAAAATTGCTTTCTATTTTCGTTTCTGTGATTCTAAATAAGTCGCGGTAAATGTTAGCAAGCGATAGCGTTGTTTGAGATTACGGGCGCGCACATGCGCAGAATTTACTTCTTCGGTGTAGCTGCCCGGAAACCAACCAATCGCTCCATCTCTAATGCGTTCACCTTGATACCAACCTGGGAACCGTAGGCAAAATGTTAATTTTGACTTGTTTACGGATTATGCTAATTAATCAAAGCTGTACATTAACTCACCATCCGGTAGTTTACGCGACACATTCACCACATCCCCCACTTCCAAATTTAGTATGTCTGGCTCTTTGGTTTCGTATGTATGTTTGCAAATCACTTGTGGACAATCCCATTGTTCGTAGAGTTTTTCACCAGGAGTTTCCGCCTCGGGAAGGCGCATAGCTTGAAGCCAACGCTCTTGCTCGGAGACAGATGGACAAGATAGGACCTGAAGATGTAGAAAAATTGGAATTAATCGTTGTTTAGCATACAGAGACATTGTTTGTGAGCCTATACTTACTAGTTCTATAGTTTTTCGCTCGTGGTTCTCGAGCAACGTCATCAATATTAAATTCTTGTGTGTTTGACTTATGTCTTTGGTTGGCAATTGTGGCAGTAGATCTCCTGATGATATGGTCAACATGTTACGTGGGCAATAATCGAACACAGTAAAGTGTTCGTCAGCTTTTCGCTTGGTGAGCACCAGCAGATCGGAGAAGAGAAATGCGAAAACTGTTGATTTGGTAAATTTTTTACCGAATGTCAGTTTAGCGTCATCACCGCGCCATATTAAATGTGTAAGTTCGCCTTTCTTCACCAAGAAGCGTGGTTTTGATCCGGGAAGTAAAACACCGACTGGTGCTATGGCTAAAGCGCGTATTGGCGTGGGGAACTCTAGCTGTCGTGAGATGCGTTCAATTTCATAGGCCTGCTCACAACGATTGGCTGCTTCATTACATTGCGTCACAATTTTATTCATAATTGCTAGAGTCATCTTCCAGCTGTCGTACTCATCATCGTTCGGATTTACTTTGCTAAACACAGCATCGATTAGCAATGGGAGACGTGTCACTCGCTGCATTGGTAGCATTAGAAATGAATGCAAATTGAGACCACAGCATGTTGCGCTTGATTCTATCAAGTCAAGATTTTGTGAGAATATGCCCTTGATCTCTTTCAAGCGTCGCAAAGTGCGATCCATACGGCCCTGATGTTCGCAAAACGCAATATATACATGGAAGTACTTCTCAGCTATTGCATATATGCGTTGGCTGAGGCCCAACAGCATAATGTTATCCTGCCAGCAGGACTCCAGTTCGGTGAGGAGACGATCGGAACATTCGTGTACTGGCACTATGTAGGAGAAAAGTGCTTTGCGATCGCGTGGACTCACAATATTCGTATCGCGAAACAGTGGGTGGTTCATGAAGTGACTGCGCAGGAGATTCAGTGATTTCAGGTAACTAGCTTCGGAAGTTATAATCTCGAATTTGGCCTCCTGTAATGCACGTTCGCGTGGGGTTAGCGTTGCTGCGGGTAGAAAATATGTGTGTGTTCACATTAAGTCTCTTGACATCATTTGATATACTTACGCAGTATACAAGAGCTGATGACTTCGGGAATTTGACTCCATAAGGTACGCGAAGGTCCATTCTTTGGTTCGACCAGTTGTAAAGCTGTTGGCCTCGAGTGCTTTTTAATGTGTATTTCACAGCGTGGTGCACCATCCCCAGCGCCTCGATTTTGCCCAATTTCTTCGTAACCATCTGTGGAACTGTCATGATCTTCCAAGTCGCGAGATATAGACTGAAATGTGTACATATGAAATTAAACTCATACAACTCGCATTTCTCTATATAATAAATTTACCTCCAATTTCGCAGCACTATAGATCTGATACAGCGGCTCATTTAGGAACAAGCTATGCAAATCGTCACCCACACTACCTTCATTTCCAGTCGACGATACCCCAGAACTACCACTCGAACTGGCCACAGAGATTCCACTTGTTTGATACAGCCCTGCCTCGGTATACCACGATACGCCGTTCGCTAACATAGAACCATTTTGACTTTGTGTAGCTTTTCTACCGCATAGCGATTGTTCATCTTGCGGAAGAGCACTCATTGTTGCACTACCAGTCTTGAAAACACCGCACTCCGCATACCAGGAGGTTGTAGATGCGGCAACCGGGGGTGGCGGCGGTGGGTCATGTGGGCGCATGCTGCCTATAGTCGTGCGGCGACGTTGTGAACTAGCGGCCTTGGCCTCCTTTTTCGCCTTACGCGCTACTGTTGAGAATTTTTGAGATTCGGGTGTTGATATTGGCGCAACTACAGGCAAATCGCCGGAAGAGGCTTTTTCTGAGAAGCCGGAATCTAATTCACCTGATCCACCATGACTGCTGGGATCCTCAATGTAAAAGGTGCTGCGTGTTGGTGTTAGAGCAGGTAGTTGCTTAGTATCGAAAGTTGATCCAACGAGACTCTTACGTAGGCGTGATTTGAAACTTTTACCCGACTTGGATTTCGAGCGTAGTGTAGTGGTTGTGTTCAGCAATTCTGTATCGGTATTGTGTACGCTCAGATTCTTTTCGGAAGTGCTTAATTGCTTAGTAGCATCAATCGCATGAATCGCTGGTGGACTATGAAATTCGGTGTTCTCATAGTTATCAGCATCTGCCGTAGGCGTCTTCTTTATGAACTTGTGTGTTTTGGATTTCGGATTCTTTGGCGTGGTAGCATAAATATTGCTGCCGCTCACATAAAATTGTGATGAATTCTCATAGAGTTTCTGTTGACTACCACCAGACGAGCTGGGCGATTTTTTATTCGAGATGAAATTTTTAAATTTCCTTACAATAGCATAAACTTGATTTGTTGAAGATGGTGGCTCAGGGAGCTTGACATTGCGTATATCGACACCGCTGTCATTGTGCTGTTGAAAAAAGAAAAAGATTCATGGAACATTTAGTAAGTGTAACTTGTAATTATGGAAAAGTTTTTTATTAACATTTTTCAGATTATCTTCGGTCTCGTAAATCTCATCGGTGTCTGTATCGAAGGAATCATAATCATCCGAAATGGGATGATTGCCCAGTGCATGTGCAGAGGCGGAGTACTTCTTGCTACCTTGTGATGCGCCTAAAGCATATCGCGGTAGGTCTTGATTGCGTTTGTGATGACTATTAGTGCGTTGAACTATTTGTGATGAGTGTCGTTTATTATCAAGTGGTGAGAGAGTCTCATAGTAGTGATCGGAATCGTCTGCAAATATAAAACATTTATGAATTTTAGAAACCGGAAATTAAAGCAATTTTTAAAGATGCACGGAAAGTCCCTAACATATTTATATGAAATTTTTGATGACTTGAACCAACCTACGAAAGTGCTCACAACCATCGTTTCTCTCGTTTCATCGCATTCAGCAATTTTTGCGCGCACAAATGACAAATGTCTGCGACGGACTGTTGTTTCATTACGTCCGTAGTATGCTTGATGTTGTTCTTGTATTGTAGCATTCTGATAGATTGGCTCACAAATCTGATTTTGTTCATTTTTTTCACTATTCAAATACACTTGACTCGTTGAACATGTTATATAGACCTCACCGACGGCACGGGGACGACGTTTCCGAGGCGTGGTAGTAATTTGAGGTTGTTGTTGTGGCAGTTGTTCTTGATGCCCACCATGAGTTTGTATTGTCGTTGATGCCATTTTGAAATTAAGTTCATAGTTTTCTTTTTGTTAGTTTAATGTGTACAATTTCATTTATTGTTAACCAACTGTAGAATTTTGTTTTTGAAGAACTAACGATTTTTAAAGCGTTTTAAAACCACATATTATGGACATTAAGTTCAGTTTATTCACTTGTGAGCTTATGTGTGTCAAAATTAGTTTTAATTGATTTAATTTATTTTTCATTGTTAATTTATAGCACTCTCTTGAAAGAAAACATATCTATGTAGAATTATGGAAGAAACTTTGTTCGTCGAATATGACCACAGCCCTTTTTGAGTTACATATACTCACATTGTTTTTGTCTTTTGATTAAAGTCAATTATGTTTGCGACCACTTGCTTTCTATGCATTTGTGTGCATCTGAATTTGCATTTTAAATGAGCAATATTTTATTACAGCTTGACACAAGCTCAATTCAAACTTGATTGCTTTATTCCTATTTACTTCTTTACTGGTACCAAATTTTTAAGTCAGAATAAGATAAAAAATCTAATATGAAATTAATTTCAAAATGTTAAATTTGCTACTATTATTGATTTTATAATTGAGGTTAGGGTCAGTGTAGTATCGTCCATTAAATGTCATCAAAACAAATGATAAAATAAAACGATTTATAAAGCTTTTGTATGAAACTCGCAAAAAAATATACCGAAATTGTTATAATCATTGTCGAATTAGGAAATTGTAAATAACCGGTTATTTTTTTGCACTTTTAATCACTTTTTGACTGATACGCAATGATTATGATGTTATGGGCAATTAACCGAACACTGTAATCTTTCGATTTTCAACTGATTGATGTAACAATGATGTTATTTATAGTTGTAGTATATAAATACTATAAATACTTCCATAAAGTGTATGTAATAAATGGAATTGTGAAAAGTCCAAGTAGTATGCAAAAACCTAGAAGCAAAGATCTGGGGATATAGTCGATACCTGGATGCGCATGTCGAAGATGAGGCCTTACACCTCATAAGCGAGCCAGGCAGTCGAGAGAAGTCTCCAATAGAAACTGATGATTTCTGATTTTTAAATTGGTATTTAGTACTTGAGGGTTAAACGATATAATTTTTACTTTACACTCAATTCTAATGCAAAAAAAACTAATGCAAATTTAAATAAATTTTCGGCAACAAATAAGAGGTAATGATATTTATATGCAGTAAAACATAAAAATATGACATTTTAAATACTTAGTTTTTGATTAGCTATAACAAAACAAACAAAAAATAATTAAATAAACAAATTTTGTGAAAAAATTAATAAATTAATCTTTTTGTTGTGTTTAACTTAAAGCTTTCCAGCTACGACAAACTAATGTCAAAATTTAATTTACACGTTTTTTGTACTATTTGTGAGTATTTTGAAATTTGCTCAGCACTGAATGAAAACACGTTAGGGAAGCTATGACTATCTCTATTTGTGGTGCCGTACAATGTATTTGAACTAAAAAACTACAACACACTGAGTTGATAAATGCGAAATACATTTTATTAACAGCAACAAAAACCAGAAAAAAAATTTAGCAAATAGAAGTTAAGCTTAAAAAACTAAAACAAAACGCAAGGGTGAGCAACAGACCGGTTCACAAATAAAAACGGACATAAACCGCTTTTATTTCATACACACATACAATCATATAACTGAAACCTATACATATACATACATATGTATGTATGTAGTGATACCTACTTGTAGGTACGAGTATATGACCAAACCAAATGTACATGCTGGAGACACTTGTTTCCATTTTTTCGAGTGGGTTTATCATCTGCTTGGTATTTCTCAGTTGGCTTTTAGTATAAGGAAAAAAAAGAAATAATGGCACGAATTGCGCCAAAACCGGATTGATACGTGAAAGAAAGAAAAAAAAATCATTGCAAAATTCTTTGAAATAAAATCTTAAAGTTTGAATTTTTTGATTTCTCTTATATTAAAAAAATGTGCTGCAATTTTTACTCACTAGAATATTTAGTTTTTTAAGAAACCGTCTTGTGTAAAAAATCTCCAAGTACAAGCATTGTACTTTCAAGTTCTTCTACAACACAGTGTAGATATTTATGCATTTTTACTATAAATTCTAGTTATTAAAGTCATATTATGTAATTTTCAATAAATTTAAATATTATATTATAAATAAGAAACAGCAAATAATCGACGTGTAGAAAAACAAAATTGGTTACCTCATCTTTTGTTTTGTGTAGTGGTTGTTTGATAGATTACAATTTGTGCTGTTGGTTTATAAGATACTTATTTGCCTTATAGTCTGACATATAACACAAAGAATTGTGCTCAAGGAAATTATGTGGCAAAAAATTACTACCGGAAAATAAACAGCTAGCATTAGCTTATGGGAGATATTTGGCAACCATATAAGATAGAGATATTTCTATGATTAGCAGCTCGAATGTATATGGATTCGTTTGTAAGTCAGGAAACATTGAACATCTGAGACTGAAATGAAATCATAAGAGTTTAAGTTGGCCGCGGTTCAAATCTCGGCACAATCAAAATCAAAAAGTAAAAAAAAAACATCTTGGCAGGCAAGCAGGCAACATCTTGGCAGCTTTTCACTTCGCCGTTCGGATTTTGCATTCATGTACAAATATAACAAGCAGAACATGTGTGAATGCGAAAAGCTCGGCCTAGGTCCTTAATTGTCTGTTGTGCCATTAAAAGAGTTAGATGAAGAAAAATTCAGAGAATAGTAGGAAATATAATGCTTGCAATGATTAAGAATTAAACCCTACCCAATCAATAATATAGGCTAGGTAATGTTAATCACATATATTTTCAATTTTAAAACTTCATAATTGAATACTTGGGAGTTTGGCTTAAGACAAAAAAATATAAACAGCTTGCGTTTTAAGAAGAATAGCACGGAAAGTAGAGAACGTTTTCAATATGATCGAAGTCTACCGATGAGAAGAAAAACGAAAGAGAGAAGTGGAAAAACTAGGCCGCTCTGCTAGTCAGTGGCGTAGCCAGGGGCGGCGGAGGGAGGCGGCCCGCCCCGGGTGTCACCATTTTTGGGGTGAAAAAAAATATTGTAATTACCGAAGTAGGTGAGAATGTCTAAAATTTTACTTTCATTTGTTTTTTGCACGATGTGTTGGAGGAAGTGGATGCTACACAAAAATATTTGCAAACTCCAGGACTAACTGTCGATAAAGTAATAGCGAAATAAGTAGAATGACCTAATTCTCTTTTTACAAGAAAAGCGGGAATGTTTAGTGGAAGGTGCATTGGAGAAGGCTAGTATTATTTGCCTAAATCTCGGAATAAGCATCAGCCGGCGCATAAGGTACAAGAAAATAATGCCGAGTGAAACGGAACGAGATATTGGTTTAACTGCTAAAGAAGAAAACAAGAGGACGATGCTTGAATGCATCGATCGTTTCTCGACAGAATTAAAGTCTCGAAACATGGCATTCAATGATATAGCCGATATCTTTCAAATTGTGAAAACAAATGACTTGCTGTTTCGCACGGACGAAGAACTAAATATAAATAAATGCAAAAAAGTTGGCGTCGCACTACGATGAAGTTGTAGAAGAAGAACTTAAAGTAGAAGTACAAAGACTTCGTATACAAATTAAGGCCGCAATCATTGAATTTAAAGTCGCAAGTAAATGGACTACGCTTCATATGCTAACTTTTACTGTAGAATGGGACTTTATAGAGCCTGTTTCAAACGTATCTTTAGCTCTTCAATTGTTCTTAACAGTTTGTGTCTCTGTGGCTTCATGTGAAAGAAGTTTTTCAAAGTTAAATCTAATTAAATCATATCTTCATATCTTCAAATCATCCATGCTGTAAATCAAAATTTCCCTTATTGGTCTCATACTCGTAGAGGATTTAACTATTTTGTAACTTAAATTAAGTACGTAATTATTTAAGTTCACTCATCTTTATGAATTCCTGTATTATCTACTTACTTTTAAATAAAAAATAATCGTACATACCTACACATAGTATAATTCTTTCAAAAGAAGAGGGGGAGGGGTATTACAGGGTGGCACCATTTAGGTGTCACCGCCCCGGGTGTCACCCGAACTGGCTACGCCACTGTTGCTAGTGCCAATTTTAAAGTTAGTTATAACCTGTGATTTTAGCTGTTCGGTCTTATGCAAATGTTCTACATAGCTCCTGCTTCCCCTATTAAATTCTTTTATGTGTAAACTATATAAATATTATACACACTCTCTTAATGAATAATTTCCTTTATGCTAATTTTAAAAATACAAACAACAAATAGTCAATGCCATAATTCCAAATTGTTATCTAACCCCACACATACGAGTATGATGTCGAATGCGGAAGAAATATACATTCACATTCTTAATATCCAAATGTACCTATTACATCACATACATAGCATGTATTTACTAGTGATAGGGAGTACCGAGTACATTGGAGAATTGAATAGTTCGATATCGCTTCTTTTAGGTTGGTTGTGTGGCTGGCCCATTGTGATACCACATGGTTTGGTTTTTTTAAGAAACGAGTATTTTTCAAGTGAATCGGGTAAGTTTTTACAAGAATAATTTTTAGGCATTTTCATTTCTGGCAACAAATAATATTTCATTTCAAATGCGATATATGGTCACTAGGTGCTTTAACATTTTTACATTCGCCAAATTGAATTCCATGTACTAACTTAACTCTACATTAAAATAAAATATCGTAGGATGTATTGATTAAAATGACTAGTAGCTTCAAAACAAGTTTATAAAAGTATCAGTTCAATTTTGACTACTGAGTAGTAGAATCGATTCGCTAGTATCAAGTAGATTCAAGTATCAATGCCGTTGTTATATTGCAAACTTTGCTCGGCGAACACCATGAAGTTATTGCATCCGATATGCTGGATGTATCACATACAGAGCATGACCTTGCTAAATACTGAGTAGTTTTAAGTACTCTAAATTGATTCTTTCTATAACTCAATTCTGCCGATTCTTTGAATAATCGAGTACTTACTTTGAGTATCGATTCTATTTAAAACTAGTATTAACCAAATCTCTAAATTCTGCCTACACATATGTATGTATATCGTACCTACATAATATAAAAAATCGTGTTGATGTATTTTTTATTACACATACATGGTTACTACGAAATAAGATAATAACCTCAAATATTCATCTATTATGTAAAAGTATGACTATCATGTAACATGTGTGCGCCAGGTAAAACTGCAAAATCATACGAGTTTTATGTATAAATATATGCATACAGACATATGTACTAGTACAAACTGTATACCTACATACTGTTTGTAAAATAACAAAGCTTTGGACCAAGTCCATCTTTGTTCTCTCTAGCCATAATATTATACTTTTGTGTATGTGTGTTTGTTTTACACTCAGTCAAGGCATACACACTCATAAATGACTGCTGGAACACATCAATTTACAAGGTTGAAAAAGATCATGAACTTTATTTCTTTGTTGATGTCGAGCACTTTGTTTTTCACTTTGTGTGTTTTTTTCATATTGTACATAGTTAATGTAGATAGGAAATCTGAGTTTAATTGATACTTGTTTATTTATATTAAGCTTCCTTTCTGTTATTTTTAATTATTTTTCTTGACCAAAGTTAGGTATTTAAATACTAATATTATTAATGAAACATGAAGCAAATATAAACGCTTAGTTTCCAATATGTGCTAATTGTAGTTTAAATAGTTTTAAGAGACTTTAAACGAAACCGAAAAAATATTTTTATAATTATATTTTATACAGTGTTGTAAATAACTTTGTTGTCATATTCTAAGTGTTTTCAATTATCTGACAACTGTTCGTAATACTTACTTACTTACTTAACTGGCACTACAACCTATGATCGCTCTTGGCCGCCTCTAAAAAACTTCGCCAGTCGACTCTGCTATGCGCGCGCTGGCGTCAGTTGATAAGGCCAAGTGCATTCAGGTTGCCCTGCACCTGGTCTTTCCAACGGAGATTAGGACGTCCCCTTCTGCATGTTCCTCCACCGTGTTTCGAATAAAACATCCTTCTAGCTAGGGCGCTTTCTGTCACTCGCTCAACATGAGCCCGCCAGCGAAGCCGCTGGGTTTTTAAACGCTTGACTATGTCAGCGTCGGCGTACAGCTAATACAGCTTATCGTTCCATCTTATTCGACAACCGTCGTCCATGCATACTGGACCGTAGATTTTACGGAGTATCTTCCTCTCGAACGCTCCTAACAGCCTCTCATCATTGATGGTCAATGTCCACGTCTCTGCGCTATACATTAGGACGGGAACGATGAGGGACTTATAGAGCGTTATTTTCGTCGGCCGAGAGAGGCCTCTACTTCTCAATTGCCTACTGAGCCCGTAGTAACACCTGTTGGCACGAGTTAGTCTCCGCTTGATCTCAAGTTCATAATAAGTTGAAGCAAATATGCTAAGCTGAGCACAATGTACGAATTCACATTAATTCATAGCAATCTGTTGTTTCGACTTTTGTTTCAGTTTACAAAGCTATAGCACTGGTCACTGCAAAAGTTTCTATCCTGACACATAGATAGCACTAGTGGAGAAGTGAATTTATGTTCGATGTATGATTTCATCTTTCGCATGAACACGTGTAAAATCAATCTGGCAATCTATTCTTTGTTTAACAGCTGCTTGAAGTTGACGTGTCACAGTGTTTTTTTTTAAATGGAAAAATAGAAAAGTCGTGCCATTATTGAGTATTTAAAAAAGGTTTATCTGGACAAGAAATCCATACTGATATGGTAAATGTGCTCCTTCATATGCAACAGTAAGAATTTGGATTGCTGAATTTAAACGTGGTCGTACAAGTATTGAAGATGAACCACGCACTGAACATCCAAAAGTGCCTCGACACCAGAAATCATTGAAAAAGTACATGATATTGCTTGTGAAAATCCAAGTGCGACTATGTGTGAAATAGCTGATACCATTACTCATCTCAGAGGAATGAGTAAACTACGTTTTACATGAAGAACTTCATATGAAAAATCTGTTTGGACAAGTAGTGCCGCATAAGTTAACAATTCAACAAAAACTCGACAAAACACGAATGATCGGCAAAAAAGGTTATGCTTTCTGGTATGCAAAAGGGGTTTTGTTGACTCTTGAGAAAGGTAAAACAATAAACTCAGAATACTATAGTTACCTTTTGGATAAACGGGATGCAGTAATTCGCGAAAAAATACCCAGTTTAAAGAAGAAAAAAGTACTTTTTCATGAAGACAATGCCCGTCCTCACACAAGTGTTTTCACAATGGCTAAATTTAAGCAATTAAAGTATGAATTGCTTGGCCATTAACCGTATTCACCAGATTTGATTTACAGAGACTAGAAACCTGAACCTGCTCATATTTTTTTTAAAAATTCTCTTAGGAACTAATTAGTACCAGTCGTCTTTTTTATAAAGGGTTTTAATTGAAATTTAGTAAAAAAAAAAGTGGAGTGTTTTTGAAGTGTCATAAGAAACTGTAATTTATGAGGAATGGCTCTGGTTTTGCAAGACCTTTTGCTTCTTACAATTTCTTCATTAATACTCCAGTAAAAATAATATTACATATAAGTAAGTACATGATTATTTATATAAAAATAAGAAAATATTTCATTTAACAGCTCACATTTTTTTAAGTGATTTCGGAATCGATATGTAAATTTACATTTACGCGCAATTTAACTGTTTCAAATTAAGTAAACGACAGTGCTGCCAAATGTAATTTTTCTGCTTTCTTTCTCAGCAGTCTATACGTACCGATATTGCAACACAGTCGAACAGCATTCAAAACAAAAGTAATGAATTGCTTCAACGAAATCATTGGCAAAGGTGAGCGTTTTTCGACTTTTTATTAACGATATTAGTTTTTCACTTAATCTGGAAAAACTTGTGTTTTCATGAAAGCGGAAGTGAAGAAGTTTCGGGCTTGAAGTGAAATACACAGTAACAACAATGATTGAGCGTGGCCATACGAGAGCTATTACGCTGTATAAAAATCGAGGGAGGTGCAACGTGTGTGCAATATATATTTACACCAGGTAAAAAGACTAAAACATACACCATGAGCAATTGCTCTCGTATCGCCAGGCTCATTAGTACAATGAAGAAAAATTCTCTTTAAGCATGTTCGCTAACTACTTCGAAAATAGCTATTCTTCATCAACACTTCTCTTGTTTAAAAATAATATTTGCTAGAAATCAAGAATACAAATTTTTCATTTGAGAGCATTCTGTGAAATTGAGAGCAATGAATTTGGAGAGTGGAAACCTTTTGAGTTGCTTTATATTTATCATTAAAATTGATTGCAAACTAATAACAATGGAGCAATACTTGTGGGCAATTTTGACAAACAAGTTTTCCTTCTTTCTCTCTATTTTGAATCGATTTTCCTGCTTTTATCTCCGAATTTAAGCTATTAACCTACAACGCATAAACTAATAGAACTAGATAAGTTGATAGGAGTAAGTAAAATGGATACGTCGAATTTAAAAGGCAAGATGAAACATCGTATGTAGAATTATTATCTTCTCAGCGCAAGCTTGCAATTATAGATTCTTTGAAAACCAACTAATACCCACTTATGGTAAGGAAATGCATTTGAAACTAATGTTTTAAAAGTAATCAAATTAAAATTACTCATTATCTATGGATATTTAAATTTTAAGAAATAATTGTGTTTTCACCATAAATTTTGGGTTTATTTTTTTCATAATTTTAATTAAAACTAATGAGAAAACTTTCGTTCGTTGTATTTAATAAATACGATAATAATAATATTGCTATATATAATGATTAATTTTAGAGTCTAACGCTTAAACACACTCACTCAAGTATTCATGCTTTAATGAATTGCTCGAAAAACTTTCAATTTCATTCGCGTGTCCACAAGCAGCTAGAATATTGTACTTTAACGCTATGAGTCATTTAATATTTACAAAAACGTTCTAGTGATCTACATTGCTATGTATTTGATGTTAATATAAACGTGGTATCGTTTTTTAATCTTGTATCTTCTATTTACATGCTGATGAACATCTACGATTATGTATGTAAGTAAATTCATTAAAAATATTTTCATCACACATATGCATGCAACTTCTACGCTTTCCAGCTCGAGCGTAACGTGCGCCAGAGTGTTGCAAAAAATAATCTTCTTGTAAGTAAGTATACAAAGCCACAAAATATCACGGAAGCTTTTTTGCCGCTTGACTACCGCAACTGACGACGATCACTGAACTTAAGCGTACCGACGTACATATTTATTAGGTTTTCAATTTTTACATATTTTTTCTTCCCAAAATGGTGAAAAATTCAACGGCAAATTTTCCTTTGCATGTTACAAACAAAATGCAGTTGTTTTTTTTTTTTTTGGCTTGGATTTATTGTAATCTCATTCGCGCAAATAAAAACAACAACGATTACAATTTCATGAGCTGTAAAACTGGTGCTTCTTTAAGCTTTAATGCGACGAGTATTTTTTGTACTACCTGAAGCATTATTATATTTTTTTCAAGGTTTTCCATTTTTTATCGCAGTGGTTTTGTTTGGAACTCAATTTTTATTTATTATACTTTTGCTTCACATTTCGTCATCTTCATATTAACAACAACAACCATAACAGTCATAACAGCCTTAAAAAATAAAAAAAACGTTATGCGTTGAATTTAGCTTTGTGATCGCACAAAGGTAACTTCATCTACTATTTACAACACAAATACGAGTACAACAACAAAAAGGTATAGGCATATTAAGTATCTTATAGGTACGAATATGTATCTGCTGTTAGTTAATACGCGAGAGTGTATCCATGCATTTGTATGTATGTATGTATGTATGTAACAATAAAGACAATGAAGACAATGTTGTCGTAGTTAGTAAAACATGGTGTTGCAATTTATTTTTCGATTCGCTTTTCTTTCTCGTACTTCTATTTGTATATTTTGGTATGCCATAAAGGTGAAAAGCCCATCGATCACGACTAACCCAACCAAGTAGAAATTTCTCAAACAGTTTCGTTGACTTTTTAACACTATGCATTTGCTTGTTTTTACTTTCAAACTATTTTTTGAAAAAAATTGCATTTGCACTTGTCATCACTCATTGAACACTCGAATGTTCATCACCGTATAAAAAAGAGAGAGAGAAAAAAAGTAAAACTTAATAAATTTAAATGCTTTACACGTTATAAAATAGCAAAATGTAGTCACTATTTGCTTTAGCTTCAATTTTCTCTACTCAACGTGCGCAGCGCATTCGTCCGAGCGTTGGAACTTGGCGTGTATGACTAAATTGCCCGTATACAGAAATATTGCATGGCTGTGCCCAGTTTTTGGTTAGATCGTGTGCTCATTACTCTCCCTCCCCAATCAATGTGGTTGTTTACTAATGTTGTTGTTGTTGTCGGCGCTACAGGCTCTGATGGCTTAGCCACTGCTTGTATTGACATTTGCTTCTCTCTATCTCATTCTCTTTGTACATGTTCATGCTTTTATAATATGTATTTTACGGTGTGATATACAAATTTTGCCTTTTGTGGATCTTAATTTTCTTTGTTTTTATAACTGATATTAATTTTATATATTTATTTAATGTTTGCTTACTCATCTTATTTAAATAATGTACTGATGTTAATCTTTACGCTCTCACCCATAGCTTTATTTCAATGTTGAAGAAAATCAGGGTTGGAATCAGGGATGCCAACCCAAATTTTTAAATTCCCCGAATTGACGCATAAAATTACCCGATTTCTTTTAGACAGTTATAATTTGTTTTTTGATAAATTTTTTTTTGTACTGCTCAAAAATAACTTTGTATGTTGAGAGAGAACGGTTCGAGAGAGGATCATATTTTTTCTGATGCTGGTTATGTACCCTGTGGTCACTGTGGCGTAGTGGTAGTGAGTTGGACTGCTACGCAGAGTATCCGGGGTTCAAATCTCGGCACAGGTAAAATCAAAAATTAAGAAAAATAATTTTTCTACACGGCACCACCTCTTGGCAGGCAATGACAAACCTACAAAAGTAAAAATTACTATGAAAAGCTTTTCACTTCGCCGTTCGGATTCGGCACTAAACTGTAGATCCCTTCCATTCATGTACAAATATAACACGCACACCATGAGTGGAAGCGAAAAGCTCGGATTAGGTCCTCCATGGGCTGTTGTGCCATTAAAAGTAAGTAAAGTAAGGGTATGTACCCTTTCCATTCCATATACAAAAACCCATGCCCGAGAGATGAATTTGAAATTTGTCGCTTAGCTGCTGGTTATACTGGTGTTAGCTGTGCGATGAACACATCAAATTTTACTCTCGTGCTGGGGATAGTGGTTTCATTGGTGTTCGTTACAGAGTTGCTTTTTGTCGAAATTCAGTACTTTTTGTAATACTATTTTTTACGCAACGGCAACACTAAATGGTATACCAAAAAGCTTCAAACGATTTTATGAATATGGAGCGTGAAATTAATAATATAATTGAGAAATTATGAAAATAATATGATTTTTCTTCAATAGTTTTATGAATAATATATTTTATATTCACTTTTAAAAACTAAAAAGCTTCGCAATTTCGCTTTTCTGCATATGAAAATAATGATGTACATGTAATGATTGCATGTTTTCCTTCTATTTTACACACATTTTTGTTCTTTTGTTGTAGAATAACTCATTGACACCCTGAATACTCGGCGTGCTCGGTGTACATTTCAGCCAGCATATCGTGTTCGGTGTGAGAGTGAGTAAAAGCTCTTTTTTCGTGTTTGGGCAACAACAATTGCATGGTGTTCGCCGAGTAAAATTTGAATATAACCATAGCCTTAGTGTAATAAATATGCAATAAAATAAGAAATTTAAAATTACCAGCAAAAAAAGGAAAATCCCCAATTCCCAACAGAACTTTTTATACCCTGCAAAACGGGAAATTCCCCTCGAACTCACATTCCTGGTTGGGATTTCAAGTAAACGATAGGCCGGTATAAGTGTTATGTACATACTATATTTGTTTTATTTTTGATGCCCTACACACTCTGTGTACAAAGTATATTGGTTTTGATCCAGTAAAAGTTGTTTATAATCCCAAAATTAGGTAACGTAGCTATGAACATATACATATATACTGTACATGTCCGTCTATGTGTGCACACGATAACTCGAGTAAGACTTAGCAATCCCAACCAAACTAGGTACAGACATTTGTTATTATCAGGAAGAGGTTAAGTTTTGAAATGTGCAAATGAAATTTTTAATGAATGGTACTGAAAGAAATTCTAAAGCGAATTGAAAAAAACTCGCTCAAAGTCATTCCAAGAGTCTTTTTACAAACTTTTCTGAAAATCAAAAATATTTGCCTATTGTCACGCCTACTTCCCTTACAAGTGAAATATTCAAAGTTAGGATATCAAAGGAACTAGTGAAACAAATGTAACTATATTTTTTATACAAAGTTAAAACAACTTCAAAATAACTGATGCGAAAATTTTCATCATTGGACAATATCCACGCCTACTTACCATACAAAATTTTATAAAGTGTGTTAGGTTGATAAACAATATTAGACGCTAAAACCGTACAAATTTAACACACCTTCGAATGCAAGGAAGTGTTTCATTTCATTTCGGCCGTGTCCGAAATTTGCTTTCGTGTTTGTTTTTAGTTAATGTTTTTAATCTTTGGATATTGGTTGAATACTTTTTGCCTACACTATGATGCTAAAGTTAAGTTACGAAATGTTCAAACTTTTAGTTTTGTTTAGGTGTCAATACTGCCATGTTATAGCCATAACGAAATTAACATTGTAGAGAAGCTTTCAAGCAAAAACTTTCAAGTCCAGGTTAAAGCTTTAAGCTGTGGTTAACATATTGCTGTTAAAAAGCTTTTTTGTTTTGGGAAATTGTTTACCTTTGTGGAAGGTAATTTTGTTTATGTTTTGGAATTAACAAAGAAGTTTTATCGTAACAATTTAAAATACGTTATTTTTCAAATTACGAACTTGGGTATTGGCACTGAAAACCTAAAATTATGGGAGCTAAAATAATAATAAATAATTGTTAATATCTTTTGCCGATTTGGGTCCATAGTGATGACTTCCATAGAATAATCTGATATTATGAGCACTTTCTTTAACTGAATCATCTTTGAAATATCTACAATATTAAGTTGAAACGATATTTGAATGTGTCCATACCTTCAATACAACTCATTGCCTTCTTTTGTTGCAAACGTTTATCCCTTACTCGTTTCGACCAATCTGGACTGCGATGTGCCTTGGAACGTTCACGCACACTATATAAAAAACAAATAAGTAAAATATTTTATTTTAAATTAAATTAAATTAATATCAAAAATTCTTAGCTTCATTACAAAATATTTTCGTTTACTTCAAAACAGTTACGAGTATGAATCAGGAAACTATCGGAAATCACATAACGTGCCCATGCCCAATACAAAACGACAACTATCAATCAACTTCGGCATTAAAGTAAATATTTTTCATATCTTTGCCTCAATGTTGGTTTAGTTTTTCTATTCTATTAATGGACGGACGGACGGACGTGGGGATAGAGTCTAGTTGTTTTCATAGTCTTATCAGCAGCGACAACATTAATTTCTAGGTCACTAGAATATAGTAAGCAATGAACATAGAAAACGCATACAGCAATCAATACATATTGATCCATATTGAACATGTTTGGTTTACGTTGTTTAGTTTATATACGGTAGTGATGTGAACAAAAATGTCATTGAAATTAATGGATAATCAATTTCGTACGTAAACATACAAGTTGGCACTAAAGCTTAGATGTGATTCGTGTACATTTAGAAACCTCTTCGACTTGTACTGATCGATATACATATTTAAGTTGAAAATGCCTTGAATGTCATTGATGTGTATTTAGCATGTAAAAATTAAGCAGGTTTTAATATGGTAATAGTCTCGATTTGTTGTACATATGTACGAGTGTGTATGTATCAAGTACTGCTTTAATAAAGGCCCTTTTATGTTTACAATAACTCCGAAAAAGTTCATTGAGATGCAGCTCTTTTTTCTGGTGAGCAGTAAATGGTCAAGTATTAATTAAGACTTGAGCTTCTAGTAAATGCAATCAATTATGTATTGCAAGCTGTTGCATTGCATATTGTTGTTGGACTATATCAAATTAAAAGAAGAAGCCTTTTAATTAAGAAATATGTGTGCTAGTGATACAAGTATTTATGGTAAGTTGCAATATTATTAATTAGGGTGAGTGAACTTTCTAGCTACAAGTATGAGGGGACTTAAAAATTTCTCAAAAATACCTTAAAGATACCTTCTCACCAAAAAGTAGTAAGCAGAGGGGAGAAACTCTTCTATTTCAGCATTTTCAATCTAGGTGAAATGTGTCTCCCCGGATTGTTACTGATCTGGAACAAACAATTTGTGGGATAGTTTACATTCAGTTTTATAGGATCGTTCTTCTGTTTAATATAGTCCAAATATCAAGTGGGAATAAGTATGTTGTTCCCTAATATATATCATGATAAGCCCATTGGCAAATGGAGTTATGCTTCAGCTTTTCGGAATCACCAATAATTTTTTGATATATTATTTCGACTGAATGAATCACAGAATATCAAGTTTTATGAGGTATTTACGTTTACCCGGGCCGCCAACAGGGCCGGGCCGCCACCAGGGCCGGGCAGCCAACAGGGCCGGGCCGCCAACAGGGCCGGGCCGCCAACAGGGCCGGGTAGCCAACAGGGCCGGGCCGCCAACAGGGCCGGGCCGCCCACAGGGCCGCCAACAGGGCCCTGTGGGTGTGAAAGAGTGTGAAAGAGTGACTGAAAGGTAATCATTTTTTTTAAGCCTTAATATACCACACTAATATTTTACACCTTCTATGTAAGTTGCATGTGTGTAAATGTTGCATTTGTTCTTTTGTTCTCCCTACTTATATACGCGTCTACATTATCACAACGCCACAAACAATTAATTTCAATGATAAGATAAGAGGCAAGCAAACAAACTAAACAGAACTATCAGTGCACAATTTCATCATATACACAATAATAAAGTTTTTACAAAATTTTCGTAAACAATCAACGCAATACTTACACAATAAATTGCTGCTTGGCTACTTGGTGACCTTCTTCCCCGCCGCCTGCGTCTGCTTCCGTATCCGAGATGTCAATCCATTCATCACTATTATCACTAGTTGATGCTGCAATTGAATGCGAATAGTGATTACTGCTACCGTCACCATCACCGCTACTTAGACCGCCACTATCGCCGCCAGCACCTGTACTGTTGTGACAATTGCTTCCCGCACTACTTCCGCCGCCACAACCACCCATTGTGCTTCCCGATGATGAGCCACAACGACCGGCACCACCGTAGAGTAAACCAGCGGTTAGGGAACCTTCGTATAAACTGTTAGTCTTGTGGTCCGAAGATATGGTCAGCGTAGAACCGCTACTACTGCCTGCTGTTTGCTGTCCATTCACACTCACCATGCGACGGTATTGGGTGATGCTTTCATAGCAATTCGATGTAAGTGACACTGTGTCCGCAGAACATTTTGTAAATGATTTTTGTAATTTAACACTTTCCGAATGCAGTGATTCGTAGCAATGAGAACCTTTGATCGTATCGTAGATATTCTCATCATCTGCGTAGTAATGCTGATCGTCGTTGTCATTCAACAGCTCCAGCGCGGTTGTTGTAGTGGCTGTGGTAATGGTTGCTGCTGGGTCAGACAATATTACTGTAGACAAACTTTCTACGGCAAGCATTGTCGGTTTGGGTGGACGCATGCCAGGCATTGGTGAATTTGGCAGACGACGTTTCGGTTTTGGCAATTCCGGCAACTCATCATTGGTGTTGCGTACTATGGGCGTTGTTGGTATGATAGTTACTGCAGCTGTTGTTGTTAGCTCATCTGCTGGTGGTTCACAAATTTCATAACCATCGAATAATGAGTGTGTGTTGCTATTGCAACCAGCTGGCGATCGTGGTACAGCTTGTTCACATGAACCTGCAATTGACTCGTAATCGTTGAGCGTAGCTGAGCCTGATGTCGTTGCTGTTACTGACATTGATGTTGTAGGTGCTGCCGGAGTTAAGTCCGCGTTGGATTTTTGCAGTTCAACTTCTTCTACTGTCTGATAAATATCTTCAACTAATTCTAACAGTGGTGCAACTGTAGTTGGTGTTACAGCCTCAACGGTTTTGCTTGCAGCACTGCAACTTCTAAACAAAAATGATTGCTGTGGATTTATGTCTTCAGTCTTCGATTCATTTGTGGTCTGTGCAGCAATCGGTTCGTATATTGTTTCTTCATCCTCCTTTCTTGCGCTGATGATCATGTTGCCTACGCCTACGATTGTTGCGGTATCTCCTAGTTTCGCTAGCTGTAGCTGTAACTCTTTTTGCTCCATAACCATTTGTTCGCCCTCTATGTTATTGACAAGTGTAACATTTACTGCTTGCGTTACGATTAGTTGATTGTTTGATACTTGCTTAGCGCTCGATTGATAGACAAAAGAGCTGTTGGGCAGCACTCGCTGCTCAAAGTCATCATTCTCACACAGTACAATGGCGGGCTCAGCCGCTGACTCAGTCGTCATACTTAGGCCCTTCAGCTTCTCATCAACGACTTCCAGCGCATCTATTATTTTTTGCGCTTCTGGCTCTGCTTCAGCGTTTATCTCCGTTATTTCCGTTGCTGACGACTTTGTAATGTCTTTTGTTTTCGTTTGTTTTTCTTCTGGTAGTGATCTACTTGGTGACGATTTTTTGCTTTGTCCACCGCTGAACGGTGACCGAAAACGGAATTTTTCATAAATCTTGGCATATCTGTGTTTACGTTGTTTAACCTTTTCATCAGTTACACCACCATCGAGATCATCGCTAGTGTTGACTTCAATGGCCTCGTCGCTTTTTGCATTGCCGTCAGCTTCTCTCACTTCAGTGGTTTTCAGTCCGTATATGACGTTGCTGTCGTCATTAGTTTGAGTCGTCGACTTCTTGAGTTGCTCTTCTAGATCAATTGTCGTCGTCGTTGTTGTCTCCTCAGACTTATCCTCTTGCCCCTCGGGTGTTTGTCTTCCATTTATTGTCGTTTCATTTTCACCTTTTTCTTCTATTGAATTGTAATCAGCATTACTGATTTGCTTTAGCTTCTGCGCCACATCGTTCTGTACGTTGCCATTGGTTTCCGCTTGATTAATCGCGTTTACTTTATCGTAGCCGTTGCTATTATTGTTGACACTTTGCGTGCAATAATTGCTCGCATTTCCACAAAACGTGCTTGCAGCAGCTTTCGCGTTTGACACGTTTTGCAACTCAATATTTTCCAAAGCAGACTCCATTGACTTTTCTTCAGTGTCCATAGGTGACTTGGCTTCTTCTTTGACTACCTCCAGCGGCGCCAATGAATTAGATAGCGACGACTTCTTCAGTTCGAACTTCATTTGTGACTCTGAATGTGTGCTCTGCAGTGGCAGATTGAGATGATTTAATTGCTTACTACTAATATTACTGCGATTACTTAATAAATTAATGTGCTGACTCTTGTTTGCTGCGATCTCATTTAGTTTGCGCAGCACTTGGGTACTTTTTGCGGGCACTTTTGGTTTATCATCATTCGGCACTACCGTGCCAGCAAAACCACCACCACCACAACTTTCGAATCGCTTAATATTGCGCTGCACCATTGAAGTTCGTGTTGTGGCTGTGGTTGTTGTTGTTGTTGTGTCTTTTGCACGTGAACTTGTGCGACTTATGCTGGGCGAAGAGTTTTTTGACGCCCGATCTGTAGTATTTTCTACCACTTTGTAAACATGACCGCCGCGCGACATTAATACGCCATTCTTGCGTTTTACCTCTTCCAGCAGCTTCTTGTCTTTTTGTATGATTTCATTGAATTGTTGCGTTAATTTAGCAACCATACTGAAATTGTTGCTACCACCCCCGCAGCCACTACCGCCTCCAGAACTACCGTCTTTGTTGACGTTCATTTTACGCGGCGTATGGTGATAAGATCTAGCGTGCGTTTTGAAACTGTACTTGCGCGCGGATACGGAGGTTGGACGTCGCGACGAAGTACGCCCCACCGTAACATTCGACGATCCGGATGAATCTGTGCTAGCGCGCTTTGAACTTGGCGTTGTCGTTGTTGTTTCACGTTCCAAGACTCGTTTTCGACTGGCATATTGTGGCGAATTTGAGGCCGTTAGTGTATCGGTGTCTGAAGAAATTCCTCCGCTCAGCTCACTTTGACTATCAGCGACTGCGACGGCGACGGCGGCGGAGTTGGCAGCAGTGTTTGCATTGTTGGCTGATACCAATGTTGGCATTTGGCGTCGTACATTATTTTTGCTATTGTTTTTATTGCTTTTATTATTGTTACTGCTGGTGGTGGTAGTGCTGTTGCTGATAGCAGCCTTAGCTGATAACGACAATTCCGAATCAGTTTTGTTGTTAATGTTGTTAATTTTACTATCTGTTATCGCTATATTGACATTGCAATTCTGCTGCTCAAACGTAGGCTGTTCCTCTCTTCGCTTCACTATAATATCCTGCCGCCTCAGCCAATGAATTCGCTCACCTTTGCTACTTGACTCGATCGCCGGGAAATGAGATGCGTCCTTCTCATCCACCACACTTTCACTCACTATGCCCGCGGTAGCACGTTTCGCTTTGGCGCGTACTTTGGCCTCGCGGGCGAGATGTTTCGCAGCTTGTTCCGCCGTTTTGTACTTGTAGAAATTATCCTTTTCGCGATGTAGGAAATCGATTTCCGTTTCCGCATCAACGGTGTCGTCTTCCAATTGTGTGCAGTCGTGCAGACTTTGTGCACGTTTTCTTTGCGCCGTCCGATTGAAACGTTCGCTTAGCTCGTCTACGCTACGGGTGTTGTTATTGTTTTGGTTCGCCGAATCAATCGAAGCATTCGAGGCATTAACCAGACAACTAATGGATTTCGTAAGTTTATGAACTGTCGAGTTGCCAAATGATTTATAACGATTTGTTGTTGTTTCCTCGCTGGCACTAATGCGTTTATTCCATAGATGTCGTAAAGTTTGAACGCCACGAAAATCGCGTAATGTTGCGTCCCTGTGCGGCAATGGCGACTTGCCACGTGCCGATTCACTTTGTTTGTTTGTCGGGGTTGGTGTCGCAGCCGTATTCGGTTCCGGTGCGACTGATCCCTCAATCGTTTCACACGTCCTCCCTACACAATCGTTGTTTACACTAAATCTTCTATTGCTACTATTATTAATAATATTATTACTATTATAAATATTTTCAGTATTATCAAATGATTTCGTTGCACTTTTTAGCCAATTTAATATTGTTTTTGCTTTGGTTGGCGTTGCATTTGTTTTATTGGAATTTTTATTAACATCTTCATTGCATTCCTCAGCAGCAGCTGCAGCTGCAGCATTTGCTGCCACTGCTGTTGTAATTGTTGGCAACATTTTCGTTGAAGTTGTTTCCTTCATATTGTCCAACATGTTGCTTGTAATATGTTATTTTACAATCGTTGTTGTTGTTACTGCTGATGTTCACTTGCTGTTTATTCGTTAACTGCTCACGTTTTGTGAAATTGCACTTGCTGTTGCTGCTGTAATAGCTGATTTTGCTGCAGTTTCCAACGGCCCAAGTGGCACTTAGTGCACACCGTGCTTGCCAATTTGAAGGAGGCCTAGAAGGAAACAAATAAAGAGAAAGTCTTCATTAAATTATTTGTATGCAAGAAAACAACAATTGGCATAATGTTGCCAAATTTACGAATACCGATATTAACAATTTTTCAATAATTTGCTGTATATTATCTTGTAGATATATGTATGTTAAGGGTGTCCCAAAAAGAGTGCACAATTTAATTTAATAATAAAATGCATATTTTTTGAGCAGTTCCAGTCACAGACCCTTTAATGAAATTTTCGATGGTATTTTGAAAAGAGATGTGGATCTATCTCACCGCTGACGTGTTGGATCTCGGCCTTGAGCTCATGAATTGTATGTGGCTTATTCGTATAGATTTGGGATTTTACAAAACCCCAAAAAAAGAAATCGAACGATCTTTTTGGCCAGTTGACATCGGAATTTCGATGATGATTAGGTCTGGACATCATTGCTCCTGTAAATCGATTGTTTCATGCGCGATGTGGCAGGTGGCGCCGCCCTGCTGAAACAACATGTCGTTCTGATCCATACCGTTCAGTTGAGACCACAAGAACTTTGTTATGATGTTCCTGTAATAAAGGCCCTTCACTGTCACTGCATTTGCGGCCTCACTTTTACCATAATAACACGTTGTTCCTTTGAGTAGCGCTTCATTTTCCGTAATCAGAACAATCGCAGACGACAGCTGTAAAATTTCAGAGCTGCCACTTGAAAAAAATAGAGTAGCAAAAAATTTAAATCGTGCGCACTTATTGGGGCACCCAATACTTATGTATGACGTATGACTACAAATCATCGTTATTTTTAATATTATTTATTATATGCACCTACTGTTGTCTAGTCAGAAAATGAAAAGCCTTTCTTAGGCAATTTTTGTTTTTTTACATTTTGATTTTTATACCCAAATAAGCCACGACGACATGTATTCTTTTACTTTAATAAATTGGAATTAAAATGAAATTTGAAATGCCTTTCTTAAAAGGCAGTGAATTTCAAAAAATTTAAACGGAGCACAAAATTTCAGTAGCCTCCTCTATACTGCAGAGGAATTGATTGCGAAAGGTTTTGAGTATATATCGAGAGTTTCGATCTCTTTGATGTCATGACAACTTCGGTAGAAAATATTACACGGAACAACCGGCCCGACGAGCCAATCGCTCAGTGTCCCGTATATAATGCTATTATTTGCACGATTTCCACCCTGGAAAAATATAAGTATTGCTTAGTTTTGGAGATATTAATATTAATATTTCTTGGTGTGGTGCAATTTGAAGTTAATATGAAGTTTGATTGTTGTAAGAAGTGTGAGAATATATTTTCCTCCACTAATTTTGAGGCAGATAAAACTTGTTCCGACTGAGATATGTTCAGGAAAGAACCATCTGCATTCTCATTAATTTTACGTTCATATGGCCATGTACCTAAGTAGTATGTGTTAAATTAATTGAACATCTGTACGATTTTTCGTACAGCAACTTTGAAAGTGTCGAATTTTCAAAGTTGCTGTAAAGTTGCCAATATTAATAACTGTTATAACATATGCTCGCTTTAAAACTGAATTTACAGTACTTCAAATTATTAGGTATCACCTCATTTAAAGGTCAGGTAAACAGTCATGGTTTTTTTTAGAAGGTAGTTTTGAAAATCAACTAAAAATAGTAAATTTATTTTGCATTTATCTAAAAATACATAAAAAACTTGATGTTAAAACTATAACCTTCCCTGGTTCCCAATATTTTTCGGAGACTACAGTTGACTAAATTTATGGAAAAAAAACTCATGGGAAAAATAGTCAAATTTGAACAAATATGCTAATTTTACACATTTCGCTGACTTTAACTCTTAATAACTTCTAAAATAGTCTTTCAATATTATTTGACCCGAGGGAATATGTTGCGTATGAGCAGAACTGAGCAGAAAATCTTTAATCCGTTAATCGTTAATTAATAGCATTAAATTTTTGGTTAACGATTAACTTTTACGTTAACTTCGAAAACCATTAACAGTTTAATTAACTTCCGATAAATTTCTTCCAAGTCCATTAACTATAACGAGAAAGGTCTGCTAGGTGCTGCGCTCCAACCTAAGTTTCGGCTCACCGGTAAGGTAAAGAAAATTACAGTGCGAAAAACGAGACCGATATTTCGTGCAGCACAAGCATAACGTGAATGCTGATAATTTTTTTAGAGCTGTCACCCAGCCTAAATTAAAATCAAAAAGAACAACAGGACGTTTAAAAAAAAACATCATTAACGATTTAGTTGATGACTGACTGAAGAGTAACTCCACAGAATGCTGCCTTTACAATCGAGAAAGTGTTGGTGAACTTGATAATCAAATATAAGATATCCAACCCTTACGTGCAAATTTTTAAACCAGAGCATATTTTTTAGAATATTTTTGAGTGCTGAATATTAAATTTAAAAATATCTCATAATCTTATCACGGCCTGTTCAAAATGGGCTTAGTTTAACTTCACAGTTCACTTTGGTACAAGTCCATTAGTTTAGATTTGGTAACTTCTGAGCTTATCGCTTTGATTGCGAATTGGCTGACGGAAAGAATTGGTATATTTTTCCCTCCTGGTACATTGTTAGCGATTACCGATATTAGATACATCTAATGCACGTGAGAAAGCTTCAGCTCCTACTCAAAAGTCGATTTTTGACCCGCTCGTCCAAAACGTACAACGAGCATTTTTTATAGACTGATAAACTCAATCATGTCTCGTAGAAAACTTGTCATTTCAAACCAAAGTTTGGGAATAATCGGTGGTAGCTTGTGGTACCAGGACTAAGTATAATGAAATCGGGTTCAGTGGCTAGTAGTGCAGTTAGAATCAGAGAGCCAGGCTGTTGTAATAAGTATTATAGCCAGAATGGTATTATAACCAGAATGACTATAATACTTATTACAACAGCCTGGCTCTCTGATTCTAACTGCACTACTAGCCACTGAACCCGATTTCATTATACTTAGCTCTTCCAAAGGGGGGCAATAATCTTTTCTCTTTTTAATTATAAGGCACCATAATAGTCCCTAGTAGTAATATACATACACAAAATAAAAGTGGGCGTTTTATTACATACCTATGCGATATTTCAGGATTTTGGTAAATCAAACATTGTAAAAATTTAATCAAAATACACAAAAACTCAATGTTCTTTGTTTGCAATTGACAAAAGCATAAAACTTTCTCCATACATACACAAATATTATATGCACTTCCATACACAAACATACTCACTCACACAAAGTAAAATAATGTTTAATTTTCATAAGATAAATGCACAAATAATGAATTACATTTTTTATTTATCTTGCCGATTGTTTGTTGATATTTTCCAGATGCACACTCACACATATAAACTAACTGTATATGAACATATATAAATATATCCATACGTATGTACATATGTATGTATACATGTATGTATGTATGTATGTACATTGCTGTGCAAAGAAAAGCACACACCTGAGTCCCAGTTTTTTGTTTGTTGTTCATCAAGTCATAACAACAATAAAAAAAGAGCATTAATAAAGTCAATAAATAAATAATACGACAAATTAAAACATACATACATACACATACACAAACACATAAATACATCACATATTTAAAATTTTAACTGGCGGCATCAAAATAAAACCTTATAAATTATAAGAAAAACCAAAATAAAAATTTAAAAGAAATCATAATATAATAAGTAATAAAACAAAAAATAAGAAAAAGCCTCAGTTATCAACAGCAGCTAACGAATAAGTTTTCTACGCTTGTGCAAAGCAGCAGATGCGACAACACGCGCTTATCGATTTGCCGATTTGTAGAAATCAACTGAACACACACACACACACACTCAGTACAAATTGCTGACAATGTTTCATATGCAAATCTCATCATCATCACTTGAATCGATCGTCACATTTTGTGCTATTGACCGACGAACGATACCAGCGAATCTTGTTGATGCCAGCAGAGAAAGAGAGATTTTATACCTTAACTAATAAAGCCAAACAAGCCTAAAAATTATTCATATAAAAAAGTTTTTAGTCAATTTTTCTACGTTTTATTTCGATTTTATTTCTTTATTTGTATTGTCGTGAGCTTATGGAATTTTAATTAAATCTAAACAGAATAAAATCAAATATTTATATACTCTCAAGAGTTTTCATTATGGTTTGCATTCGACGGGTCGTCCCGCAAAGACAATCTCTTAAAAAAGTTTTAAAAAAATTAGCATAGAAATTTGGAAAAATATGCAACCACTTTAAATAACTCTTTGTGTCTAGATACTAAATTGTTTTAGGAATTTACTTTAAATACAACAACTGGGAAAATAGGTCACCATAGCACATACATACGTTTTTAAAAAAGGCTTCTTCTTGGCGTATATTCCCAATAGCACAACACTCGCACTAATAAACTATGCTTACTTCGTCTTTCAATTGTTCAAATAGCCAATAGTTCATATGGTTTCTTTTCACTTGATAATATTTTACTTTAATATGCTCTTAACTTTTACTATTTGGTGGTAGCTTTTATTACACCTGTGAATATGATTTATGTGTCTGAATGCGACCACGTACTTAAAATTTTCGAAACACTCGTGTTTTTCGTTGTTGTTGGACAATGACCAAATCTGTAATGTTTATACATATTTGACTTACGGGCCTCATTGAACTTCATAATTATTTATTATCGGTATCTACAGTTAAACCGTCAAGTATTTATTTAAAGGTTTAACAAATTTAAAATTATATAGAACATCAAGACCTCGTATGAAAAAATTTTTTTTTACTGGTTTCTAAATATAAATTGTAGAAATTAAGCTTTTCCGAAAGTAACGAAAACACGTCATAATCCTGAAGTTCAGTTTTTTAAATTTTCCACTCAAATTCACTTTAGGAGCTAGAAATCTTTGCAGCTAGAAAATCTTTAAGCCTCGGAAAAAGGTTAAAATGGTTGTATGGTATGTGCAAAATGTTCCATGTTACTGAGAGTTGCTGCGTCTCCTTTTCTAAATTACCGTTAAGCTAAAAATTCTTTGAATTGCTAGAGTTTATGTTTTTCGGCTGTAGAAACTACTTTGTTCACTTAAGTAATTTCCTTGTAACATATAATTTAAGCAAACATTTTTTCCATTCATTCATGGACAAATACAACACGCACAACATGAGTGGATGCGAAAAGCTTGGCCTAGGCCCTCCATGGGCTGTTGTGCCATTAAAAGTAAAGTAAGTAAACATTTTTAACATGCCTTTAAATAGAGTAGGGCTTGATAGGTTGATGCCGTGCATATAAGGATTCAACATAAAATGGAATTATTTTAATCTAACAAAAGCGGTTGGCACTAAATTTATTTGTTCAAAAGAGCAAATTCTTGAGGGTAATGCAATTAAAAAGAAAAATTTTAAGGTCAGCTTCTGCAAATTTTCCGAAATTTTAATATATTTTTTTATGAATATTTCAAATCTGAAAACGTTTATAAATATTTCTTAAAAACCAAGCTATCCTCAGTAATAATAAAATTAAAATTTAGGGTAAAAAGTCGTATTATGTATATGCGGGTTATATTGGGTGTCCCAGAGTAACGGGTCAAAAATAAAGAGGCGATTCCTTTTGAAATTATAAAAAGTTACCTGTAACCTGAGCCCAAAAAGACATTTTAGCCTAAAAACAAAGTATAATATAAACTCAGGTTGTTGTGTTCTCTGGTGGGCTTTCTTCAATATCGAAAAACTTTGTTAATATTAAGTTTTAAAAAATGCCATAAAGAATAAATGTCTTAGAATCAACTGCTTCATTCTTGATCGGTCACTCTGTATAGTTAGTTATACAAAGTGGGGCAAAAATAATGTCATAATGTAAATGTGACATAATTTTTGCAAATGGCGTCAAATGACATTGAGCTTTGACATTTATGTTGTAGTCAGGGAGAGACTTACTTAGTTGCCAATAAGCAAAGGAGCAATATACAACAATGGAGATTTTGAAATACCAAATTTCGGGGCCAGCCAAGTCGACTGATCTGACAGCGCCATACTTCTTCCTTGGGGCGAGTTTTGAAACCTCGCGCTTACCACAACAAACCACAAAGCTTGCAAGTCTTGAAAGCCAACATTGAAGAAGAAATCAGATGTTGTGCGAGCAACAATTCTAAATGTCATAAAAGGAGCACAAATGTGTATCAACTCAGAAGGTGACCATTTGACCGATATAATTTTTTCAATTTAATGTCGTCAATTTTACACCTTCAATTAAACTTTTCGTGAAAACCAAAGCACAATATTTTGAATTTCTTAAAAACGGTAGCCAATTCACATGATGACATTTCTTTTGCACCACCTTGTATATACTATATCATATATACAATAATTATAAATTGTTTTTGTGGATAAATAACATTGACAGTGTGTTTTACGCAAACAACAAATTAAGCCTAAATCATTAATTGTGTTTAATTGCTTAACAACTGTGCTTGATGAAGTTTGGGAAATACCAAACCTAATCTAACTTAAAAAAAATAGTAAATTATTAATAATTCAATTCCATTTATCGAAATATCAATAAGAAATCCACTTTTTTTTACAAAGAATTTATAAACGTGATTCTTTTTCGAAAATTGTTGCTACCATTTTATGGAAATTGTTTTTCTATCAATGCAAAATGTTTAACTATTTGACTTTCAGCTGTGACAGGTGTACATACATTTGGAAAAACTAGTAATTTGTTTTTTTAATATTTGTTGTTTCTTTTAATTCAAACTTGTTGATATTTCACAAAATTAAACAAAAATTGTTTTTATTGAATTATAAAAAGAATCAGCAGAGTTGTCAGAGAATCACGTCTCTTTGTCGTGCGGCGTTGCATTGTTTGAAATAAATAAGCAAAGAACCTTGGTTAATTGTTATTGAAATTTTAGTGGTTGAGAATAAATAAAATAAATGAAAACGCATAAAATTGTGTACAATGTGATAGATAGTTGGTATGATAGATATTATGAAAGAAATAAAAAATTTTAAATACATTTTTGATATTATCTAACATATTTTATGTGACACACGAAAATACGTGGTTTTAATTTTGCTTTTGTGCAATTAGGTAACATGGTTTTTGTTATTGTTAAGTTTTTTACTTAAGAAAAAAAAATCCGTTTTTTAGAGGGTTGTTTGTACTTATAATAAATTTTTCAAAACTGTTTTTGAAGCTGTTAGTTAAATTTTTTTTTTTTTTTTTATTGTATGTATGTACATATGTATGAACATATTTTAGGCATTTGACCAGAGACTGCGTATCATCATCACGTGCCTTAATCGGCTTATTTGATGCATACAAGTACAACGCACAATTTTCTTGTTAGTTTGCTGATTTCATAATCAATACGTTGGCTTGTCACATTGAAATTGCTGTTGCTGTTGTTATTGTGGCCATTGTTGCTCAAAATTTAACCAATAATTTTAATAAATAAACAATTACACATTTACGTATGTACATTACATAAATCTTAATGCCTTTCTATATTTATTTTCGCTATTGCTCTGTGTTTTGATACTTTCCATACTTATTTACCATTTTACACATTTTATACATTTCAAGAATAACAAAATTAAAAGAAAAAATACTTAAACGATATTATTTTTTTCTCCCTTTTATTGTGGTTATGTAATAATATTTAAAACCATATCATAAATTGGCATCTATTATGTTCATCATTTTGATAAAAAAAAAACGTCCAATTGCAACCAAGCAACCCCAATGGGACAAGCAGCTCCACGTCCATAGCCGCTCTCATGTACTTGTACTTTTGCTTTGAAAATATTTAACTAACATAAGTGTTGTTAGGTATTTTGTGTGTATGTTATTGGCAATTACAGAAATTAGTATTCAATAAATATATTCATTTCATGGTTGCTTTTGACCAAAAGGTTTGGCAATTGGGTTACAATTACGTAGTAAATTCATTAAATCATTTAACTAATTTGTATTCAGTTAATACCTACTTTTTATATTTTCTGTTTTGTTTGTTTTAACTTGAACTGCATATGAACTTAATTATGTAAATACAAATTATGTTAATTCGAGCACTTTTATAAAATTTTTTATTTTTACAATCTTTATTTGCAATCTATCTACTACAGATAATACTTAAGTAAATTAAATAAGTTGAAACAAAAATACCAGGAGTTGTTAAGCTAAGACATGGCACATCGGCCAACGCACTACCAATTACACCACAGCGATCACAAATTATTTCATATTTGAAATAAAAAAACTCAAACTGTTGTTCATATGTACAATATTTTGAGTATGACAAAAATAAAAATAGAATGATTTTATTTATTTACTGATTGGCGCTGAAGCCGCCGTAGCTTGGATTTGTTGCGTCGCATTATTTGTGATCATTTTTTGCCAACGTTTTTGGCTGGGCGAATGTATTTCCTCAACTTTTTATTTTTATAATAGCCCAATATCTTTCAATGGGCCTTAATTCTGGACAGTTGGGTGGATTTAACCATTTCTCAACAAAATTTATATTTTTGGTTTGGTACCAATTTCTTACCACAGATGGATAGTGGCAGGTCAAAGTCAGGCCAGGCCCAACAGATCAGACCAAAACTTGTAAGAGAGTTATGACTCTTAATTAAAGGTCAAAGTCTTTTCTTCAAGCATTCGGTTCAATACATAAATCTTTGAATTTAGAGGCACAGTCTTCACAAATGGGGTGCTACGTTTACCACATTGGCAAACTTTTCAGAAACCTTAGATTGATCAACAGCAGAAATTATTCATTGCCAGGCAGTGTACGAAAGTCTTTTTTGATGCTTGACGTTTCGTCAGCCATTATAATGCAGGTGTTTTTATTGTGCTTGTATACTTTTTGTTCCCCCTTCGGGGTGCAATATATTTTTTGTAGGACTTCATATTGTGTCTCTGCTTTATTCTTAAAACTCTAACATGATTGATTTTAAATTGTTCTTTTCCATATCGCCTAAAGAAAGCTTAGGTTTTTGCTTTAACCTTTTTATGATCTTCCTCTCCAATTCATTGTCTCTTCCAGTTAACTTTTTGCCCGTTTCGTTCTTTCTCTATGTTGTTTTTAGTTCTAAGAAGCGAATAACGGTTCTTCGGGCGGTTGCGTAGGTTGTTTTTGCCATCTTCGCAATTATTTTTTAACTTACGTCTCTATAATTTAAAAAGTGTGCAATATTTTTTTTCTTGTAAAGACGAAATTTCCGGATCGAAAGGTTCAACAGGACTATGACATGAATTGAATAAAACAGACGTGATATCAAATGGAACGAACACAAAATACAATCTTGAACCTCGTTGTCTAAGAGAGAATTTTAATGGTAAATTTGCAATTTTTGATGAACCATGTCTATATATATATATATATATATATATGGAACTTGCCACACCCACTTGTTGAAATTATCGAAAGAATTTTTAAATCTGTACTTACAAACAAACACATAAAATTTATCAAATTATAGATATACACACCTGGACAAAATAATGGGTGTGAACCCAAACATTATTAAAATGAAGCGAAAAAATTAAATGGCATGGTCTACAATCAAAAGGCTAATTTGGAAGTTTGGTAGCACTGTTTTGAAATGAAATGGGGGAATCCCCGCAACAAAAGTTCTTCTCGATAAATATTGCGGCTTGTTTATTTGTTCAACCTTCAAATTGATCTGGACAATAAAATTAGTGTGTTTTGGTAAAATTAAATAAATAAAAAAAGGAATAAATTAAAAGCGTTATTTAGTTCCAGAAGGTAAGATTTCGATAAAAGTTAACTAAATAAAGGTTTAATTATAATTTTTAAAAATATTATATGGGTTGTGGAGTTCATTGCGGTACAGAGGAGAAGAGACTTGTTCGTCAGCTCCGAGACAAAGAAAAAACCTACAAATTCATTGCCAGATCGATGGGACGGTCTCAGAATTTCGTTACAAATGCTCTCAAGCCAGAAAAAGCTATTGAAACGCGTGGAGAACCTAAAAAAACGTCATAAGTGACCGACAATCGTATCGTTACATTAGCTAAACGCGACCCGTTCAAGTTGCCCAGAACAATTGCAAGCGAAATTGGGAATGTTGTATCATCACAAACCGTTCCAAGACGATTAGTAAGCGCAAATCTATCCGGTAGGATAGCTCGCAAAGTTCCTCTGCTTAGAACTGCAAATTTGAAGAAGAGGAAAAATTTTGCATTAGTTCATAAAACGTGGTGCGCTTCACAGGGAGGAAAAAAAATGGCGCAATATTCTCTGGAGCAATGAAACAAAAATAAATTAGTTTGGTAACGAAGCGGAAAGAAACGTTCGTCGCCCGAAAGGCAAAGAATTTGACGTCCGGTTCACAAAGAAAACAGTGAAGCACGGAGGTGGCAGCTTAATGGTATGGGGCTGTTTTTCTTGGCAAGGTGTTGGTCCGATATATCAAATTAATGGCGTTATGGATAGATTCGTGTATAAGGATTTGTTGGAAACGGTAATGTTACCATATGCCGAGGATAATATGCCGCTTTTGTGGAAATTTCAGCAGGACAATGATGCTAAACATTCATCGCGAGTTGTCAAAGCATGGTTCCAAAAGCATAATGTAGACGTCCTTGAGTGGCCAAGTCAATCCTCAGATCTAAATCCTATTGAGAACCTCTGGGGAGAACTTAAACGCCAAAATAAAACGCAGTTATGAGAAAATATTCAAAAAATTTGTAGAAACTTGTCGGCAGTTGATATCGTCAATGCCCAGAAGAATCGAAAAAGCCATCAAGAATAATGGTGGATATTCTGGGTATTAATGCGTTCTTCAGTAAATTCAGTAAAGTACGGGACCATAAGTAGCAAAATTTCAATATTTATTCTTAAGGTTTTTTGTGCACACAAATGGAATCGAAATCCAATCGAAAATCCGCGTATTTTATGAATTAAGCAAAATTTAAGTTATTTTTTAGAATTTATAAACCTTTTATATTTTGTTATGACGCTGAAGTATGTTTATGTTAAAAACTAATTTGTTTTTGAAGGATAATAAAAAATATATGAAAGCCAAGCTTTTTTGAAAAAAAAACATGATCACAAAAAAATACGTTCACACCTATTATTTTTTTTAAGATTTCAAATAAAGTGAATAATTGAAAATAATAATGCAAATTTTAAAATAAATATGTATGTATGTACTTATGTATTGTATATGTATCACATTTTTTACACTTGCGCGAAAGAAGTAGCACCAAATTTATTAAAAATCATACAAGACTACATACTTATTAAGACTTGAGTCAAAATAAAAGCTTGGTTTTTGTTATCTGAATATGATTAATTCCCATGTAAAATTGGTCACTAACGTGAAAGCAACATCGAAAAATAAAATTGAAAGCGATTAAAGCAAAACAAATTGGTGAAACTGAAACTGAAATAACAACAACCACAAAAGCAAAGTTAAAGCATATAAACTAAATATTAGAAAAATTCAATATTAAAATACAAATAACTAAGTTATTTGTTATGCACGGTTTGTTTTAATTTATTTATGTTAAGCAAGAAATATTTTGCATGACATGCCCAAATTGGGCGTTAGCTGATTGTCATGAACATGCAAAGAAAAACTTAATAACAGCAGAAAAATTTAATTTAATTTAAAAAAAAAAAAAAAATTGATTTTGTTTATTGAACTTGACACATTTTGGAAGTATGTAGATGAAGATATTTTATTTTATTTAAAACATTTTACTTTTAAAAACACACATACTCGTATATGCTTCAAAATATTTTCTTTTGTTTTAACTTTAAAATTGATTTTTTATTCGTCATAAATTGTCATTGATTTGCGGCTTTTTGTGTAGAGTCTATATCTAACAACTACTAGAGTCTACTCTATCAACATATTGTTTCTCGTTTCTATTTTTTTTTATCATAAATATTTACACATAAATTTAGTAGTTGTGAAAGTTAACTGTGAGCGAACAATAAAAACTATAATTTGTAATTAAGTTAAAAAATTCACACTAATGTGCTTTGTTAAATAAATACGCACACAAGCATCGCTAATTTCTTTAAACTTAATTTGTGTTATTATCAAAGTGGTGAGAAAATATTTTAGCAAAAGCCAACCAGAAATGTGAAAAATAAATAAAAAAAAAAGATCTACACGTGCATACATTTGCATGCAATTTAAATGAATAAAATCCCAAATAAAATAATTTATTTGACAAAAACAAAAAAAAAATTCCAACTCCAAGGCAACATTAGAATTCAATTAAAATATAAAATGAAATTTAGAAAGTTACATTTTTGATTTTCAGATTTTTAAAAATTATGTTTTTCGAAATTTAAAAAGAATATTTAATATGGTCACTGTGGCTAGTGGTAGTGCATTGGGCTGCTACGGAGAATGGCCGGGGTTCGAATCTCGGCACAGGCAAAATCAAAATAGTAGAAAAAATAATTTTTCTACACGGCACCACCTCTTGGCAGGCAATGGCAAACCTACAAGAGTAACAATTGCCATGAAAAGCTTTTCACTTCGCCGTTCGGATTCGGCATTAAATTGTAGGTCCCTTCCATTCATGTACAAATATAACACACACAACATGAGTGGATGCGAAAAAGCTCAGCCTAGGCCCTCCATGGGCTGTTAAAAGTAAGTAAGTATTTAATATTTCACCTTTTGATTTGTTTTTTTTTTTTTGTAAATTATTTATTAATTTTTCACTTTTATGTGACACAAAATTTCTTGCACGTGAAATGTTGATGTCATCACTACACATTTAACTACTAAATTGCAAGGACTTGAAATATATTTGCATGCATTTTTTTATTTCAATAATTTTGTTGTTTTGTTTTGTTTTGGTCAAAAATTATAGCCTTTTTACTTTAATTTCCTTATTTTTTAAGCATGTTTGTAACCAACACAACCAACACGAACATTAAAGTGAACGCACCACCGCCGTAACTAAGCAAGAATGCTAAGTTATGTCGTATGCTAGCAACTAAATTCAATTCGATAAGCCAAAGCACCCTTAAGTGCAAGTGTAGGTATATGTCGTATAAGTACACACACACCCACGAGGTAGACTTCTATACATATACATACATATAATATTATATTTATGTACTATACTGTCGTATACGTAACAATGGGCACTTGTCAATAAATGTTTGTATGTATATAAGTAAGTGCATGCATTCTCCGGGTAGACAACTACTCTTCAGCTCAAGGGTTGTTTTGTATGATATGAATAGCTTGCTTGGACTTGATATTTATTATGCTTGGTTATTGTTATTTTGTAGCATATGTAAATGTTTTCTAAATTTTTATTGCCATTTACAATGCGAGCCACTAATTTGCACGATAGCAATAGCAATAAAAAAATGGAAACCTTCATTTTCATAAGCACAACTTAATGATACTTTTTTGCTGTTGTTGTGCAGAGAGATTTTTCCATAATTAAGATAAATTTTTTTTAACTTCGATTACGACGTATGTAGCTATAGCTCTTTTGTGACAAGTATTTCAAAAACTTTTTGATTACATTCAATTGATGAAAAATCACATATTTAACTGTGAGTTAAACTTCTCACACTATCATTGTAGTAAGTATTCAGTATAGATATGTAAGAGTAAGATATAAGAGTCCTAGAACCTATAATACCACTAATTTTGGGCTAGTTTTTGATACATGTGGTCACTGTGGCGTAGCGGTAATGCGTTGGATTGCTACGCAGAGTGTCCGGGGTTCGAATCTCGGCACAGGCAAAGTCAAAAAAAAAAAAGAGTAGAAAAATATTTTTTCTACGCGGCACCACCTCTTGGCAGGCAATGGCAAACCTACAAGAGTAAAAATTGCTATGAAAAGCTTTTTACTTCGCCGTTCGGATTCGGCATTAAACTGTAGATCCCTTCAATTCATGTACAAATATAACACGCACAACATGAGTGGATGCGAAAAGCGAAAAGCTCGGCCTAGTCCCTCCATGGGCTGTTGTGCCATTAAAAGTAAAGTAAAGTTTATACATGTGCTGTCATATGTGAAAATATCTCCGATTTGGTAGGAGAAATTGCTCAGGTGTGTCAGGATCTTGCTCAGGTTCATTTAAAAAATCTGTTTTTTTTTGTTTTACCCCTTTTAGAATGTATGTAACAAATTGGAAGAAAAATCTTCTGAGCAAGAAGAGGAAACAGTTCTACGCTTACTGTATGATTGCCTATGTTTGGCCAGGAGTAGACTAAAACTCCTAGACTCACCTTTCTTCACTAGTCTATTCGATGTATCATTCATAATTAGTATTAAGGGCACAGCCAGATCCATTAGCAAAGCCGATAATCTCAAAATCTCAGGTAGATCATATATTTTCAACCTTAGCTTCTGAAGATTTGGTCAAGCTGCTCGACTTATTTAACTTACATACCTGTGAAAGCTATAATATATCGGGGATCTAGAGCTATTGTATTAAACAAACTAAGTCATGAATGAATTTACAACCAATTAAACATACAAAAAGTGGATTTACCTAAAATTTTAGTGTTTAAAGCTAATAGCTCAACTTTTTTATAAAAATACCGACAAACCGCAAGTTATGATTAAGATTAAAACGTATCCACTATCCCCATTCTGTCGGCTTGTCAACACTCACCCTGTGTTATTTCCATATACGCACTTTGTAAGACTCAAGTTTTTTTCATCAAAAAAGCTTAAGGGGTTGGTTCTAGTTCTGATCGGAAAATCAAAGCTTTTTGAATGCTAATAACTTTGGAACTTTGTGCTCTGATTCACATGATATTTTGAAGGAAGATTTTTGGGAATATAATATGTATATTTTACGAAAATGCATCAATATAAATCAACTTTTGAGAATTATCCAATCAAGGCTACAAATTCTGTTTCAAAAATTCAAAGCCACAAAATTGTCCTTCCTCCTAACACACATCGTATTAAATTTATTAAAATAAGATATGCCAACCCTAGAAAGCAGAAGAGTAATGTTGAATGTCATATCGAACCGTGTACGCAGTATCCAGTTAAGGCTTATGTGACTTATCTTTTTCTCAATTTAACATTAAAAATGCTATTTTAAAATTTGTAAATTAATTAACCAGCTGATGATTATATAATCTGTTGCTGTTGTTTGACATCCACTGGAATAGTTACTTCACCCTTACACGTGTCGCATTACTCAGAACAGTCCGGACTGAGTCTGTTTGGGTCATCGATACGTTCGTTATGCGAATGCGACCCTCGTGCGGCTGGAAGGATTAGTGGTTCCATTGGGATTCGAAAATAAAGGCGTAACCCTTTAATTCTTTGAAAAAAGTAGCAATGAGAATACAGTCTATACAATCAGTTTGTAAAAGCTTAAATGTATTTTTATTAATTCACATTGCTATTTCTCATACTAATTTAGTCATACTTTTTCTATTCATTCACATACAAAGGCTTAAGACAAAAATATCTTGAAACAACTTACTGAAAAAAAGTGATGAAGCTTCTATGAATAGGTACTTGCTTCATTCAGTAAATAATTATTTATTCTTAGGGAGGGGGAATTTTCGCAAATATAACTTAAAAAAAGAAGCAGCAAAACAAAATTATTTTTATCTACCTGGTAATTAATGTCACCATTTGTAGTCAATATTTTCACTTAAGAAAATTACATCGGTTACGCTCTGTACACACTCGTCTACCTTTCTCAATAAAACTAGGTTGCCAACAAGCAGAACTTAAAGCAATACATTTCTTGTTTATAGTTAGGGTAAAAAGCGTGTAATTAACTAATAAAATATGAAGTAAATCACATTGAAATGGTAACATCTATTCTATCTGAGATTCGGATCACATCTCAAGTGTAAAAATTATGAAATATGAAAAATTAAAAACAAAACACAGTAGGAATGAAGCGACCCCTAAATAATGTTAACGCTGAATAAATGCATAAAGGTCAGCTTTAAGGTAAATAAAAATAATAATATAGAAGAGAAAAACAAAGCTAAACTAAAGTTAGAAGTGGCAGCAGCAATTATGTATTGCTAAGTACAGCATAATTTAATTAAGACAATATTGTGGTTTTTTGTTTACAGTTAAATACTGAAGACATTTGATGCTTAGATCATTTTATGCTTAGGTTTTTATAATTACCATTAAATTTACGAAAAACATCAAAATAATCCAAAAATATGCAAGTAAGCATGCATGAAATTCCACAAATATTTTGAGTGTAGCAAGTAGCAACTTTTTTAAAAATATTTTCTCATTTGTTTCTTGTTTTTGCTACATATACATAATTTGTTCTTGTGTATTTCGTAAGCAGCTTAAAGTAGCTGCCTGCCTGCCGTCCCGCCAGTTGCAAAGGTGATTTCTATTTCGCAGGTACTGCGTTTAAAACTGGCTTCTTGTCGTCGTTGTCGTACAGAAGATTAATTTTTTTTTTTTTTGTAGTAAAAGTAAATTTCTTTTAAGAGAATCTAAAAGAAATCTTTTCACTTTGTTGTCAACTTGTACGTTGTTTTTTTTTGCACTGAACTCTAGATACTTTTAGTCGTAGGCTTGCACCCAGAAAATATTAACCAATTTTTGGATTTCTTTTTTCACAGATGCACTGATTTGAATGCAAATGCAATGATTATTTTACAAATATCTCCAGCAAAATATTGGTAAATAAAATGATATTGCTTATCTTAAAACTAAACTTAAATTTCAATTTTAAATGAATACGATGAAATTAAGTACACGACTCGAACGTTGCGCGACTATTAGAAAACTGAAAAATTCGAATGCGAGCCAACAAGCAAACGAGCAACCAACCGCCAACTACAACTTAACGACGATGATGACCAGCTCAACGACCAACGACAATGAATGAGCAGCACAGTACAACGCAACACATGAAGCGAAGAGTGTGACTAAAGACGATGACTGCAGAAGAGTTTGACTGAAAGTCACTTAACTAACTTGCTTAGTGTGTGCCTGGTCTGAGGTGTAGCTGTTGCTCGAACGCGGCTTACTCGAGCTCACTGGCTCACTAATACTCTTGCCTGTGTATTTTCGTGTGTTTGGCGTTCAATTTCAAAAACAGACAGACACACCACACCGTCAGCCAGCCAGCAAGCACTTTTTGTACGTATACAAAGAAATCATGACGAAAAGCATCGAAACAAACACAAAGGAGCAGCTCAGAAGTAAAAGAAGATGAGCACACAAACGAACAATCATAAAAACATACAGTGCACAGTGTAGCGAACTTTAATAATAACTGATCAAAATCAGTTGAGAAATACTGAACCATTTTGTAAGCTGAAACCTTGCAAAAGAAATATTGATATTTCATAGATGTTTATGCATGTACAAGTTTTAGCGGTAATGAGTATCCAGACTAAGGTACAATAAGCCTACGGTACAAGCCTTTCCCCTACTTGTAGGCATGATATACTAATCCATACAGAAAGGGCTTTATAAATATATGTTCCTTAATTGACAATACTAAAATTTGTAATGAACATCCAGACATCCAGGTACAATAAGCTTACGGCATGATATGTTAATCCATACAGAAAGGATTTTTCTGTCGCTGTGGCGTAGTGGTAATGCGTTGGACTGCTACGCAGAGTGTTCGGGTATCAAACCTCGGCACAGGCAAAATCAAAAAAAAAGAAAAAAATTTTAAAAGTAATTTTTCTACACGGCACCACCTCTTGGCAGGCAATGGCAAACCTACAAGAGTAAAAATTGGTATGAAAAGCTTTTCACTTCGCCGTTCGGATTCGGCATTGAACTGTAGGTCCTTTCCATTCATGTACAAATATAACACGCACAACATGAGTGGATGCGAAAAGCGAAAAGCTCGGTCTAGGCCCTCCATGGGCTGCTGTGCCATTAAAGTAAGTAAAGTAAGAAAGGACTCTTCAGATAATTGTTTCTTAATTGACAATATTTTTTAAACAAATACCTACTATTTCTTCATATTATTTTTTATTATTTATTTCATTTTACCTATGATATCCCTATATATCCCTGGTATTAAAAATTATTCGCAACACTAAAATTTTTATTATGTTTCATATACTACGCAGGTTCTATGCTCTACGAGGGGTTGACAAGAAAAATAATATAATACGGACATTTCACTAAACTACCAAGCTATTGTTTTGTCTAAGGATCATTTTCCGAATTTCCCTAATTGCATATTATTAAATAACTATCAAAATCATTTTTTTGTGATATTTTTCATGACCTAGGGAACCTGTTCTGGGATTACATGAAGTTGTTTCAGAACCATTCTGTGATATAATTTAGGTAGATTATGATTGTTATTTTAATCCGTTTCGTTTGCTGTTTAGTTTATTAATTTTTTTCTGCATTCGCATTTTGCATTCACTGCAAAAGATATTCTCACACGATATCCTGAAAAATAACATTTTCAGAAGAATAGTGGAATAGTGAAATTTTAGCTTGCCAAGATAAATTTCATTACTCATTTACTTTCTGGTCTTAATTAAAATTAACTAAATGGGTTCTAAGTGACGAAGTACCCACTCTTTCTTGAGGAAAATAAACAATTAATTCTGAAACTACTAAATCACATTTAGAATATTTCAAACTACTTGCTAAAACAAAAAGTTGGTAACTGCAACATATATATATAATTTTACTACTACTTTGAGTATTTTGCTACACTGTGCATAGTATAAAAGCAGAAAATAGCGTATTGAAGCCAACTGAAGTTTCAGCATCTCAGTTTCAAACAGCTCTTCGAGTAGAACCTATGAGCAAATAAATAGCAAAAGAAACAAAAAATAATAATCTGCGGCAGCTTTCATTAGTTTTTCTTTCTTTCTTGCTCTCCACCTAATTTGTACCCATAAGTATATTGTATGTAGACAAGTTCTAGCTCATGTATTTTTTGCGTCCTACTGTTGTTGCTACTATATTTCTACATTAAGGCGTGTATTTTGCATTGACTTTTAGCATAAACTTCTTTTTCTTAATTCTATTTTTAATATTATTTTCGCTCATTTGCAGTTTCTTTTCTTCTTGACCAAAGTATGACGACCTAAAAAATAAATAAAAGAAAAATATGTGCGACTGTGCTCTCATAAATATACATATGTATGTTTGTACATATGTATGTGATGTAAGTAAATATGAATGCAGAAGTTTTATTTAAGATGCACAATGCACTCGTATGTACTATACATATACACAAGTTCAATGCGATGTTATTATAATAATTTGTATACAAATTTATTGATGCACTACTCGTATAAGTATTATAATGATGCACCAACTGCACCACTAGTGCATCACCATCACCATCATCATCGTGAGCAACAACATTAACAGCAGCAATAGCAGTTGCAGCAGCAGCATGTGGTATAAATACAAATGATAATAACTGATCAAATGCATCCATACTGAGTGCTGCATATGAGCGTGAAACCTCCTCCTATTTCTTTCTTTTTGCCGTTTAATAATTTCTTTTTTCTTTTCTTGATTATGTTTTTCGTTCTTATTCTTGTTGCATACATCCAACGTTTATATTTGTGTATGTACATATGTTATTTTAATCCGTTTCGTTTGCTGTTTAGTTTATTAATTTTTTTCTGCATTCGCATTTTGCATTCACTGCAAAATATATTCTCACACGATATCCACTGTAAATTCCCTGCAACCAACAGCAGACCACTTCGCGTTTGTTTCTAGTCAAGATTTCTAGTCCATATATACTACTTAGTACAAAGACTAGTACAATGTAATGCTAGATAGGACCAGATTAATGTTGTCACCAAATAACCCGATTGCACATCGGAAGAAGAAATAGGTGATGAATACTTTTGAATTGAATTTGGCTTTTTGTCAAAAATACAAATTTAATAAATAATAATAACACCGCCACAACAAATTAAACAGACTACTCGATTGATATTATTGGCATAGTAGCGTTCGCACGCATTTTAATATGCCAAGTGTTACTTGGAACTTTTGTGAAGAAGTTCGGCATCTTTATCCTTGCTCTGCTATAGAATACAATAATAACTTTTTGGATATACTTTCTGAATTAAGCTTGTATTAGTCCACTGAGGTATATAATGACTCGTTTAAGCAACGGTACAGCAGGGAATAGCAGTTCTTTTTTGTTTTGCTAATCCTTAATCCACAGTCAGTGGTTTTTTCCCCTTTTTTTGTTTCTCGAAAAGGTTAAATGTAACTAGTTTTTGGACTAGTATATAAAGACAGTGCAGGACCAGCGCAGGTCCTGTCCAATGGCTATAACTAGACTATGTTTCTCATATGTTTGGTCTAGACATGTAACTAGTTGTGGTCCTTTGCGGTCTAATATAATACTAGTATCAGTCCGGCCGGTTGTTTACAAGGTTTGTGTGCTCGTTTATATGTATGCATATGTAAGTATGTATGGATCTATGTATGCGGCTTCACAGCTCATGTAAATATTTTTGAACTTCTTTATTGAAATGTGGCTTTTTAATATCTTTTTTATTTAACAGAAGAATTCGTTGTAATTTTTATTTATGATGGATTGTGGTGGATTGGTAGAGTGGAAGAGTAGCATGCAACAATTGCATCTTTATGATAAAATGTACTTCCACACATAACTAATCGTTTGCAAGCAGCTTAGTATATATTTAGATTGTTGTTGTATGTAACTTTCATAAATCTCTTGACATTTTGAATTTAAATAAAATATTTAGAAGGACATTTTGTATTTAAACTAGAGCTAAGGTTCCTTCCACGCCTTAATAAGACATCAAAGGATAGTTTTTTGGTATATAAAGATGTATGTACATAAGAACATACTTACATCAAGGGGCCCACTCCACCTTAACTCCCTCAGCTACTCTTTTTCATAAAGTTAAGACTACTGACTAATGGTCGTTTTTCGGCCATTGCTCTCTTCAAATTAATTTTTTCATGAATCAATTGTTTCCGTTACAACTATCCCGTAATAGTTTTACCAGGTTTTTTAGCAGCTTATCGCTTTATCCCCCAAAGATGTTTTTAAAATCTAAAATGTTTGTCAGGCAATTCTGATTGGTTTTCCTGAGTGGATCCAATTGCACTATGTAATTTACAAGTAGATATAGTAAAAATCTAATTCGATGTCAGCTTCAGAAAATAAGCTTAACTAGACTATTTTAAGCTTGAAAAATATAACTCGTTTATATTTGGCAAAAGAAATTCCCAAAGAATTACTACAATATTTAGCCCCAAAAATATCAGCAAAGAAGCAAATTAGCATCAAACATATGTACAGGGTATTTTTTTTAGAAGTGTGGTTGTCAAGAAGAAATAGAACGCATATAATCTAATGTTATGGCCAAGAATTTAGCTTTATTATAAAGATAAGGATTTGCCATTAGGTTTTAAAAACGATTTCGGTCAATTCCAACCACATTTTGCAGCAATTGGGGCAATATGTCAGTAATAACGCGCCGAATATTCTCTTCCAAGGCGTCAATCGTCTCGGGCTTATCTACGTAGACAAGCGACTTCATATAACCCCACTAAAAATAGTTCAGAGGTGTTAAATCGCATGATCTTGGAGGCCACGCCACAGGCCCACGTCGCTAGATAATGCGCTCACCAAAAGTTTCCTTCAATAAATTGATTGTTTCGTTGGCTGTATGTAGCTTCGTCTTGTTGGAACCAAAGACCAAAGGTCGTCCACATCAATATCCTCCAATTCAGGCACGAAAAAGTCATTAATCATGGCTCTAGCGTTCCCCAGTGACTGTAACATTATGACTGGCTTCATATTTGAAGAAATATTGACCAATGATTCCCTCTGCCCATATAGCACACCAAACAGTAACTTTTTGAGGATGTAACGGCGTCTCAACAATGGCTTGTGGATTATGTCATGCGACAATTTTGCTTAATAACGTACCCCTTCAACCGAAAGTGAGCTTCATCGCCGAACAAAATGCGTCACGTGAATCGAACCATTATTTTGGTAATAAATTTGCACGATTTGCAAACGTTGTTCAGGAGTAACTCTATTCATTATGAAATGGCAAACCAAACTGTGCATAAATCAAGTGACAACTGTCAAAAAGACCAACTCCGAAAAAGGTATTGCCAGTTTGAAAACCACACTTCTAAAAACAACACCCTTTATAAGTACATACGTATATACTTGTACATACTTATTTACGTTGGCACATTCCTGCTACAGTTCATAATAATAAGTTTTCTTCTTTGTTGTCATTTGTTTTTTTTCTTTGTTTTTTATCATCTAAAAAAAAACACAGTTTTTTTCTTCTGACACTCAACCCAGAAACAAGTTTATTAACAAAATTCATGCATTCAAATAATGTTGGAGACAAAAAAATTCTTCTTGGCTCACGCTTCAAGATCAAAACGCAAAACAAAAATTTATATCACACAACTGTCAAACATACAGTTGTAAGCCAAGGTTTGAACGTTACTGCACGTATTCATAGCATACATATATGTTTGACGTATCTTGTATCCGGCAGATAAAGTAGTCATGCCAGTTTTAACTCAAACTCAAACACGTTAAGCGAAATCAAAACAAAAAGCAAAGAAAATATTTTTAAAGAAAAAAGAGGAAAAATACGAAAACACAAACAACAAAACTAAAAAAAAGAGTAATTGTGTTTTTATTTTGTTTTACTTGCATTCCAAGAGAGCAGCAAGTGAGATAAGTATTTTCTGATATAGGGTGACCAGCTGAAGAATTAGATAAAGAAGTGTGAATGATATTTAAAAACAAAAAATATCATGTATTTTGTTTACATAATTAAATTGGATTACAAATCTTGGAGAGAAAATTCAATTGCAAATATTGTTTTATTTAGGAGCACGTGTAAGTTGTGTCAGTGTTTATTTCAGATAAATTATTTACTTATGGTAAATTTGTGTGGTAAATTAAAAAAATTTTAAGAAAACATAAAGACCATATGATTATTATTATTCTGAATGAAGTGCCTTCCTTATAGGAAGCATGTATCCCATTTTTATCGTATTTCCGAGTAAACTCCAACGCACCAATTCTATTGAGAACTCAAATGAAATATTATATATGGTATAATTATTTTTTATTATATTGTATATTCATTGTTTATGCAATTTCTCTGCATTCAAATTCGAACAATATATTTAGATAAGCAATTTTATTGTGAATGCTGTTATCTGAGCTTTATTAATTTTGCGCAATAATAAATAAAAGCGCTTAAGAATATAAAAACAAATTTGTTTACAAATACACATGCAAAGATATTACATATACACATATATATATGTATAGGGTGTGCCATCTTTTATGTATGAATATTAAATAACTTAATTTCCATATATGAGGTATTTTTATTTAATATGTTGATTTACAATTTATTTGGACTAGTTTTTGAATACAACATCAATCAAGTGGCCGCCGTTATTGTCCAAAGAAAAATGTTTTCCCTCACTTTTTCGAGTATTTCAGGCGGTATAGCGATGATTTCGGCACTTGTATTTGCTTTGAGCTCGTCAATGGTCTGGCTAACACTTTACTTTTGAAATACCCGACTATGCGGTCATAGTCGACACTGATAAACTGAAGTTCTTTGTGGTAAAGGCATAACACTTGCCACAATGACTGTCTATCTCTTTATCGGTGTCCTGTGTGATTGCATTCCCTCTCTCATTCTCCCTCCTTATTCCTTCCATTCAACACAATGCTCTGCACTCATAGGCGTACGCCAAGTGTGTTGAATGTATCAATAAATAAAAAATCCTTCACATGCGATCATTGAATGGCTTTGTTACTTACTTTACTTTACTTTTAATGGCACGACAGCCCATGGAGGGCCTAGGCCGAGCTTTTCGCATCCACTCATGTTTTGCGTGTTATATTTGTACATGAATGGAAGGGACCTACAGTTTAATGCGGAATCCGAACGGCGATGTGAAAAGCTTTTCATAGCAATATATACTCTTGTAGGTTTGCCATTGCCTGCCCAGAGGTTGTGCCGTGTAGAAAAATTATTTTTTCTACTATTTGATTTTGCCTGTGCCGAGATTCGAACCCCGGACACTCTGCGTAGCAGTCCAGCGCATTACTACTACGCCACAGCGACCATTAAATGGCACAATTCAGAAGGGTCAAATCTGGAGATCTGGGAGGCCAGTCAATCTCACCATTTTTTGACACAACACGTCCAGGTAATTTTCGTTGCAGAAACTGTATTGTTTGATTTGCATTGTGGCATGGTGCACCAATAACCGTCCAGATCTTTTTCACAACCACCGATATAAATTCCCATCAACTGTTTCGGCTTTTCTGAAGAAAAATTGCCCAATGATGGTTTTGACGTAAATGCCACCCCAAGCAGTCACTTTTGGGTTATGCAATGGTGTTTCATGGATCTCGTCTGGGTTCTCCGTTTCTCAAATGCGGCAATTTTTCTTGTTAACAGCGCCAGAGAGTGTGAAATGGGCCTCGTCGGTCATCAAAATTTCCTTCAAAAAATCAGGTTCAGTGTGAACAATTCGAGCGACAGTTGTGGCCGTATTCCAAGCGACGTGGCCAGTTTGTCGGCAATATTATTTTAGTCAATTGCACTTTATATGGAAACAAATGCACATCATCCTTCAAAATGCGCCGCAAGGTGGTTCCACTGACGCCAAAATGCTGAGATCGGTGACGATACGACACATGGTGGTTCTAGGCAACACTTTCTCTACCGCTCCAAACAGTTCATTGGAACGTCTTTAGCGTTGATGAACGGCTTGTCGACGATCTCCCACTGTCCCGTGATCAACAAAAACGATATATAGTGTTGCCAGACGATGCTTGTTGGCCACGATATTTTCGACGATATGCACGTTGGGTTAACACAACTGAACGACTATTCTCAATTTACAGCGTCACTATTTCGGCGTGTTTTTTCGGTGTGAAGTGATTCATGGTTAAGCTGTACTTACGTTTCAAAAACATGTTTACTCAAGTCAATCGGTTGAAAAATGTTAAAATTATTCAATGTTTACATACCGACATAAAAGATGGCGCGCGCTGTATATATTTATAAGTAAATAAATTAAACATAAATATGAACAAAAATATTAAGTACTCGTCTTTTAACATTTCAGTGCAAATTTTTCGATAAAAAAAAACACATTATACAATGCCCCTTGTTATCAAATCACTGTTAAAGTTATATGTTCCATTCATGTACAAATATAACATGCGCAACGTGAGTGGATGCGAAAAGCTCGGCCTTTAGCGCCGCATGCGATAAAGGCATAACACTTGCCACAATGGCTATCTATCTCTTTATCGGTGTCCATTGTGTGACTGCATTCCCTCTTTCATTCTCTCTCACACCTTCTTCGTCCCACCTATCAATCTTCCTTCCATTCAACACAATGCTCTACATTCATGTTAAAATGTGTAAATGCAAATACACATGGGTTTAAGTCCATTTATGTATACATACATATATAAAAACTCAAAATGATATGAAATAGAAAAATATATAAGTTTGTATTATTATTGTATTTTGTGAACATTTTTAAAGTGTTCAAATACTAAACTTGAATTTTATATATTAAAAATCTTTTCTCTTAATTGCTCTACTCAGTTTTATATTGATTTGTTAGATACCTTTTACCTTTTTATATTGATATGTTTAAACCTAATTATATACTATCTACATATGTTTATATAAATAATTTTTATGTATTATTAAATGCAACTGGGCGTATGAGTAATATGTAGTTAATTTAACAAACAAAAAATATTTGTTTAATTGTTAATTGAAGTGATGAAAGAGGATCAGCTCAATAACAGAAATCTACGTTATTAACAATGATAAAGTTCTATAAGTTGAATTTATATCCTTACAGGAATTTAAGCATTTCTTCTTGAGTGTAAACATCACAAGATTCTAATCGTTGGCAGCAAAAGTTACTTAGATTTTTTAAAAACAGCGTGAAGTTAAGTTCTAATTAGAAATGAGGGAGAAAATATTACTTTGCAAATTCATGAAGTTTTATTTCGAATGCTATTACCTAGTAAATTTGTTCTGCTTTGAATGAAATTTCAGTCAAATATCGTCGACTGGGGGCGATGTGATAATTCACATCAAAGAAAATTAGCTAAGACCTACACGGAACCAAAAATGTTAACAAAATCAATGAAAAGGTACGTCGTTAAAACAAGTTCAAATGAAAAACTTCATAAAATCATTGAATTGGTTTTCATTGACCATTTTCTTAATGAACATAATCAATGAAAATTAAGGAATAAGGTCATTAAAACTTCTTTAAAATGAATGTGAACTTGCAAACTTTCTTATAATTTTCATTCACTATCGGTAGGAATATATGAAGTTTTATGAGATAAAAATATAAAAACATAGCCAGCAGACCAAGACAACAATCGAACACGCAAACTCCCGGGTGAGATTACAGTGCACTACCCACTAGGCTATCGAGGTCGTCTGTACTATTGCATTTAATAAAAAAGAAAATATAAAGTATAATTGCTCTGGCAAGGGTTGTTAAGAAAAATAAATGAATGTGTTCATTAAAGATTTACGAACGAATTCATTTAAATTTATTAACATCATTTCCTTAAGTTTGTTATGTCAAAAAATTAATGAATAATATCAATGAACGATTTCAGGTGCGTTAATAAAATTTAATGTACATTTGTTCATTAACTCAATGAAGATTTCATTGATTTAATGAAGTTTTTCATTTGATGATTTTTTAATTTAATGAACGATTTATTAATTTTTAATGAACTATTTTTTTATTTGTGAAAACTACAAATAGTCTCAATTTAAAATCAATGTAATTTAAAAGCAGCAATCACTTCTTATTTGCGAATGGCCAGAGAAGATTTAAATTGAAAATTTTCTTCCTAGACTATAGAACCCAGCATTTCCACAAGAATTAGGTTAATATTACCCGAATCCAATTACTGAAAGTAATTTATAAAAATATAAACTTAAATAAATGAAGCAGATCATTAAAAAATAGTGCACACCAGACCGGGCCATCAAAAAAAGTTGAATGTCTCACCTAATTTCAAAGATAAACTCGAGAGTATTTCAAAGCCAAAAAACAAAATTTCTCTAGGAAGTCTTTAAATATCGACATTTTTTTGTTTTCGTCATAACTTTTTAGTTGATGTCTGATCGTCAAGTATACATAGTATATCCTTGGAAAGTTTTCTACGAGTACGACTTTTTGTCTTCAAGTGTTATTGACCCCCGATGCCACCTTCGACCAGTTATTCCGATTTTTAGGCTTTTGAACGAGATACAGCGGATACTTGTTTATTTTTATAAATTAATACTCTAATTAATGCTATAAAAAAACCTTAAAGTTTGCTGGGAAATTTTTTTGTTTTCATTCATGAACAAATAAAGTTACACCGGATCAAAGTTTTAGTACAAAAAATTGGAAAATGTTCGACAAATATTAATTTTTCAAAAATAACTAGGTTCTGAGAGTGGATTTCGATAGAACTCGGACAAAGAATTGTTTCGTCTTTATAAAACTTTACGATTTTACAATTTTTGTTTTAGGCGGGCCTAAAGTTTACCCACTTCTAGCAAATTACTTAAGTACCTATAACAAACCATATGACAACTTTTTAACTTTGCACCTATATTTTTATTAAAATGAAGTTTACAGATTTTTGTTGTTCAGTGACTTATGTATAGTAAACTTTTATAAGTAACTTATTTCTAGAGCTTTTTCAATAGACGGTGACGCGGTCTAGTGTACACTCTGGTCTCTGTTATCCTTCACATGCGATTATTGAATGGCACAATTGAGAAATTTATTATTTGAATTTGATTTCAAGTGAAATTCAGTGCAGCAAGGAAATCTTTCATTTTACATAAGCACGAAAAGTAATAAGTATGTAATTTCTCAGCTTACACATTAATAGAAATTTTTACAGTATGTATGTTTTTATCTATTAATGAAATTCATTAAAACAAAAAAAAAATAACATGTAGAGCATGTGCTTAATTTGTTGTTATTTTTTTTTTGTTTGCTTCTGTTTCCATTTCATCACAACTCAACTACAACCGAAATTAACATCAAAACAGCTACATATGTATAAAAACTTGCCACAAGCGACAACAACAACAACATACCAGTATATATTAAAGAGTAGGAGGTTACCAAACACCCATACCATATAAGAGTTCATATAAAGGGAGGTCCATCCAACATTTGGAAATTGAACTATTGATTATTTTGTCATCCCTTTTATGGCGGGAAATTAGTTTTATATTTGCAGTGAAAGAAATGGATGCAGAAATTTTACATGCAAAATAATGAATCTTCTACCGAAAGAGTAAGAAATTACGTGCAAAATTCGTTAGAGAAGAAGCGTGTTCCACGCAATTTGTTGATTAATTTGTGAAAGGTGTGCGTGAAATTGGATCTTTATTGGATAAAACAACAAAATTACTGTTGTTGCTCAGAGAAAGGAAGATGCGTTACAGTGAATGGTGTGCGCTACCTCACAATGATAACTGATTATTTATGACGTATTTGAGACATTTTTTTGACATTTTAGACATTTGTTTCCAATAGGATGGCGTACCGTGTCTGTCACACAAGCCGAGCAACAATTGATCTTTTAATCGCGTTATTAGCTGTTTTGGGGATGTGCATTGGCCACCATGCAATTACGATTTTTTACTCTGTTGGACTATTATTTGTGGGGAGCCGTTAAAGATAAGTATTACGCTAACCATCCAGCAATGATTGAGGCTCTTGAGGACGAAATTGGTGCAGCCATCGATCAAGTACAATTCCATTCAGTCGAAAATGTACTGAAAAATTGGGTCGATCGTATGGGCCACTGCAAGGTCAGTCGAGGAAGTCATTTGAATGAAAAGTACAATCCGGGAGGATTGTACTGTCGTATGGAGGAAAAAACAATTATTCGTTTCTTATTTACACCAAAATCAAATTCCAAATTATAAATGGTCCACCCCATATATACTATATGTACGAGTATATTTGTATCTACGAGTATGTATGTATGTATAGCCAGTCATATGACCGTGTGGAAGTTAGTATATTAGACATTAGACGAGCTACACGAATATCGCTTGAGAGTAGATCAAATGTAGTTTGTGATCTTATCGCTGGCACCGACCTGTAAACCTGATTTCAGTTTCATTTAAAGTAAAATGTTTGTTTATTCTTATGCTAAAAAACAGCAAACAAGACAGCAACTTGCAATTACAATTAGCTGCTGCTGCAGCATTTGAGAAGGAGTTGCTCGTCTACTTTTAAAGTTGCAGCATGAACATCAGTTGCTGCAATATCAAATATGTAAACAAACAACAAAAACTACCAACAACCAATGCCTTTCATTTGAGTCACTGTTGTAGGTATGCATCATTTTGGTTGTTTGCAACGATTGCATTACATTATTGCATTGAAGGCGATGATGGTGGTGGCAACAGCATTCGGCATCTTACACGTACTACATGAAATTGAAATGAGAGTATTCAAAATGTTTTTACAGAAGACAATGGCAAATTGTATTGTAATTTATGCATTCAATTTATCGCAGATCTTAATTGCAGCTAATGAAATATCCAAATTTTGTAGATGCAAGTTATTGCAAATAACATAAATTGCTTTTTTGGTTTATTTGTGTTTTCTTTCAATTGCAATGCTGCAGCATGAACAACACGTGAAACTAACTTAAATAAATATTAAATCTGATGACTATCGTTAAAAGTGATTTGTCACATATTTTTCCATTAACTGACAAAACATTTACAAGTTTTAGCATTTTTTGTGAAAAAACTTCTGCAGCCTTTGCACATGTAATCGTGTGCTGGGTATTTTGCTTACGTTAACATTCAAGTTAATTATGAGTAATCGAAGCAATAATTAACTAAAAATGTGCAGCAAAGCTTTAGGTTCTTCTAATGGTTGGTTGCATTAATGTTCATTATCTAAAAGAAAGCTTTAGTTAGTTAACTAAGAAATCGTGATACGGTTTGCCAACATTTCCTTCTTTACATTTAAATTCTTGTTACTCTACATTTCTTTTTAAGAGTCAAAAATTAATCATTTTTTAATATAGTAAAAGTTACAGGTTTAACCCGATTTGTATGGCAGTTGTTTATGGAAATACTTATGTCGATTTATGCAGCAAAAATAAGATGATTTTATGAGGAAAGTTGAATGAATGATTTCTAATTGCAAGTTTACTTTGAAGATGTAGAGGTAAATCATTACCGGAAGAAACTAAAAAGCTCTAAGACATATCTATTGGAATTTGAGCTTCAGATATCTTCTACTTCTTCAATGGGACAACAGACTATGGAGGTTCTAGGCGGACATTTTCGCATTCATTCATGTTATGTGAGTTAGATTTGTTCTTACTTACTTTACTTTACTTTTAATGATGGCACAACAGCCCATGGAGGGCCTAGGCCGAGCTTTTCGCATCCACTCATGTTGTGCGTGTTATATTTGTACATGAATGGAAGGGACCTACAGTTTAATGCCGAATCCGAACGGCCATTGCCTGCCAAGAGGTGGTGCCGCGTAGAAAAATTATTTTTACTACTGCTTTTTTTTTTTTGATTTCGCCTGTGCCGAGATTCGAAGATTTGTTCTTGAACGCCAAATTGAAAACGATTTTCTTAAGGAAGGTTTAGCTTTAGAGGTTTGCCATTACCTTTTAAGAGGTGGTCCATTTTAGAAAAATATTTTCTTTTTATATATTCGAATTTAAAATTTGCATAGTTCATATACATATTCTCGTCTTATTTTCATAGTGGCCAGTAATTATGATTAATTTGAGAATCCGTTGTGTATTTGCAAATGTAATTATGTGTATTTGTATACTAGGAGAATTGAATCATTTGCGTGCATTTTTATTTATCAAGATGGGCGTTTGTGGTTAGTAATCGGATTGAAAATGTTACAAATGTAGAATTATTCTATTATATTTTAAAATATGAATAGGAAATGATTATATTCGACAAATATGTGACGTACCATGAGTTGTGGAATGAAGAATGAGAAGATGGAAAGAATTGAACCAGAATGTCCGGATAATGAGTAATGAACGTCTAGCCAAAATTTCTATGGTAGGAAAATCAATCACGACACCTAAGATAAGATTGATGGCCCAACAGCTCCACAGCAAACTGATATGTTTTTGTAATATTGTTTTTTTAAATGATATGTCTTAATATTTTAATGTTATTTGGATAAAGAAGAAGAAAAATAGAAAAGTTTGGAAATACAATACTAAAAAAAAAAAAAAAAAAAAAAAAATAATTCTATATAAAAATTTAAAATTTCTATTAAAAGAAATCAAAATATATTCTATTTCAAAATTCAAAAGTTCTATTGGAACTCATATTCCGGGAAGGCAACCCATCCAAGAAAATTAATCAGTGTAGAGAAAAGTATTTGTTTTACTTTGTTATGTTCTCAGAAATTGGTAATCGGTAACAGAAACAATTTAACGCTTATCTTAGGCACCCCAAAAATCAAAGTGAAAAAATAGAATTACTTCGAGGAGAAAAGATAAGCAATCTGGCGGATTTGGAAAGATTTAACAAACAAGAAATAAACGTTACAAATAAAAAAAGTGGGTCAATAAACGTTAATGAACCACAAAACTCGTAATTCATTTCGATAATGGTCTCAAAAACGCTTATTTAGTATATGTAAATGAATGAATTCATCGCCAACAACATATAAAATTATTTACTATTCGCAAACGCCGCCTACATTTTTATTTTGTTTGTTTTTTATTATTTTTTTTCAGTAAACATCGTCGTTGTACACTTGGCATTTTCAAAGTCAAATATCTTGGCAACTCTACACAAAGCGTACGATTTTTTGTTTGTCGAACATTTAATTTTCTCCAATAATTTTGAAATATAAAACAAAGCAAAAATAAATCGTAATATATATACAAAAAAGTGTTGAACAAGGTGATGACGACAACCTTACATACATACATCGACATTTACAATCACACTCATACACATTTGATGGATGCCCATCAAGGATAACAGAAAATCAATCAATTCGCGAATAAACAAATGTGTAAAGTTAAAATGTACACTCAGAAAAGTGAAGAGTTAACTTTACTTATTTCTTTCTGGCTATTATCAACTCTTTTCAGTTCAAAGCAGCAAATAGTAAATAGAACTCCGAAACTGTATTATTGAAATAGAAATAAAGTTATGAAAAAAAAAAATGTTTCAAAGTACTTCAAAAATGAGTTACTGTTAATTTGTCTGGCCTTGAAGAGTTATTCTAAGCCCGTAAATAGTTGAATTAAAACGCCACGACTAACTCCGTGAAAAGTTATATTAACATTGCATAGCAGTAATTTTGGCATACTACAAAAAGTTTATACATATGAACCCTTTTGACAAATTATACTTATCTCTTGTGGAGTAAAATTTACCTTGCAAATATAAACAAGAATCACTTTTTTTACATTTATTTACAATACATTTTCATGTTATCATATGCATACATATCGTATATGTATACAAAATTGCATTTTTTTAATTATAAATTATTTATAGTTAATAATAATATAAAATAATTATATTAATAATTGTGTGTATAAACAATTAATAAAATACTGCGTGGTCGCTTCTCAACAAACATTTTTTTGAGTGCATTGTAAATCAGTGTGGAAAAATATTTTCCGTCAGCGAACTTGAACTTCTTCAAAATTTAATCATTTAGCATTGTCCATTACTTTTCAAATTTGCTATTTTTTATAACTTTTAAGCTATATTATTGTACAAATAATATCAAAGTCGCGACACTGATCAATTTTTTGTTTTTTTTGCAACGCGATACAAAATTAAATCAACTTTTCTGTCATTGGCACACTTAAAAGTAAATTTTACAACTATGAAAGTTGATTGTACTTTTTTGATGAGTAAATTTTATACTTAACTAATTTTTTTTCTTACGAGTATATTGTCTCCGGTTTGTGATTGTTATTACATAATTAAAGGTTTGTAATTAAACCTTTTCAAAACGGTTGCACTAACACTTTTTGTGCAGTTTTTGAGTAGACTTTAGAATGAAAAGAGTTGACCTAACTTTTCTGATTCGACACCGCATAAGTTTCGAACTTACTCTTTTTCTTCTTTTAATGGCACAAAAGCCCATGGATGGCTTAGGCCGACCTTTTTCGCATCCACTCATGTTATGAGGGCTAAATTTGTTCATGAACTTACTAACGACGTAATACTCGTAAGTGTAAGTTTTAAGATCGGTTTCTTTAACACATACATTTGTATTTGTGCTTTTCGGAGTGAGGAGTAAACTTTAAATCGATAAAATTGATCGTACTTTTCTGAGGATTACATTTTTTATCTGACTTGCTTGCAACTTATACATATGTACATACATATGTATATACTACGCATATGTTTATCACTAACTCAGTGCTGAGAAAGTGTAACATTTCAAAATGTTTACATTAACACTTGTTACTTGATTTTTGTTTTGAGAAGTAAATTGAAACGACCAAAAACGGAGTAAAATTTATTCAGAATAACTTCAATTGACTCTTTTTTAAATTGGTTTTTATTTTTTTTTTTTACTAAAAATATTTGATATATAACCAGAATACTTATATTAAATACGCATATTTTTTTTAGTGTATGTATGTATTGTAAGTAACTGTGATGTGATTGCTACGCGCGCGCAGATTAAAAAACAAAACGGCATAAAGTTATTAAATACAATAATTTCAGGAATGCTGCAGTAAAAGTACGAGTATCTCAAAGTTCAATTTCTTTATGTGAGATTCTGAGATATGTATCGTTATTATTACAACAATTATGTATTGTTATAATAAATATATACGTTTGCGTGCTTTTACTTTGCAGGGGCAACCTGTTGCACAAGTATTTGAGATCTTCAGCATCTTGGATTGGATGTAAATAGTAGGAGAGTAGAAGGGGACTCAGATTAAGCTTTAACTTGTTTTAGTTCAGTTTGACTTATATTTTAACAGTTATTTAAAGCTACTAAATGTGTAACCACAGCAATGTTGTTTTATTTTCTTTTCAACTTTTTCACTTTAGTGAAAAAAAGAAATGATTCATAAAACAGGAATTCCCTTAACACAAAATTTACACTTAGTCTACTCTTCTCTGCTTCGTCTGATGGTCGGTGGTTATGTGTTTTTTGTTCGGATTTTTATATATTTTATATATCACGCCATTAAAATTATATCTTTATGTCTGTAGCTATAAAAAAAGTGCGTAAGTTTTGAGTTGAAAGAAAAGTTGTAGTTCACATAATTTTTTTTATTTATTTATTTTTTTCAGCTTGCATACATCCACTGTAATAAACAAATTGCGTGTAGTAGTAAAAGTTTAAAATTTAGACTTTTTCTATTTTTTTTTTTGTTTTACATGTGCGAAAGAAAGAAAATATCTTTATTTAGAAATATTCAACATGCAATACCTACATTTTATTATTAATTATGGAAATCTCATCACTACTTTATAATTTTTTTTCTCCCTTTTGTTTTGCAAAGTATTATATTCTTTTTGCTTTTTCTCTCACAATTGATTTGTTTTTATGTTGGGCGTAATGTCGATATTGTGCAGAAAATGACATTGTGCTACAAGTTGGACGAACAAAAATTTGATATTTCATAAATCATTCAGTAAATTCTTATTAATTCTACATTGAAAGGCCAAACCACAAAAATTATTTCGGAAAAATGATGAGATAATATTTTCCACCAATAACAATACCTAATAATAATATTTCTATACTTTTAAGTTTGATCGAATTCTTTGTAGAGTAAGTTTCTGATACTTTATACTTAACATTTTTGAAAAGTTCACGAAGATCGTATTTGATTTGAAACAGCTCCGAAAAATACGTAATATGTTTTAGACATCTTTAATCCAATCCAATTACTGGCATTCAATACTTTTTACTTCTGGAGTATATTTCTGTTTACGTAAGACATTATTAAACTTTATTCTCGAAAATTGAAAATTATTTTTACTTACTTACTTAACTGGCACTACAACCGATGATCGGTCTTGGCCGCCTCTACAAAGCTTCGTCAGTCGCCTCTGCTATGCGTGCGCTGGCGCCAGTTGATAAGGCCAAATGCAGTCAGGTTGCCCTGGACCTGGTCTTTCCAACGGAGATTAGGGCGTCCCCTTCTGCGTGTTCCTCCAACTTGGTTCGAATAAAACACCCTTCTAGCCGGAGCGCTTTCTTTCATTCGCTCAACATGACAGAGCCAGCGAAGACGCTGGATTTTTATACGCTTGACTATGTCAGTGTCGGCGTACAGCTCATACAGCTCATCGTTCCATCTTATTCGATACACGTCGTCCACGCATACTGGACCGTAGATCTTACGGAGTATCTTCCTCTCGAACGCTCCTAACAGCCTCTCATCATTGATGGTCAATGTCCACGTCTCGGCGCCATACATTAGGACTGGAAGGATGAGGGACTTATAGAGCGTTATTTTCGTCGGTCGAGAGAGGGCTCTACTTCTCAATTGCCTACTGAGCCCGTAGTAACACCTGTTGCCAAGAGTTAGTCTCCGCTTGATCTCAAGGCTGACATTATTGTTGGTGTTGATGCTGGATCCTAGATATACGAAATCCTTGACGACTTCAAGAGTATAATTGTCAACAGTGACATTTTGTCCAAGACGCCGTGACTCTTTGGTATTTCGTTTTGTCCTCGTTCACTAGACCCACTCGACGAGACTCCCTTTCAAGGTTGGAGAATGCTGCACTGACTGCTCGAGCGTTTTTGCCAATGATGTCAGTATCATCAGTGTATGCTAGCATACATTCTTTTTACACAGTGTAATTAATTATTATGCAATTATGGATCAGCTACATGTTGTTTATTTTAATCTTAAAAATATGTTTCCATTAATGTAAATTTTTACTTACCATACACTTACAAGTTGCTAAGAAATCTCATTGTTATCAACACTTGAACAAACAAATTTTTAATAAAAATTAATTTTCATAAGAAATTCAGTGTTGTTGTTTTTGTAAGTGCCTATTTGCCCGCCACGAGCATATGAATTTCCACTTGAAATCAGAAATGGAAACTCTTTATTTGTGTCATGAATCACAATCAAAATAAACGTCACACAAAATGCATTACAATTAACATGCATAAAAGAAAAAAGAAAACCAAAATGAATTACTTATAATTATTAAAACTAAAAAAATATTCATAATTATGAAAACTAACCGAATAAAAGTAATTTTTCTAAAATTGTAAATAAAAACCATACTTTCTTTTTATTTTAATTTAGCTGCTGCTCGTTATTGCTCAGGGGCTTGCTGCAGTAGTAAATCTTTTATTTTAATTAATTTTCGTTTTAACTTCAACATTTACTGTATCTATTTGTTTTTTTTTTTAGTTTTTTTTCTTGTTATCTTTTCCGTTTTTCTACTTTTTAATTGTTTTTTGCGTATTTTCGTATCTTTGCTTACGATTTTTTTACCCTTTCCATTCTCAACTTTACTCCATTCCACATTTTTATCTACAGCGATAACATTGGTTGCAAAAATTTGAGATACTACTGTGGGCAAAAGTTAGTATGACTTTGTTCATAATTTCAAATTTTTTTATTCATTCTTCCAAATCCATTTGGTCCCGGAATAGCCTTCCGGAATAGCCTTCAATGCGCTTAGCGATTCATGTTTAATGTGGTTGCTGTGGTGTCGTGGTAGTGCGTTGGACTGCTACGCAGAGTGTCCGGGGTTCGAATCTCGGCACAGGCAAAATCAAAAAAAGAAAAGTAGACAAAATAATTTTTCTACACGGCACCACCTCTTGGCAGGCAATGGCAAACCTACAAGAGTAAAAATTGCTATGAAAAGCTTTTCACTTCGCCGTTCGGATTCGGCATTAAACTGTAGGTCACTTCCATTCATGTACAAATATAACACGCACAACATGAGTGGATGCGAAAAGCGAAAAGCTCGGCCTAGGCCCTCCATGGGCTGTTGTGCCATTAAAAGTAAAGTAAAGTAAGTCTTCAATTGACTCAAAACGGTGTCCACGAAGCGGTTTTTTGAATTTAGAAAATAGCCAAAAGTCACACGGTGCTAAGTCAGGCGAATAGGGTGGTTGCGGAACGATATCAGTCGAATTTTTGGCAAAATAGTCTCGTAAAACCAATGCAGTGATTTTGGAACCAATCGTGCATTCACTCTTCTTAGGCCCAAATGATGTTTTAAAATGGTTTTCACTGATCCTTCCGATATTCCAACGATGCCAGTAAGGTCTCTGACTGTTAATCGTCGATTCTTGAGCACCAATTCCTTGATTTTATTGACGTGTTGATCATCAGTTGATGTTGATGGCCGTCCTGGACGTGGTTCGTCGTCAACGCGTTCTCTACCATCTTTGAACAATTTGTACCAATCAAAAACACTTGCTCGCGACATACAATTATCACCGAAGGCCTTTTGCAACCGACATTCATACCAACCTTAATAAATTTATATTTTGATGAATGAGTTTCCGTGCGAAATTTAAATTAAAAAGTCTTACTACTTTTTGCCCACAGTAGTATGTATTCAGATACATTTTGTTTAATACTTTTTCGTAAGCAAGTGAAATCGTTTTTTTTTGAATTTTATTTGTTTTTCTTGTATTTCGCTATTTTTGAGTGGAATATTGGCTAAAATTTTTTGTACAAATAAAAAATGTGGAATTCCAATTAAAGGTAATGTGTGTGATTCAGTGTGATAAAGTACAAAGGAAATAGATACAGTAAATAACGAAAAGAAACGCAGGAGAAATTGTTTCTTTAAGTTACAACCACAATGATTTGCTGCTATTCTAAATAATTATATATAAGTAAATATGAATATGAATCATTTATGAGTTAACACTGAAAACGATATTTGAAAATAACTTATGCGATAAGCCAAATACGAGTATTTCTATTTTGTACAAGTTTAAGTGGAAACAATTAATAAGCTTTCTTATTGTAAGAGAATTTATTCAGTAATATAATTAAATGAATGCGTTAATGCCGAAACATCCAACTTTTCAAAGTTGTATTTTTTAAGGATTATAATTAAGCGTATCCATCTGCAACCATCTGGAGCCATACACCAAAAGCTTACATATTTTTCGTTAATATTAAATTAAAAAATTTTTAAAGCAGTACTGAAAATATTAATGTCTCAAAATGTTTTTTTTGCTTCTCGTGAATAATTTGAAAAATGCATGTTATCGGTAAGGCAGCGTTATGTATCTACTAATGCATGTGGCTTTGAAGGCCTCGGCAGTTGGTTGTTTGGCCGGAGTTGACACCATGGACCATCTTTCTCTCATGAATCCGTTGATTGCATAGTTCCTACAATATTGTAGCCGATGGTTGGAATTTGTCGCAATCGTTGCTATTTCCCCCGAAGTGTCCTGGAACCCATATAAGTCATAGCTTATTTAGTATCGAGACACTGTTGAGTTTCATCTTACAATCGCTTACGATCTTCGTAAAGTTCCGACGACCTGACTGTTACTGCAAACGGCCTATCCGTTTTCCTCACCATTCGTTCTATTATCCAACATTCAAATTAACAAAGATCTTTTTTTGGAAGACAGTTGCCATATGTGTAGAACCGCTGAGAATGCCCTTGCGATTGCTCCAGTGATTTCGCTCAGGATTTTCCAGATTATATTTTTTACCGAATTTGATGTGGACCGACATGGAAAACAATAACATTGCTCCAATAACTGGCGATTGGATTTGAGTCTATACACCGCTTTCATTGCTTCGCTTTAAATTTATAAGTCAAAGGAAAGCACCTCAAGCAAATCATTTATAGCATTTAGCTGGAGTATGGTACTCATAACAAATTAAACTATAAAATCTTTATCGCTATTAAAAACGCCAAAGCTCTGTCGAAAGCCCTAGTGCCAGCTATAAACTTCAACTCTGCTCGATGTTAGGACATTCTGATATATCAGAAAATGAGTTAGTGGCCCTCAAACACCTCACAATCACTAAGTTGATAGCCTGTTTAGCAAGCATTTCTAGTTTTTGTAGCTTGGAAAATAAAAATTGTATATCACTACCCTGTAATGAATTTATATACTTCAGTAATTGAGCATCACTCCAAAAAACATGGATACAGTTTGAAAGTTACTCACAGTTCTTATTGAGTCTATAGAATTCTGGTAGCAGGTCTATGTAGGACATTACCACATAACCTGTAAATACTTAAACGTGTTCAAAATTATCATAGGAATAAATTCATAGCCTAACTTAGTCCAGAAACTAATCTAGAGCCTACATTTTTCGTAGCCTTAACGTTGTGGGTCTTAGGTCTTCAACTTTGACGCTTTGACTAGCCTCTTCAATATTTTTCTTAAACCTTTTATAGCCTTAATGTTGTGGGTTTTAGGTCTTCAACTTTGATGCTTGTTTGCTTTGACTAGCTTGTTGAATATTTTTCTTAAATATTTCTTAGCCTTAACGTTGTGGGTCTTAGGTCATTAACTTTGATGCTTGTTGATCCTTTGACTAGCTTCTTCAATATTTTTCTTAAATATTTTATAGCCTTAACGTTGTGGGTTTTAGGTCTTCTACTTTAATGCTTGTAGAGGCTTTGACTAGCTTCTTCAATATTTTTCTTAAATATTTCATAGCCTCAAAGCTGCGGGTCTTAGGTCTTTAACTTTAATGCTTGTTTGCTTTGATTAGCTTCTTGAATATGTTTTTTTATATAGACCGAGGTGCCCATAATGCTCAGATCAGTGACTGATGCAACCGTCTTACACAAAAATATGTAATGAGCTGCGTTTATCCGAATTGGTATTCTAATTTTTTTTAAATTGTGGTGAGCACTTAACTATTAAATCAAAAAAAAAAAAAAGTAAAAAACGATTTTACTACACGGCACCACCTCTTGGCGGGCAATAGCAAATCTACGAGAGTAAAAATTCCCTATGAAAAGCTTTTCACTCCTCCGTTCGGCTTCGGCATAAAACTGTAGGTTCCATACATGTACAAATACATATGTATGTATAACACACACAACATGAGTGGATGCGAAAAGCTCCAATCTCTAAACCCTCTATAGGAAGTATTCAAAATTCTATGATAACGCTGAAAACTTACAATAGTAAAAATAATTGTGTTTATATAATCACATATTGTACTTATTATATTAATTTTTATTAGGTTAAATAAATATTAACTGATAACTTAGTGAAATGACTGAAACTTTACTTTATCTATTTACTTACATTTTGAATAAGTTTTTTCTCCAAGTTATAATCCAAAAAAGAAATGATTTCAAATATCCACTATCTTTTAAAAGTTTTAATTACACAAGTGCACATATACTATTTTTTGGTTAATATTTAGTACATACTATTAGATAATTTTGTGAAATATATTACTCTTCATATACATACATACTATATATTGTATGTATGTATGAGTGTTTAAAACACTTTTCATTTGATTATGAATTTTATTTTTAACATTTATATTATTGCTTCATGTTATAATTGATTTATGATCTTTATAACTACATACAAGATCGGCCTTTTCTCTTGTCAGATATTTCAATTGAAAAGGTAATTTTACACATTAAGACGCACACAAAACGAGACGCGGTAAAGACCGGCAGAGAAAGAAAAAGTGATAGTGTTTTCCGTGCCTAAGCAACATTTTGCCGTTTTATTTTGTATGTATGTACTATACTTTTATAAATACAACAGATGAAAGTAAAAGATCAATTTAAGTGGCAAAAATTGCACATTTACGAGTATCTAGTATTTATGTCCGTCGATCGTGCATTTTACTCGAGTTTGTTATGTTACGTCGCGATTGTCGCTTTGTATCCAAATGCATACAACATTAAACAATGATGACGATGAGATGATGGCTTTATGTGGCAAAGCGTTGTTTGCGGACGTCAACACGTTATAGATAGATATTCGGATACAATTAAAGTCGAAGATAGATTTAGTTTCTGATGTGTTGTACATATGTGAAATGTTTGCGACACACTCAAATTGCCATCATAAAATTATTTATTAATGAAATCTTATTATTTTATATTGCAAAACAATGTACAGAGAAAAAAGCTTCGCTTTAAGAAAAGCATTAAGTAAATCTTTTCAAAACAATTGAACGATACATTCGCGAACGCGTTCACAACAAGACTAACATAACTTAAAATAATAATAATAATGTCGGAAAGTATGACGACGCGAAGGCAGGCAACAAAAGCCAGCCTGTGAACGTTTTCTGAAACAGAAATCCCATGCAATGTAGAAGATGTTGGCAAAGCTTTATTGCGCGCGAGCAGCAGCGACGAACGTGCAGTCGTATTGTCACAGCTCATTGGAACAATGACGGCAGCGTTATGAGATAGATGGTGAGGGCAAAGTAAAGTTCCGACAACAATAACACAACCTCATTAGCCGAAGTCAGAAACGATCTCATCATAACACATAAAACAGCTGAAACCTTATTTAAAACCGCACGTGAGCGTTAAATGACGATTGTTCCGTTCGTAAGTTCGTTCAGCAGCCAAGCAGAAAAAGCTCTTTAAAGTTCTTTCTTTTTCATCCAAGCTAAAGTTTACGGGTGCCTAAGTATTTTTATTTCGGTTAATGTACATATGTATGTATGTAGTTTGCATGTCGTATACGTTGAATAACTTGAAAGCGTAATTTCATAAGACCGTTTAATTTTCCTGCCATTTATTATGTTTGGTCAAATCATGCCAGAATAGACCTTTAGGCTTTTATGCGAAATTTTCCCAGTTTACACGAACAGTAAACACGAAAAAGAGAACGACCAATGAACCTTTTGTTTTTTGGTTACTATATTCACTGGGAACTATTGTAAAACTATCAAGTTTAGGTTTAGGCGCATTCTACCGTTTTAAGTAGTGTTGGCAGAATCGATACTTAAAGTAGTAAGTACTCGATTCTCAAAATAATCGGTAGTACTCGATTCTCAAAATAATCGGTAGTACTCGATTCTAGGGAGTATCGATTTTGAGTACCCAAAAGTACTCAATAACGAATCGATACTTGTTTTCAGTGTCGAAAAATAATAATTAATTAATTAATGGAAAATTATTTATATATATTTGCCAAAATTCCAGTGGATTCTCCTATCTTTTGGTATAAGATAAGTCCAAATATGGCTACACTATAAGCTCACTAAAAGATTTAGCATTAGTGTTTGTGAAGGACCTATCAATTCGTAAGTCAAAATGTGATCATATATCACATTGGTTCGCTCCTTCATCCATTGTGTCTCTTCTTGTGGATGCTGATTATTATTCAGCAGACAAAAGTTGCTTGTATGGTTGGCGCGTAAGAATCAAATGGCATTAAAAACTGAGCTTATATATACTATCCTCCCAGAGCTTGATGTCATTGAAGCAGGAGCAGTAACGTCTTTCCCAAAAATACGTTTAAATAAGTCAGATTGCTGTTAAAAGTGAAAAAGTGCTCACAGATTTAAATTTATTTCGGGTAATGACGTGAAATGCTTAGTATTTCCAGAAGTAAAAAATGCATGAAACTAAAAAGGCTAACTAAGTTAAGTAAAAAAGTTACCCGATTTTTACAAAAAAACAAAACCCCCAATTCTTAAAAGTATCGATACTCAAAATTACTCTACACTTCCCATCACTAGATTTAAGTTTGGTTTTTGTTTTAAGTTGTATGTTTGTAAGTGCACAAGTTTCTTTTATTGCGTCAATTGAATCGTATACAAACTATTTACTTTGCATAATTTTGAAACGAGGTTTATCTTTTAATTAATGTTGTTGTTTTTATAAGTACATTACAATATTTACTTAACTTCTCGTACAAGAATTTAAATGTTGTTTATAAAATAAAGTCTGTGAAGTATTGCGACCGTAATTTTTTTTATATATCTTGCTGGTTTTCTGGGATCGTGTGTGCAGCCGATGCAGCTGCTTCTCTTGGAATTTCAGCAATAATATTGAATATTGACAGAATGTGTCAATATTTTCTTCATATTTCACGTTTGTAGTGAATAGCGATTATGATTTATTTATTTATTTATTTATGATATATGGTATGTAAATGTTTATTCTTTTATTAGAAGAATATTTTCGAAATGTTTAGTTTGTCTTCAAACAATGATTATAATCATCATATCTATAAACTTAAATGGTTATTATTGCCATGCATTGTATAAAATCAAATGTGTATTGGTCATGAGTCAGTAATATGTAGTATGACGTCTTTCTATCTAATTCAGAATATCCCAACTCTACTATAAAGTAGTGTGTTACACTGTTTCGCTTCGTTTCGACCGCCCTTACCAATGAAAATTCTTTCGCTTAGAAATTGTAGCTAATAAACTTTCATTCACACCGTTAACATCGGCCGAACATAGGCTCCGAAGAAACATTAGAAGCCATCTTGTTCGCTCGACCGGTGTAGGTGGCAAATTATAATGTTAACAAACATCACTTTAAATGTTCTAGTAAAATGCACAGAAATAGGTTATTACTTCTTTTCCAGTTATTTTTCCTTTTTTTTCACAATCACAAAACAACAGCAGCAACATTGGATTCGCCAAAAAATACATTTTATTGCGAACACACCACACCGACCGTTTACACCGGCCAAACGAATGAAGATTCTGTCGTTCGTTCGGGCGACCTAAACGCACGAAATTTTTTGTTGTTGTTTTGGTCCCTCGGTTGCTCCATGTTAAAATTATTTTGAAGAAATTACATACCTACTCAATTTTCATATATTTAAATAAACTTCTATACCTCTTTATACATAAATATTTTGTTTCAATATGATATAAATTGGCCAAATGAATAATTCATATTTGATGACTTTGCAGTTCCAGTTCTACTTTGAGTTCTATTTATTCTGGAAAGTGTAAGTACAATTGACAATTCAATACACGTAAATTTCGCACATATTTAGAAAGTAAACCGATGACATTACACCAATATACCAATATATATAAAGGGTGTTTTTTTTTAGAAGATTGAAAACTATCTGGCAATATTTTTTTCGGAGTTGGTCTTTTTGACAGTTTTCACTTGATTTATGCACAGTTTGGTTTGCCATTTCAAGAATTGAACGAACGACCGATCAAGCGCATCGCACGTTCGGTGAATGGGCCCAAAACGAGATGGCCACCGATCCCGATTTTCACAAGAAAATTTTGTTCAGCGATGTAGCTCACTTTTGGTTACGTTAATAAGCAAAATTGTCGCATTTGGAGTGATCATAATCCACAAGTCATTGTTGAGACGCCGTTACATCCTCAAAAAGTCACTGTTTGGTGTGCTCTATGGGCAGTGGGATTCATTGGTCCATATTTCTTCAAAGATGAAGCCGGTCATAATGTTACAGTCAATGGGGAACGCTATAGAGCCATGATTAATGAGTTTTTCGTGCCTGAATTGGAGGATGTTGATGTGTCCACATCAATGACCTTTGGTTCCAACAAGACGAAGCTACATGCCATAAAGCCAACGAAACAATCAAGTTATTGAAGGAAACTTTTAATGAGCGCATTATCTCGCGACGTGGGCCTGTGGCGTAGCCTCCAAGATCGTGCGATTTAACACCGCTGAACTATTTTTAGTGGGGTTATCTGAAGTCGCTTGTCTACGCAGATAAGCCCGAGACGATTGACGCCTTGGAAGAGAATATTCGGCGCGTTATTACTGACATATTGCCCCAATTGCTGCAAAATGTGGTCGGCTGGAATTTATTCAAACCAGCCACGGCGCGGCGGCCAATTGACCGAAATCGTTTTTAAAACATAATAGCAAATCCTTATCTTTATAATAAAGCTAAATTCTTGGCCATAACATTAGATTATATGCGTTTTATTTCTTCTTGACAACCACACTTCTAAAAAAAACACCCTGTACAATATATTCACGATTAACATGATATGTAGGTCCCTCAACACGTCATATCTACATGTGATACATATATACTCGTGTGTATTTTATTTATAAAATTGTAAATCAACCACAACAACAACATGAAATTTGGTCAGTAGAGCTGCAGTAATCTTCAGAAAGAGGAGACTAAATTTTCCAAATGCAAAATAAGTATTTTCACTAAATTACACAGTTTGATGTAAGCACATTATTACATACATACTACTGTGGGCAAAAAGTAGTAAGACTTTTTAATTTAAATTTCGCGCGGAAACCCATTCATCAAAATATTATTTTTTTAAGGTTGGTATGACTGTCGGCGACATCTGTGCCAAATGTCACATCAAAATAATCATTAGTGTTTAGTATACGCTTGTCTTTCTGAAGTACAAAAAGTGCATTCGGCGATTTTCACAATGAGTGAAATTATTCAACAAAGAAGTTCCATTAAATTTTGTGTACGGAATCAAATTTCTGGTGCCGAAACGTTCAGAATGTTGCAAAAGGCCTTCGGTGATAATTGTATGTCGCGAGCAAGTGTTTTTGATTGGTACAAATTGTTCAAAGATGGTCGAGAACGCGTTGACGACGAACCACGTCCAGGACGGCCATCAACATCAACTGATGATCAACACGTCAATAAAATCAAGGAATTGGTGCTCGAGAATCGACGATTAACAATCAGAGACCTTACTGGCATCGTTGGAATATCGGAAGGATCAGTGAAAACCATTTTAAAACATCATTTGGGCCTAAGAAGAGTGAATGCACGATTGGTTCCAAAATCACTGCATTGGTTTTACGAGACCATTTTGCCAAAAATTCGACTGATATCGTTCCGCAACCACCCTATTCGCCTGACTTAGCACCGTGTGACTTTTCGCTAATTTTCTAAACTCAAAAAACCGCTTCGTGGACACCGTTTTGAGTCAATTGAAGACATTAAACATGAATCGCTAAGCGCATTGAAGACTATTCCGGAAATTGACTTTAACAACTGTTTCGAGAATTGGAAAAAACGTTGGCACAAGTGTATTGGGGCCGGGGGGGATTACTTTGAAGGGGACTAAATAGATTTGGAAGAATGAATAAAAAAATTTGAAATTATGAACAAAGTCTTACTAACTTTTGCCCACAGTAGTATATAAGTTACTATATGTACAAGTGGGCATGTATAAGTATGTATGTGTGTATATTGATGAGAAAGTGCAGGAAGTTTAAGAATGGTAAAAGTATTGACATTAATAGTGAAATTGAAACTAGTTAGTTGCAGCTGCCGCGCTCATGCCACCAACGGTCAACTACCAACCAAAAAGCAATTTCATGCAATCAAGCAGTAAATACACCTTGAATAGAGATTCAGAATGATGGCATTGTGTGGTGAAAATGCTTTTTATAAACTTCCTAATGAAAATATTCAATGAAAATTTTTAACAGAAATAAACAGCAAACCACAAAAAAAAAAAAACTTTTTGAATGCATACACAAAAGTGGTCCAAACAAGTTGGATATGCAGTAACAAAAAATACAAAATCAAAACAACTAAAATCTGACTACTGACCAAAATAATCAAAGTCACATACATACTATGTATCAACATGACTCACACATATACAAGTTTATTGTAAATATGTACTTATATGTTTGTAAGTAAGTATGTATGTCTTTCGTATTTAGCTGCAAGACCACGAATGTTAATAACCCGCACGCTTGAATCTTGTTGGCGTTTATTAGAGTTTGTATGAGTTACCATAGTATTCTTCTTGGTATGCGTCGAATGATTTTTGCCATATTCTATCATTTCTATACCGGACGGAAACTTTTTGAGTCAGTTTGGTTATATGTAGTATGTTCAAAAGAGATACCTACTGCTAGCAGAAGCAGCAGCAGCAGCAGCCATAGCGACTAACAACAACCTACTTTGTGTGGATAGGTGAGTTTTAGGAATGTATGCAAGCTCACATTTCCATTCAAAATAAGGAAGCGTGTCTTCGAGTTGCTTTTTTCACTATCTCAGAAATTCGCTTGTTTTTTTGTTTCTTCTATTTTGTAAAATTAGTTTCTTCGATGTTGATTTGTTGCTGAAAATGCTTTCACTTGACCGGATTTCTTTCTACTTATGTTCTTAAGTGGCTTTTTCGGTGATTAAAAGAACAAATTGAGGATTGGTAAAAACTTGAACAGAATTAGGTAGAATGGTTAACATTAAAATATCCATTTATTAATTATGCCAATAATAATTATACATATATGTCTGTATAATTGACGGAATAATAATTCTGAAAGTGTTAATTGATAGCACGTACAATTTGCATGGAAGAATAGAGATTTTGTTGAAATGCTGAAAGAAGATTGTTGTCAAATCTGTTATTGGCAATACATATTTATATGTAATATGTATGTTATATGCGTTATGTATGTATGTTGTTAATAATTAAAGATTTAGACAAAATTATTTTGTGAAACTGTAAACAATTTTACATGACTTGAGTTTTATAAATATATTGTTTATTTTCTTAAATACAGTTCCTTTCATTTACTTGTTTTCCATTATTATATATCTATCCTCCTATACCAAACCAAAGGTAAAAAAATTACCTTGTATCATTGTTTTTATTAATAAAATGAAAACCTCCAAATAATGTACGAGTAAGTTGTTGTATTGTAATTTGGTATCCAGATTTAATAGTGGTTTGTGATCGTACAACTATTACTTGTGTTCTCTACCTGTAAACCATACCTCGGTTCTACAGGAGCGAATGAGGCAACAGGATGTTTACTCGATGTTTTCTACAAGTTTTATATCTACCTATATTAAATAAATATTTTTTCTTGCAAAGAGAATATGAAGTAGGAAGTTTTGCAATTAAAAATACCTTTGTTTTTTTAAGGCTGCTTTCTCGAAGTTGCTGTTTTCTTCCTTCCTGGAAGCGATTGGTTTGCGAACACAGTCATTTATGGATTCTAAAGGGTGTTTTTTTTAGAAGTATGTTTTTCAATCTGGCAATACTTTTTTCGGAGTTGGTCTTTTTGACAGCTGTCACCTGATTTATGCTCAGTTTGGTTTGCCATTTCATAATGAATAGACTTACTACTGAACAATGTTTGCAAATCGTTCGGTGAATGGGCCCACAACGAGATGGCCACCGATCCCGATTTTCACAAGAAAATTTTGTTCAGCGATGAAGCTTATTCTTGATTGAATGGGTACGTTAATAAGCAAAATTGTCGCATTTGGAGTGCTCATAATCCACAAGCTATTGTTGAGACGCCGTTACATCCTCAAAAAGTCAGTGTTTGGTGTGCTCTATGGGCAGAGGGAATCATTGGTCCATATTTCTTCAAAGATGAAGCCGGTCATAATGTTACATTCAATGGGGAACGCTATAGAGCCATGATTAATGAAGGATGTTGATGTGGACGACCTTTGGTTCCAACAAGACGGAGCTACATGCCATACAGCCAACGAAACAATCAATTTATTGAAGGAAACTTTTGGTTTCACCGCTGGTGTTTATTTTTTGTGGGGTTATGTGAAGTCGCTTGTCTACGCAGATAAGCCCGAGACGATTGACGCCTCGGAAGAGAATATTCGGCGCGTCATTACTGACATACTGCCCCAATTGCAGCAAAAAGTGGTCGAAAATTGGGCCTCTCGGCTGAAATTTATTCGAACCAGCCGCGGCGCGGCGGCCACTTGCCCGAAATTGTTTTTAAAACATAATGGCAAATCCTTATCTTTATAATAAAGCTAAATTCTTGGTCATAACATTAAATTATATGCGTTTTATTTCTTCTTGGAAACCAAACTTCTAAAAAAAAACACTCGTTATTACCGCTTCTCTCAATTCTGACCGATTTTTCTTCCAGTTGGATCCGTTTTTGGTTTGAGGAATAGCCTGCAAACAAGTTTAAATATTTGATAGTGTATATGTAGCCATTCTTTTCGATCCAAAATTTTTTTATTCTCCAATCATTCAACCATTGCAATGACCCAAGCCTAAATGTAGCCACCAACGAGCAAATGGATTACAAAGATCTTAGCTTAGAGAAGTGAAAATATTCACGACTAGTTTTTTTCCCCCTGTAAAACGATTTCAAAATACGAATGATTTTCCTGATCAGGGACCTCAAATTAGTCTGATTCCACAATTTTAAGACTCCCCTATTCCCTACTTCCTCCTATGGAGGCTTGTCAAATATATATTTGTATTTGCCTAGAGGTCCCTGTTGCGTAATGGTAGTGCTTTGGATTGTTAAGCAGAGTGTCGGAATTCAAATCACGGCACAGGACACAAATCAAAATGTAGAAAAAATGTACACAGCACCACCTCTTGGCAGGTAATGGCAAACCTACAACAGTAAAAATTGCCTTTGAAAAGTTTTTCACTTCGCCGTTTGATTTGCGAAAAGTTCGGCCTAGGCTCTTCATGGGCCGTTGTGCATTAAAAGAAGAAGAATTTGCCTACGAATTTCGAACGCTACGCCAAGCATGATTCAAGTTCGTGCGGTCAAGTGGAATTTACTGAAAACTTAACATACCTGGTTTTGAAAAGTGGGAAGGGTTATGAACTACAACAAATCTTGCTTCCGTCCAGAAGCGTAGTTCCATCGCCCCTATAAAAAACATTTTTAATCCAACTTTCATCTCAGTTGTCGGCCAACTGGAACTAGGTACAAATATGACGCACACTAAAAATATGGGCAAAGTATGGGCATACATACCTTCACTTAACCTTTTTTTTCATCTTAAAAATCAGTTTTCGTTATAAAGCTAAAAGATTTCACCTGATCCAACCTGATCCAATCTTTCAGTCGATTGGATTTTTCATAAACGAAAGTAATAATAAACCCATAATTTATGCATTTTCAAAAACTGTTGCTTGAAAGACACCTAATTCTCTTGCAAGCATTGAACTAAGTATCAAGACCCATTAAGCGTCGATTTGCAGTTTATTCAGTAACCGTTTTTAAGCTTTTTCTGTCGGAAACTGGCCAATTGTTGTCAAGATTTACATTCAATAAATATGGCAACACTTTCAACACATATTCGTTGCTAAGGTAAACAAATCAATAAATGAGTTACAATTACAAAACAAAAAACACCAGTAGCAATTTCCTAAGTAATTTTAAATTTATTTTGAAAAAAAAAACTTTCTAAATTATGGCCAGCAGAGTCAATTGGTTACAAGTGCTAAACATAGAAGATGAGCCACTGCCACGTCTCAATGCCCTCTCGAATTGTATGGCATTGTGCGATTTGAAATGTGATAATTATTATCGGCTAGTGGCCGCGGATATTTCGTTCGAAGAAGAGGCCACTGCAACGTTAAAAGTATTTCGTGGCTTAAAATTAAATGCTGAACAAAAATTAAGTGGAATACCTTCGGCTGTTGAGAGTCTATATGTTGACGGGTCTGAACCGAAAACTCCAAGTAATGATGTCGTAAAATTCTAAAAATATTCATATTAGAAACTTGTGCACTTTCAGTTCTGGCGGTTGCTATTTCTGAGTCGGTGTTGTTTTTTCGAAACTTGAAACCATATTTCAAATACACGGTACCTGAGCTGGGGGTGGAAGAAGCTGAACAGAATATTTGGCGTAAATTGCCTACAGTTCGTGAAGAGCAACAAGCACAAGTGGTGGAAAGTCTGAAAGCGATTGACCGTCCGAAATTGTCTCGAAAATCGCAGAAACTCTTGCAATTAACTGAAGGAGAAATAAATGTAAATTTGAGTAGCATGACTATGATATTTAATGTTTCTGATGTACGAATTTGCTCTCCTTTGAACGCTTAGGACTTCATAATGCAACAAGCGGATGCGCCTTTCACGCGGCACGCCAACATTGTGGCCATGCGTTGCCTCCAGCGTGTTTCCAGCGATGCGACTCCACCTTCATATCTAGTGTTAGCATTGGACAATGGTGATGTGCTCGTATTGGAACCACAAAGCTTTGGCGTGCTTTATAAGGCCAAAACCTGCAGTTATGAAACAACACCGAGCATGATTGCGGTACATGGTACCTTCGAGACCGATTTTCGTATTGTGATTGCAACGCGTTTTGGAGCAGTTTATTTGCTACGCAAGTCTGCGTCAGAAGGTCAAGAAATATTTAAGATTTCGCAACCGTTAACAGGCTTGGTGCTCTTACCAATCGATCAAACGATTGTGGTCACATCGATGGAGAATCGTATCACGTGCTATTCGAAAAAGGGCAAGCAACTGTATATGGTGTCGTTAGTAGCCATGCCCATTTGCATGATACCCATAACGCTAACTCATCTGGGCTTAACGCTCATCTGCGTAGCTTTGGAAGGAGGTTTGGTACAATTTTATATGCAGAAACATTTGGTCGATGAATTTCAAATGGATTGCAGTATAAGTGCAATGAATTTTGGGCGCATGGGCATGGAGGAGCATTGTCTCACGCTAATCACTACCGATGGTGAGCTAAATGTAAAGATATTGCGACGAGTAGCGAGTTTCGATCCAAATCAAATGTTGACTTCAGCGTCATTCAGAAGTGAGAATACATTTTTAGATACAGCAGTTTTGGACAAGCCAAAGAAAAGTTCGATTTTTGTGGAGCAAGTAGCAAGGGAGAAACAAAACGCTAAAGGTAGTAGAGTAGTAGTAGTAGGTAGTAGACGTAGTTGACTGGGAATTCTTTTTTGATTTGTACATTTTATTTAATTTAGCAACCTATGGCAGCTTTCAAGTTGAGCTTTGGCGCTTACGCCATGCTGCTGCACGTGCCACGGTCGATGCCATCAACTCATCAGAATGCACCATATCTGGGGATATAACGCATGCGCCGGTGAAGCTGTCAGCGGAAGTTTGTGGTGCTGGGCCCGAATTCCGTCTGTATCTTACTATTCAGAATATGTCCACATATAAAATGGCATCAAATTTAATGGTATTAATGCATGCTGATCGCAGACATTACACGATACAGAAATCAATAGCTAAGGTTTGTGCATAAAAACTCAAATTTGATTTTCTGTCACACTTCTTACTCTACATACCTATATACTATCTATTAGTTGCCCAGCATTTTGCCTGGCATACCACTGAAGATCGATTTTGAGGTAATTGCTGTGCTGGATCCAAGTGACAAGCTACCACCACATACGTTAACGCCAGATAACTCACACGTACGCATCATGCTGATGAAAGCACAACAAACGAAACCTCTAATTGCTGCCGTCATTGCAATGCCACAATCTGAAGCAAACTTTTGAATTCTCACCAAAGACATTTTATTGTATAGTTTTAGTTGCTGTTGTGTGTTTTTCTTTTTAAACCCCGAAAGTATGTGTTAAATTAAATCAAAAACGTTTCAATGATTTTACAGAATTTATTCTAAATAATACTCGTAATATTTTAGACACTTAGTAACTGCTCTCAAATGTTTCTCTTCATTTAACCATTCACCATTTGTGATCCTTTATCTTGTAATGTCATTCATGCACTTAGGCATACTTTGGTGCGTACTTTTCATAGACGTTGACGTACGCTTCCTTGGCAGCGGCTGCTGAGAGACCCTTGTGTGAGTTCCATGCCTCCCACATGGCTTTCTTCTTCAAATCCAATGCGCCGGGTTTGTCAATGTTGCAATCACCGACGGATGCCTGCTTGAAGAGACCATAGAATTCTAAGAATTCAGAATCGCTTGGCTTCTTGGAGAAGTTCTTTGCTTTTTCACATGCTTCTTCGAAACTGACCATTTTGCTGTTGTTGCTGGATTTGTAGAAGGATCTGCAAAATAGTGATATATAAAAATTTATATTTTAAATAATCTAAAGCCAACTGAAGAGAACGTACCACTTATTACAAGAATTTGTACGGAATGATAGTTTCTTCTCTGAGCCACTTACTATTTATAGCTCATCAATTTATTTTAATTTAATTAGTGAGGCGAAACATTTCAGTTTAAATAATTGAAAGAGCAGATAATATTTTAATTTGGAATTATCCAGCTATAAAACAATTTCAGATAAATTTTTGGTAGTTATCAAATAATTATTTAAGAGTATGACTCACGTGCTCTGGAGTAATCAATGAGTAAATTTTGTTGTAGTAGCAGGTGTAACTAGCAGGTGCAGAATTATTCCATCATTACTCATCAATATCAATATTCATGATTACTTATCAAATTTTGAATATTTTGTGAAATAAACTGGGTGCTTGAAGGTAGAACAGCTGGTTGATATAAGCAGATCGATAATTACTGCTTACGTGCTAATAACACCAACTTTGTTCAAAGGATATGCCAGGCCAGTGAAGGATTTGGGATTACATACATATATATATTCATACATACAACATTAAATTCTTAACATAATACGTACTCGTATTTCTATTTAATAATTTTAGCCTGAAGTAAATCATTTAAATGATATCACCTATCAGTATCTGTGTATACTATGTAGCTCATAATGCTAATTAAACTTACCCATTAAATGGATACACGTAAGCACCACGAATATTATAGAGATATGCATTGTAATCAACCTCCACATTCCCCCTACTTTTTTGCAATAATTAATCAATTCGATTTCAGACCAAAGATAATACCAAAAAAAAAAAAAATAGAAAATTAAATCCAAAAAAATAAAAAAAATAAAAAAGTAATCGGCTAACATATACTATCCATCCATTGATAAAGAATTATTTAACAGGTTTGCAATGATAAGATTTGGTGGTAGTTTATTTTTACCAAATTATAAACGAATGTTGCATTGCGATTTTTTTTCCGATATAAAAGCTTGAATTCTTGTTAATATTATTACTAGTTTGTCGTCAATTTGCAAGCAGAAGTCATTCAATATGGTCACCGTAAGTGCATAACAAAATTTTCCACTCGATTTGTGCAACTATTTATTGTTTTTTTTTTCTTGTATTCTCTACAGTTTGAGGAAATCGTCGAGAAAGCCAAAAATTTCAGCAAGAAACCAACTCCTGAAGAATTCTTGGAATTCTACGGTTATTATAAACAAGCCACCGTCGGTGATTGCAACACTGATGAGCCTGAGGATCCCGTCAAGAAGGCCATGTGGAATTCCTGGAAGGAAAAGGAAGGCATGACCATCGATGATGCCAAAGCATACTATATCAAAGTCTTTCAGAAATATGCACCTAAATATGAATAAATAATATACATTTTTTTTATAATAGTTTTAAAATGTCAACCTTTGCGATGAGTGTGTTACAGAATTACCTGAAATCAAGAGCATGTATATATTTAAATAAACCAAAACGAATGTGAAGAATAAATAGCAAAACAAAAGAAATATATGAAAATTTGCATTGAAAATTTACGCAAATGTTATTTGTGTTTTGTAACTTTGATCTGTTTACATATGTAAATGATATTTTTCTATGCGAATTACAGCAACTCGAGTTGAAGTATACCGACTGCGAACTGATGCCAAAACTCGTAGATGGTATTTAATTGAATTAATTGATGAGGTGGCAGCGTTAGCTTTAGTGACTTATATAAACCTCTTGAGTGAATATAGAGTTTTGTCTGAGAGACGAGGTTTTGATTTTATTTTTTAAATAAATCACGAAAACTTAAAATCCAATTTTGAAAAAAATTAGTTATCATTGGTTTTTTGTCAATGTTTTCGTTAATTTTTATCTCTCAACATTTTTGACTAGAATGGTTGCAGTGCAAATAAACATGACATACAATTCTGAAAGCTCAATACGTTTCTGACAAGTCTAAATTAGCGGAATCTGTCATAATACAATTTTAAATCATATACCTTCTTCTATGACGAACTCTAAAAAATGTGACATTAGTTATAACTTTTTATGAGAAAATAAACTCATGAACTCGTCTTCGTTATTGAAACTGCTTGTACATTGCGAACCAAGTTAATATTACATGCTTGAAAAAGTTTATTTAAGTTCTAAAAAAAACTTGGTGAAAAATCAAAATTATTGGCTATCTTCGCTTTGCTTATCAATTGCACTTCAGTTTGCAAAATAATCCTATATTAAATGAAAGCATAGAAATCTCTATTCTTTGGTCTATGGAATTTACTTATAGAGGCACTATATATCGTGTGCTTGGCCTTATCACCAACTGATGTGTACCCTATGGCATTGTTTTAATTTTTTGTCATTTAAAGTTCCTATATTCTCTATGGTATGTTTTTCTGAGGCAGGATGTAATTGCTTGCATTTTGATTTATAAATCTTGTTACCCTTTGATATTTATATTTGTGCTAACAAGATCGTGAAGAGGAAATACGTGGGACAGAGAGAAAATATGACCCTTTATTTTTGCAATAAGCAATTAGTCTTTAACCCATTTTGATTCTTTCGCCCACCAATTATTAAAGTTCATCAAAAATTCATGTGTAAACATTTCCCAAAAGTAACTTACTTTAATTTTAATGGCACAACAGCCCATGGAGCGCCTAGGCCGAGCTTTTCGCATCCACTCATGTTGTGCGTGTTATATTTACAGGTATACATGAATGGAAGGGACCTACAGTTTAATGCCGAATCCGAACGGAGAAGTGAAAAGCTTTTCATAAGCAATTTTTACTCTTGTAGGTTTGCCATTGCCTGCCAAGAGGTGGTGCCGTGTAGAAAAATAATTTTTTCTGCTTTTTGGTTTTGTGCCGAGACGAACCCCGGACACTCTGCGCAGCAGTCTAACACACTACCACTACGCCACAGCGACCACCAAAAGTAACTACTGTTTAAAAATTCTACATATTCAGACTTTCGGACTTAAATAATGTGAAATTATTATGTCTCACCTTGCTAAGAGGTCAGGTAAACAAACCTGCTTTATTGGATGGTAGTTTTGAAAACCAACAAAAACTAATAAGATTAATTTGATTTGTTTTTTTTTTAATTTTGTAAAAATTGGTTTTTCCGAATTTGACGTTCATCTTGTGAGATTATATTTAATATTAATTATTTGGCACTTGAAGTGAGAAATTTAGCTATATTATTTATCTATCCCCATATACTTTTTAACGCCTACAGAAAATAAAAAACTTATTATTAATAGGAAAAAAAAACAAAAGTTACATATTTTACTAAAATTTACAAATTTTGCTTTCGTAGGCCCTGAAAGACGGGCCTCTCTAGAAAATCAAGTCCGGGGGAGTCCCCACTCTCCCCAGGCCTGTGTCTGACTCATTCTATCATACTGCAGCTATCAGTATTCTGTAATCTTCTGGCTTCCCACTATCTTATCTTATTAATATTAAAACTATGTATTTCATTTTTCTTTCAACATGTAGAGTCAAGTGCAGAGTTTTCCACCCCAAAATGTACAAATTTTGTGTGAATTTTTATTTTTTATTATTGTATCATTCAACACACAGGGTGTACCCCTATGAATGCAGAGCGTTGTGTTGAATGGAAGGAAGATTGATAGGTCGGAGGAAGATTGGAGAGAGAATGCAATCACACAGGACACCGATAAAGGCATTATCGAATAATTTTAATGATTTGTTGCAATTTATTAAGAAAAAATAAATAATAATAACACTGTGCGACAAATGAAGTCTACCTATCACTAGACTATCGAGTTCGTCATAGAACCTTAGATACCATGATTATTTGTGAATAGGAGAATGTTAATGTATTCAGCACTTTATAGTCAAATTTTCCGCAAAACATATTATTGGACTTTTCTGAACAAAAGTAAACATATCGCTACTTACCTCTATTCTTCCATCACGTATGTATTTCCATTTTGGACGAAATTGAGTTGTTCTTGTTTAAATTATATAAAATCACATAATATCTGAATAGATAGAAATAAGTACTCAGCGAGTTTGTACAAATAAAAATACAAAAAAAAAAGAAAAATTATAGCCAGTTCTTCAATCATGTATTTCCACTTGAATACTAAACTTATCGAAAGATATTTAGTTTTTCACTAGTTCTGCAAAATGGTACTTTTTGGAGATAAGTGATTGAAGAATAGAGGAAACGATATGAAAAGTTCAACTTATAAATTCTTACAGTATTTTTAACAAATTATTTCAGTTTATTACTTTATTGTTTACTCGTCATAACTCCCAAACTAAGTCTACACCTTTTTCGAGAATGTATTCAACTTCTGGAGACCCTGTACCCCATTGCATATATAATAAATTGTATCCTAAATAACTTATGTCGATGGTATGTATAGCTTTAGTACATACATATGTTTGTATATTATACCGAAATATCTATTAGCAACATAAGGAATACATTAATACAAATTTAAAACTTATGTATACTAGTTGGATTAAGCTTTATAGAATAACGGTCATTGCGAAGAGTCCATAGTGATAAGGTTTTGATGACCTTCGTCTATACGTCGAGAAAATTTCCAATTTGTATGCCATAATTATGCAATACCATTGTGGCCATGGTTACAATTAACAAAGAAAGATAACATATTAATTAAAAATAATATAATATTATCCGTAATATTTTATACAATTTTGTGATGAGGGTATAAAAAGGGCAATCACATTTGGATAGGCTACCAATTACTTTACTTTTCTCCAAGTGGTGAGTACATTAAGATATAAATTTTGTTTGCCATCCAGTTTAGTAAGTTTTTAATTATAATATTTAAATATGTATTTCATATAGATTGTCCTTTTACAATACACCCATCACAAAAATGGTGTCTGTAAGTACTGAATTGAATAAAATTTATCTGTTGAACTCCAATAATATTAATTTTAATTCATATCTTTTTCTATAGTTCGAAGAAGCTTGCGAAAAAGCAAAAAATTTCTCCAAGAAGCCAAGTGATTCTGAATTCTTGGAATTCTATGGTCTCTTCAAGCAGGCATCCGTTGGTGATTGTAACATTGAGAAACCCGGTGCATTAGATTTGAAGAAGAAAGCCATGTGGGAGGCATGGAACTCACACAAGGGTCTCTCAGCTGCTGCTGCCAAGGATGCTTACGTCAAAGTCTATGAAAAGTATGCACCAAAGTATGCTTAGGTTTTTGAAGAACAATTGCCGTGGTGTTAGTAGGCATTAACATTTCATTTTACAAAAGATATTCATAAGCGTTTGTGTAGGGCAATATTTTCTATATAAGGAATAAATTATGATAACAATAAAAAGCAAAAGATACTAAATAACGTGTTTCATTTTACTTTTGCAAATGTGTTAGATAAAAAATGAAAATATTCTAAAATGGGTTTCCTAATTCCTTACACTTGTTTTTTTTCTTATTCGGCAATGTTATTTATTTTTTAAGCAATATCGGTTCACTCTTTGTCTACGATCTGCATTCAAACACGTGAGCCGTAATATTTTAATCTGATGTACAATTTTTTCAAATATAAAACGAAATATCATATCAGTGTTTAAGAATAACAAGAAGCCAAATGATTCTGAATTTACAATCATTTTATAAGTATACAATTACTAAAGAATTACTTTATAGTTTCACTGCGGATCGCAAATCATTCGCTTAATCTGCCCCTATCATGTATTTTTGCACTTTAAACTTCAAACTTCATTATAGGAAATTGTTGGAATCGTATCATGGAAATGCAATCTTTCTAAATTTTTATGGAAATAAACTTGTTGATTTGGTATAAAAATAGCTTTTTATATAGAAACGTATAAATCGGTGATGCCACTTTGTGTGAATTTTTTTTTTAGTTTTCTAAAATTGTTGCAAATTATAAAATTGTTCTATTTTCTAATTTAATAAAATCATAAGAAATTGAATAATTATTGAAAAGAATTATTTATTTTTATAGATATAGATTGAAACATGTTTTGAAATAATTTAAAAGAAAATCTAATATTGGTTACTATTTTAATAAATATTGACATAGTTATGGGCGAAATTTGACCATCTTGAGATTCTTCTATTTCAATTTTATTTACAGATCTCCAAATAAGATTAATGTTTTGTCATAAACTACTTTGAACTATTTGTTTCATAGATTGAGTAAAAAAATAGTTAATTATAAATTTATTTGTTTTTATGGCAACACTGGTACTGACATACCATTTAAACTTTGCTGAAGCTTTTCTGCATAGATCGGTGAATAGCAAAGCTTTGTTATTTATACCAAACGGTATAGTTACGATCATTTTGGAATACGATCACCACAGCAGAATTGTTAAAATTCAAATATAAATCGAGATTTAAATTTAGATTGCAATTTGCCATTCTATAGTAAAGTCGACAATCAAAGTAAGTGTTGTACGAAAGTATTTACAAATAATAGCGCAATTCTGTCAAAGGTTATTATTGTGTCAATAGTTATTGACTTATTATATTTGTGTATATATGTATAAAAATAATAATAAAAAATTGTGGTTTAGAAGTAAACAATTTTAAAGCAATTCCTAAATAAAATCGAAGAAAAATGCATTTATCGTACACATGCCATACAATATTTTTGAACTCTTTGTAAAGTAGGCAAAGTGGAAGTAGAGATTAAAAGTACAGTATTTTCAACATTCTACTCGAAAGTCGAAAGACCGCACACTTCTACTTTTCTTTCGACAAAGTCATAAAGTTCTGGTTTAACGATCCACTCAGAGATTGTCTTAAACATCGTTTGTGAACTGCAGATCAGCTTCGGTGATTGACACTACAGTGCCTAGATTATATCTATTAGGTAAACTAATACAATGTAAATCAATGGTTAAAAAGTGGAAAGCGAAATAATCTTAGTTCAAATTGCGAAAACGCAATGAAATGTTCCGTAATTACAAAGCGAATATTAGCAAATTTGTGATTATTTGTGGTCGCCATGGAAGTGTGCTTGCCCGCTACCAAGTTCGATACCTTTGCCATAGCTGGCAAATGGCAATGACAAACCTCCGAGAGTAAAAATTACCTAAGAAAAGTTTTTTTACTTAGTCGGTTCGGACTCTTCGTAGAAATGTAGCTCCATTCTACATATTTACATACGCACAAATATAATGTACCTAACTAGCGTATCATGAATGAATGTGAAAAGCTTGACCTATACCCTCCATGGGCTGTTGTGCCACTAAAGCAAAAATGAAGAAGATATTTGTTTCTATTTCGTTTTCCTTAGATTTGAAATATAATCTTAACTTAGACCGTAAAAATATCTAAGTAACAACTGCAACCCAGATATCTTCATTTTATACAACATAATCTTTTATATAGTAAAAGTCTAACGATTTCTATAAAATTTATTGCAAAGCTTTTTATTTATTTACAAGTACAACAATTTTTAATTTAATTGTTTCTATTATTTCTGTAAATAAATTTTATCTGATCTTTTCTGTGATATTGTGGCTGGCATTTTTAAATACAAAAATATTTAATTTTTAATTGCCTGCTAACGAAGATCCGTTACTAAATCACATTACAATAGCAAATACCATCATTTCATTTGACTTTGCTTTCACACTATGATATTTCTGTGTTCTCCTCCTATATGTACCTATTTATTTTTATTTTTTATTGTTATATGTATAATTTTTATTTCCACATACCGTAAAAAAAGAAGAAAAAAAGGAAAAAAATGAATTGCAATGAGACCACTAAAAAACAATTCATTCAACTGTTCATTCACCATATTCGTAGCTACTTGTAGCTAGCATTATTCATAGTATGTATCTACATAAGTAAGTAGTAAGTAGCAGTAGCTTTTATGAGCGTTTACATTGAGACCGGCTTTTGACTTTGCTCCCGGTTTGGTTCAACCCCAGCCAGTTCGGTGTGCAAGTATCCATATTGAATCACTCCGCTTTGGAGAAAGTTTACCTGGGATTGCTTGCAAATTGTAAAATAAATAAAAATATACAACGGGTATGTTGCAAGAGAGACATAAAAAAACAAAAAAAATTTAATTTTATCGCAATTTACATTGCGCACACAGAAATTGAAATAAATTTCAATTGTTATTCATACGACCGTTGGCTGCTTTCAAATGTAACAGAAAATTTATTAAAACTGAGTATTGTTTTCTATTTGGTTGTAGAGGTATGTACTTGTCACACATCATTATTATATGCACATTCGTAATATGCTAAAGATATATATTGTATATTTTAACAATTAAATATCGCTGCCTTAATTTCCAAAAACCATAACATAAAATTTTTCAAAATCAAGTATCCATCTGCATCTACATAATGCAGCTGCCTATAATTTTGGAGTTATACACCAAAAATTGATGTATTTTTTTTATTAATCTTAACCGTTGTACAATGTTTTGAAAACAATACTGAAAATACTGAAAGTTTCAAAATGTTTTTTGTTTCTTGTGAAAAAAATTTAAAAATGCTTATTAGGGCTTTTACAAATTAAAACAGCGATATATAGTGGCAACAAATATCAAAATTTGGTTTTTCCCTTTAAGTTAGTGCAATGTTCAAAGTCAACTCATTTAACTATGTATGTAGCTATTAAAGCCTAATGGTCAGTGTCGCATTTATCTTTGAAGTACTTGGCAATCATCTCAAATATGTACATACATACATATTATATATTCATACCCCACGTAAACTTACCTCCATATATTGTGACCCACTCACAATCGCTGCTGATAAAATCTAAACAAATACTTATAACTAAAAATTTCATCATGATGTATCTGAGTTTCTAACAATGTTAAGCTTATACGTTCAATGCATTGTTTATAAAAAGTTATAATAATGGATTTTAGTGTCCTTCCGAGATTATATTAGGTAGACAGGTAACGAAGTGAGTTTAGTATTGTATCTTATTTCAAATATTATCTACATAAAATTAGGGTAGGTGCTCTTACAGCTGGCGTGGTTTCCCTAAACCCATGAGGGCATCCTTTATTGATATTTTTGAGAAGCATCAGCATATGTTATAAAGAAAAGTAAGAACAAAAATTCCGAAACAAAAACCGGTCGCTGTCGGACTTTTTATACCCTATAATAACACCTTTTTGCATTCAACGGTAGGTTAAATTTGTATGGTTTTTGCATGAAATATTTTTTCATTCACCACGTAAACTTACCTCCATATATTGTGACCCACTCACAATCGCTGCTAATAAATTCTAAACAAAAACTCAGTTGCTAACAATATTAAGCTTATACGTTCAATGCATTGTTTATAAAAATTGATAATCATGGATTCTAGTGTTCTTCCGAGATTATATTAGGTAGGCAGGTAACGAAGTGAGTTTGGTATTGTATCTTATTTCAAATATTATCTACATAAAATTAGGTCAGGTACTCTTACTTGATATTTTTGAGAGCCATCAGCATATGTTATAAAGAAAAGTAAGAACAAAAATCCCAAAACAAAAACCGGGCGCTGTCGGACTTTTTATACCCAACAATAACACCTTTTTGCATTCAACGGTAGGTTAAATTTGTATGGTTTTTGCATGAAATATTTTTTTAGTTGTCTAACTTACTGTAACATATTTTGTTGTCTTTGTATCAGTAGCTCTTGTTATATGTATGTATTGTTCTTTGAAAAATACACTTGAATGGGAGGTAGGCGTGGTTATTGTCTTATAATTTTCCCATGAGTTATTTTTGAAGCTATTTTAACCCCATATTGCAAACTGAATTTGGTTTCATATGCTTCACTACATATTTGATTAAGTAGCTCTAACTTTGGTATTACCCTATGAATATTACACTTGTATTGGAAGTAGGTCTGGTTTTTGTCCAATGTTGGCATCTGTCACAAAAGTTGTTAAATTTTTCCCAATTATTACTTATGACCCTTGCACGTTTAAAGCAAACGTTCATAACTAGTTCTCCCTCCTTTTTCCTCCCACCTATCAATCTTCCTTCAAATCAACACAATGCTCTAAATTTATAGGGGTACGCACTGTGTGTTGATTATATTTAAAAAGAAAAAAAAGAGTATTTCAATGATATGTATCGAATCTGGTTAAATTCGCTCTTTGAAAATTTGACATGATCGGTTGTTCCCAATTCAAAACTTAACCTCTTCTTGATAATAGCAAATGTCTACACCAAGTTTGGTTTCTTAAGTTTTACTCGAATTATCATGTACAATACATATACAGAGTCGGACAATACAATTAGAACACCTTGCACTATAAAACTTACATTGACATTTTTTTTTCGGACTGCTTATGACGCAAAGCACACCTCAATCCTTGCACGAGATTGGTTTTCCCATATTGGATTTCCGGTTATGCCCTGGCCTTCACAATCTCCTGACCTTAATCCAATCGAGAACTTGTGGAATATTGTCAAAGAGAAGATTGGCAGTACCAGAGTTCAAAACAAAGGCGAATTGTGGCAAAGCATTCAAAGACCTTGGCATTCCATACCCCAGGATACTTGCGCGTCTCTGGTGGAATCAATGCCTAGAAGGTGTAAGGCGGTTTTTATTAACAAAGGCGATTCCACAAAATATTAGCATTAGTGAACAATTTGAGTCAATATTTTATAATTTTTTTTTTTTTTTAATTGATGTGTTTTTATTTTTTTGTCCTTTTGAAATGTGATTTTATGTATAACTTTTAATATTCTTTTTTGTACACTGAATTGATTTTGTTTTTATTTTAAAAAAATAAATGACTTATGGAATAAATGAATAAAGGTAAAATACCTTTTAAATTTATCATAAGCCTAGAGAAATATTTTTTTAAGGTTTTTGGTTTCAGAACAAGGTGTCCTTATTTGATTGATTGTCCAACACTGTATATGTATTTTTATATATTAATACGTACGACGCCTAATTGCGGGAATTACATTGCTTGATATACTGTGTACACACATTGTGGTGTAGAGTATAAAAAAAATTGAAAGTTGGATTGGGTTGTTTTACCTCTCCTCAATATGTCTTAAAATCTGCACGTACATTTCATTCATCTAAGTTTAAGCTAACAGAACGTTACCTAATAACCGCAATAATTATTTGGAACGGATACGTATGTACTTAAAGTTATAAAAGTTTTAAATTGGTTTCTACCTACATATTTTGAAACTTCCGAAAACGAGAATAAAATTATTATATTTAATCAATCATCAATATAAACAAGGGCGCAACAACTTTTAGAGTACCTTCAATTGTAAATATTCCGATTTCAAACGTTCAACATCAACTGCACTTCTTTAAAGTTTAAGATGTGATTTAATATAATCATATCTCTCAGCCATTCCACATACGTTTATCAAATAATTTCTAATTTTGATCATTTCACTTAAGAATTTGGCTCAAACTCTGCCCATAGTTTTGTATCAGACCAAAGGGCACCCTCACCGCAGTTACGAGAGTGGCCCAATCGCCAAAATCGTTAATATCGATTTACTAAATTGTCTATAACTAAAACATTACGCATTAGGCGGCCAAGACCGATCATCGGTTGTAGTGCCAGTTAAGTAAGTAAGTAAAACATTACGCCTAGTGATGTGGACGTACTACTGTGGGCAAAAAGTAGTAAGACTTTTTAATTTAAATTTCGCGCGGAAATCCATTCATCAAAATATTATTTTTTTTAAGGTTGGTATGACTGTCGGTGACATCTGTGCCAAATGTCACATCAAAATAATCATTAGTGTTTAGTATACGCTTGTCTTTCTGAAGTACAAAAAGTGCATTCGGCGATTTTCACAATGAGTGAAATTATTCAACAAAGAAGTTCCATTAAATTTTGTGTGCGGAATCAAATTTCTGGTGCGTTCAGCAAAAGGCCTTCGGTGATAATTGTATGTCGCGAGCAAGTGTTTTGGATTGGTACAAATTGTTCAAAGATGGTCGAGAACGCGTTGACGACGAACCACGTCCAGGACGTCATCAACTGATGATCAACACGTCAATAAAATCAAGGAATTTGTGCTCGAGAATCGACGACTAACAGTCAGAGACCTTACTGGCATCGTTGGAATATCGGAAGGATCAGTGAAAACCATTTTAAAACATCATTTGGGCCTAAGAAGAGTGAATGCACGATTGGTTCCAAAATGGTACTTAGCACCGTGTGACTTTTGGCTATTTTCTAAACTCAAAAAACCGCTTCGTGGACACCGTTTTGAGTCAATTGAAAACATTAAACATGAATCGCTAAGCGCATTGAAGGCTATTCCGGAAATTGACTTTAACAACTGTTTCGAGAATTGGAAAAAACGTTGGCACAAGTGTATTGGGGCCGGGGGGATTACTTTGAAGGGGACGAAATAGATTTGGAAGAATGAATAAAAAAATTTGAAATTATGAACAAAGTCTTACTAACTTTTGCCCACAGTAGTAATAGGTATCGTTGGAATGGCAAAGGTTTATTGCCTAATTAATCTACTAATTAATTTTGTTTAATTTTTAAATTGCATAATTTTAAAATTAAAATAATTTTAAAATTAAATGTCCAAGTGCTTAACTCGAAAAATTCGTTCCATAATCTCGAAATTTTAAATTTCAAGATATATTTTGCGAAAAGAAAACTAAATTTACTCTCGAAAGATTTCATATCCGAGTTGCTGGTGACTTTAATGGTTCCGGAAATATGTATGATTTTTTTACTTTAACACAAGATGAAATTCGAAATAAATATCGTTTTTTGCTACAAAGCGTAGAGATTCTTCATAATTTTACATAATACAATAAAATATGAATTCCTAATATATTTTGCACATCTGAGCATGAGTGCGAAAGATATTAAAGAAAATCTGGTTTAACGAACAAAATTATCATAAATGATACACAAATGCAGAGTTCAGTTTTTCTTCCTATTTCAACTATGTTGTTTCATAATATCATGATGACGAAACGATTTTATTTTCATCTAAAGTAATCACGCAAATTAAAACATATTTTGCGTTAGTTAGTAAAATGTTGTTGACTTCGAACTGCAAGTGTAACTGACAAAAACAGCCTTACCAACTTTCAGTTTTGTGAATGCAATCGCCAAATTGGATGCTGTGTCGATCTCGATTACAATCTTGTTTGAATGAAATAAATAAGCAACAATTTAACCATTTTTACACACATATTAACGAATAAAAAAGGCGAAAATATTTATAAATCTATTAAGGTAATAAAATGTTTACTTTCTTTTTCATTTCGTTTGCAGATACCAGAAATACGGAAATAAAGCAATATGTCGCTTGAAGAAGTAAGACATTTGTCTATTTACGTTTATGTTTTGTTATAGTTTTATTAATTCAATTATCTTTTTTTTCAGCAATTTAATGTTGCCGCCGCCAAGGCCAAGTCTTTCACTAAACTTCCCTCAGATGAGGAATTACTTCAGCTCTATGCACTTTTCAAGCAAGCGACTGTTGGTGACAATAACACCGCCAAACCAGGTATGCTCGATTTGAAGGGCAAAGCCAAATGGGAATCGTGGAATAAGCAAAAGGGAAAATCGCAAGATGATGCCAAGAAGGAATATATTGCGTATGTTGAGAAATTGGCGGCTACTTATTCGTAAAGGGGAATTCACATAGAATTTAATATAATTTTAGAATGTTTTTTATTGTAAATTTTATCTACATATCTATTAACTTTCTGTTTCGAAAAGAATTTTCGTTTCTTGTTTATCTTTTAAATAAAGCTCGATTTATATATGAGATTTTTATACATATGATTTACATAGTACATATTCGTTCTTATTTGAATTCAGCAACCTTGTATGCAATCGCTTCAAATGCAATGTAGTGCTCGGTAAATATCTTTAAAAGCTAAGTACCTGCCTATTAAAAAGTGTACATCTTTCTATTTTCCTTAATGTTTATTTTCATATTTGATTTGCTAAATAAATTTACATTGCAAATTATAAAAAAACGACAGTGGTGTAAACTTCAAAGTGCAAACGTTGTTTAGTATTTTGAATTATCAGTCTTTTAAGAATTAAGCACTTCAAGGAGGATTTATAATTAATTAAAATTAAGCCATTAGTAGTAGATAGATTCGTGATGGCCGTGGCGTAATTGGTAGTGCGCTAGCGTGCTACGCAGAGGGCCCGGGGTTCAAATACCGGCACAGGCAAAACCCTAAAAAGTAGAAAAACCATTTTTCTACACGGCACCACCTGTTGGTAGGTAATGGCAAATGTACAAGAGTAAAAATTGCATAGGAAAAGCTTTTAACTCGCCGTTCGGATTCGGATTCATTTACAAATATAACACGCACTACATCAGGTGATGCCAAAAGCTCGGCCTAGGACCTCCATGGGCTGTTGTACCATTAAAAGAAGAAGAACAAGGTGATCGATTCTATATTAAAACATTTCAGTATTTTTTAGTTAAAATTGTTTTTTGAAGCGCAAGCACGGGTCCATCAAATAAAGAAGAGAATTGCCTGTGCTCATCATGGAAAATTTCCTGCAGTTGCCAGCTGCTATTGAACAAAATATTTTGTGAATGACAACAAAAGGCAAAAGATAGTTATCAACTTGATCGTTTTATTCTCACTTACTAAATAAATTGTTGAATAAAACACAGCTTATATAAGAGAACAACAGCCAGAACCGTATTTACTTTCGAAAGAAAAACATTAAATGTAGCGTACGCAATAGTTTCGATAATATTCACATCCAAACCGAAATACCAAAATATGGTTTTTAATACTTTGTTCTTTTCGAATTATTAACGCCCTGAGGCGTATTTCAATTCGAATGTCCTAGCCATAATTCTCCATTGATGTGAAAACATATTAATAAAAATCATTCACTGTTTTGACCAACATAATACAGAGCTTTATAACTCACTGCTATTTCTCAACATAAGCAACGTTTTATAGTGGGTAAAGTGGGGTGGAGGAAAAACACTGTGTAAACCTCCCGAAAAAATGTTCCGACAATCCTCAACAGAAAGTCCAGGACTTTACCGAAGAAGTCATCCTCAAGCTTCCTTGAAGTTAAGAATTTTAAAGAAAGAAAAGACTGTCAAGTTACAAATTTTGATAATGCTGACAAGATATTTGTGTGATAAAAATCATCTAATGAAAATATTTTATTTTAATTTACATTTAAAATGTAATGCAATTTGCAATAATGCAATTTGAATCTTTAAATTGCATCTCTAAACCTAATTTTTTTGTAATGTTATATGGCTGAGGTTTTCAGGTTTTTATAGCATGAAACTAGAACCAATTGCCTTATTAAATTCGGCTCTAGTCTAAGTTTTTCTACATTTTTATGTTAATCCATATTTCAGAGATATTTTTGAAATTGTCTTTAATATTTCGTTGTTAGAGAACCTAGAGCCGATATTTATAATATTAGCAGTTCATCTCCTCTATTATTTTTGCAAATAAAGGGGAATAATTCTCTCCATAAGTGATGGTTATATAGGATGAACCAATAGTAGTGCACGATTTAAATTTTGTGCCATTTTATTCTAGGCAATTCGCTTCTCAACTGGTCACCAAGACCGTGCGATTTATAGCCGGCCGGTTTCTTTCTTTAGGATTTTGTGCAATCCCAGGTCCATGCGAATGAGCCACAAACAATTCCTGAACTCAAGGCTAAGATCCAACGCATCATTAGTGAGATACAGCCACATCTTTGTCAAAATGTTATTGGGAATTTCATTCAAACAGCAAGTGTCTACTTTATAATGAAAATATCTCCACTCGCTCAAAAAATATGCGTTTTATTTTAAAATTAAAGCGTATACTCTCTTTTGGACACCCTTTACATGTATTTGAGACGATTCAGTCTCCTTTGTTGAAAGTTACACCCAAGTTGACGAAACGCCAGATTTTTTTGGTTTTTTCCATGCCAGGTTAACACAGCTTAAAAACTTTTATTCTTTTGGTTTGCAGTATGTGTCCATTCAAATATGTTATCATAACTCTTGTAAAATCCGACAGTAATTTATTTTCCTCATACATTTAATGGAGGAGCACTCCAGGTCTGCTTCCATTGAAGAGTATTTTCTAATTTTACTGTCGCTTCGATAAAACTGGACAGTAAATTACGACACGAAAAGGCATGAAGATTTCAATATTATATAATTCATTAGATTTTTAAAAGCTGGTTTCAGACATTTTTAAACCAGGTAAAACCAACAGCTGGTTTGAACCATACCAATCCTAGTTACCCCTGACCAGTTTGATGGACACGGTGATTAAAAAGGTATTTTTTTACTTACCTTCTACAGCTAACGGTTCTGGTAAATTATAGGTTGAGGCTTCAAGGAAGCTATAATCTAATCAGTTTACGCTGCAGCGAACCCCATGACCCCATGTTAACCTTATACTCTTGATATCAACTTTATAATAAATCCACAAAAAACCACTCAATCTCCTCAGTCTCCCCATACCAAAGCCATAATAAATAACAAATAATAGTGGGATTCAAGTATATTCATAAATATGTACCTCTTAAACTTTATTAACTTATAAAATTGTAAGCAAACTATCAAATTTCATACAAATTTTGAGAAGTTTGTACACTTTTATTATGAGGCTATTACCAGTTTATACGAATCCCGCAAACACTTTAATGTTCAATGAAATAGTCTGGCAACCTCTTTAAAATGAGTCTAAGCAATGTTGCAATAACAGAAATCAACAGGTGAGTACTGTTACTTTCAGCTATTTTATAACAGAAATTAACAAAAGTAAAGTTTACAGAGTAAAGTTACTTACAAATATTACAGTTTGGTGAATATAAATAATGAAGAATTTATGGATAACTACAGTACTACTTACTCTACCAATAAATAAATTACTTTGCGAGTGCATGCATGAAATAGAACGATTCGAAAGCCGGCAAAAAAAAAAACTAAAAAAAGACGCATTTCTAAAGTACACACTAGCAACAGAACAGTTCTAACAGATATTTCTTCACAAATGTAACAACAACTATAAACATTTATTTGATTTCAGTTTTGTTTATGAATGAATGAAAGATAGAGGCAGATGCAGATGCAAGGCAGTGTGCTCATCGGAAAGAGTTGGACGGCGCTACAATGTGCTCATGATTCATTCCAATGATTGAGAGAGTTGCATGTGCAAACAAAAGGTAAAGATAAGATAACATGTGTGTGTGTGTGTGGAGTGTGTGTGTGGAGTGTGTGTGTGTGTTTGTTGTGTATTTTTCAGATACAAGCGTTTAACGACGACAAGTAGAGAGTATAGAGCGTAAACAAAAGAGCGCTTGGTGAAAATTATAATAAAAAGCCAACAAAATGAGAACGCGATCGCATGTGAGTGTGATCATTTATTTTTACCAGCATTGAATCAGTTTAGATTTTGGCTTATACGCGTTTACTTGTCGATGATCGTCGGGTCGGTACAAACCATAATACATACATATGTACCATTGTTAAGAAGAAAATAGCCTTTGTTGTTGTTATTGTGTAGCTCGAGATAGTTGTAGAATATACTGAAAGAATTTTTGGCAACAAAGAAAACTAAAAAATATTCATATATGAAAATAAAAAATAAATAGTAAAAAAAAAAATATCAATTGCACACGAAAAAATGTGGAAAAATAAATGAATTCGTTTGTCATCGGATATTTTCCAAAATCATGAGATAATATTTTTTTCTGTTTATTTTTGTTGGTCTTATGGTATTACAATATTTCCGATGAAAACTTCATAAATGTTTTGCATGATCAGCTCGTTATAGTACCTACATACATATATTTAAAATATGTAGTTGACATTACTAGTGTCAAAACTGCATCAAAGTGATTTGGAAAAGTTCCCTCATATTAAATTGAATTAAAGTATTTTGTAAAATTAAAGAATTAAATTTGTGAAAGGTTTTTCGTTTCATTTGGCAAAAGAACACGCACACGGACAAAAAAAAAGGTAACCGTAAAGTAGCGAACAAAAATTTATCATCGTCATCAATAGTGTGCGCCGTCAGTGTGTGTGTGTGTGTGTGTGTGAATGCGTATGGATGTGTGTGGCAGATACACGTTCGTTCTCATATCAATACTGTGTATCTATCTATGTACGTATCTTTATATATTGGTGTGGTTTTGGTTTTAGTTTTTATTCCAACTCGCAGTATATACATACTTATTTAACCCGTTCCACTATATATGTATGCGGTTTTTAGGCTAGCCAAGCCAAGCCAATCCGAACCAAAGCAAAGCAAAGCAAACCAAACCAAACATAATTTCAAACCTTCATACATCAGCAGAAGCAGAAGCAGAAGCAGTCGTCTTAACAACATTAACAACAAGAACAACTTCAACAATAGCAACAAATATTAACGACAACAACAACAACGCAATAGCAACAAAGTACAACAAAAAACAACTCGTTCTTACTGGTCTTTATTGTTGTTACTGCCACTGCTGCACACCAGCCCGGTGCTGTTGCCACTGTTTTGGTTGCTGTTGCCGTATGATCGCGCAACGTTTGTTGTTTTGTGACCAGCTGAAAGGAATATGTACATACCACATATGTATCTAGTGAATACATGGTAAGTTGAAATACCGTTATGCTCAAATGCATTTACACGCATCAACATAGAAAAGCATAAAACGCCAGTGGTGCAATTGCGATGTTGCTCCTAGCATGGCAACGAGTATTTGAACTAGCCGAAAAATACCAAGAAATGACAGCAAAACCAAACAAAAAAAAAACCATTAAGATTCTCCCTTTATTGATCCGAGGTGTGTGAGTAGGTACTAGAAAAAATATCAGTATCTGAGCAAAATGTTCATTTAAAAGTATATAGCTATCCTTTTCGTACATTCGTTTTAACTGTCATTCGCGCAACAGGTAAAAATAGTGTGCGAATGTGTAAGTGAAAAAGTGAAAAAAAACACACACACACACCTCGACACATGTGTGTAGTCGATACCTTTTGTTCAAGCGAATTTCAATTATGAAAGTTGAGCATTATATTTATTATTATTTTTTGTTTTTGTTTTTATTAATTTTGTTTATTTTTTTGTTATTTTTGTTTTGTTTTACCTTAAACTTATTTACCCGCCGCATTGTCTACACTGGCGTTGTTTTTTTTTTTTTTAATCTCATTTTATCCGTTGTTTTTATTCTCAGTTATTCTTTATTTGCTTAATGATTTTGACTGCGTGCGCCGTCTTTTTTCTCGTTTTTAAGTGAGGCATTTACATACACTCTACACTTTTCAAGATAATTTACAATATCGCTAATTTTGATATTACAAATGCGATAGCAACAGAAAGTTCTACATAGTTCCAAATTGAAATGACCTTTTTTTCATTTTTTTTTATGATTTATTCAACACTGATATATTGTACCCCTGAGGATTGCAGAGGATTGTGTTGAATGGAAGGAAGATTGATAGGTTGGAGAAAGAAGGAGTGAGAATCAGAGAGGGTATGCAATCACACAGGACACCGATAAAGGGATAGACAGCCATTGTGGCAAGTGTTATGCCTTTACCACAATGAACTGCAGTTTATCAGTGTCGACTATGACCACATGTAGCGCCAAAGGCCTAAAGATTTTCTAGGCTGTCGGCTTGAAAAAAAAAACACCATAAGAGTTCTATAGATAATAGGCTACTATAAAAGTTTCAAAGCTGCCGACAAAAGTTATAAATTTTCATAAAATCCTCGATTCTCAATAAATTTTTTTAAAATAGGCCATCTTCAAATTGTTAACAGTTTTAAGGCCACCCAGCAAAGTGAGTTTAATTTGGTGTTGGGCGTCAGCGAAATTAAAATGGGTGAACTCTCTTAACAGGATATCCCCCGTGCCCGCAATTTTTACAGGAGCCTGTTCTTTTTACATTACAGTGCAATAATATGCGAAACATTTTTCGCTTCAGCTAAAGAAAGAAAAGCAGTTTCTATAGAAAAAGTATAAGGCAAAGCTATAATCTATCTGTATAATATGAGATTTTAAGGTTTTTCATTTAATTAATCATGCATACTGCGTTGTAATTAATATCAGACATCTTCAATAACTTTTACTTTTCTTATGTCCAATATTTGTTAAAAAATTTTAAAAAGTTTGAATCTATATATATCGAGGCACGTTTCGAAAATAAGGGGTCCTTAATCTAGCTGCAAACAGAAAATTTTATTTTTCGCAGTTTCAACTTTCTTTTGTTGTATTTCCTAACGTTTAATCCTTGTTGAAGAATATTATTGCAAACAGAAGTAATTTTTACCACTTTAGTAAATCTTTTTTTTTAAAGTTCTCGAAATATTTTAAATATTTTTTGATGATGAAACTTTTATTCAAAGAAAGTTTTGTGGTTTTATCTGAAAATTATTAAATTATCTGTTTCCAAGAGTTAAGTTCTTAAAAAAAAAAGATCAAATTCTAAACATTCCAGCTACTTAGAACCAAGCAGCTTTTCAATATAAGGGAAATAATCTTAGATTAGAATCAGCGACCCGGATTTATCTTTAAAATTTTGTTGTGTTTTTGTATGGTGCCGAGTTTATGATGCTTTTATTATCTTTGTCGTTGGCCAGGATCAACACGTCATTGTCCTGCACCCATGTCCGACATTGGGTATTTAAGTGCAGCACACGATTGCATTCTGTTTTGGACAATAAACTTAAAAGATCGATGAGGTAGAGGTGTTTATGGAAAATTTAAATGGATTCAGATGACATTATGAAATATTATTAAATAGAAGTGTAATCAGAATAAGTTTACCTGGCGAAAGGTGCAATGCTGCCAAACAATTTCAATACTTAAATATCGATGATCTGAAACCCACCAAAAATTAAACTCCATTTAAATTACAATCGACAATTAACTTAAATGCCTATTAATTTCTTGATCTGAAACTGGCCCTCAATATTTTCATTTATTCATTATACATATTTTATAAGTTATAAGTGTTTTAAGCAAATAATTTTTAAGTCGTTACAATTTTGCAATTCGTTGCAGAAAATTTTTTTATAACCTTATTTGAAAGCGAAAAAATCCAGTAGTTATTAATTTGCAATGCTTAATTAAATTTTGTTTTCATGTCGATTTTAGAAGAAAATCAGTAAACAATTAAAAACAAAACCAAAAGACAACAACAAATGAAGAAATATTGTACATACAAAATTGAAAGCCAATAAAATTCAACTTCAGCAGCAACAGGTTCTGTTTTTGTTGTTGTTGTTGTCATCACATTGCTGTTGTTTTTCTCTTGCTGCTTTTTTGCACAATCGACAAACATTTTTGCGAAATTGTAGACAGTCTGAATGTAACCGCTAAACATTGCTGATGAACAATTCTGTTGCATAGTAGTTGCTGTTATTGCTGCAGACAAAACACACAGATTCACGCAAGAATATTAACGTTGACAAAATTGAGTCGAATAAAACCAAAAATAATTTGTAAACAGAAACGTACCGCAATTTTCTTTTAATTAGTTCAAAAAAAATGTTGTTTATCAACAGCAGAATGTAATCGTCTACAGGAAAAATAGTGCATTGAAAAAAATTCGAAGTAGTGCGGTAATTTTTTTCTCGAAATATTTAAGTATGTACTTAAACTTCAATTTGTTTATTAAAACTAAATGCAAACGCTTAAATGAAAATTACAATACAAAATTCGAGTTATTTTTCGTTTTTCTTATTAAGTGTAAATGTTGTGATTATGAAGTTCATATTCAGTTCAAAATATGAATGGGAGACCCGCAGTATTTTTCAAAACCACATGATTTCAGAATTCGCAAAATTCAATCCCGGGATCTCATGATTTATACTGTTATCTATATAAATATGGAAAAAAAATTAAAAAAAAAAAACAACAATACGATTTTACAAATATTAATTTTATATATCATATTATTTATTTACTTTCTTTAAATCAAAAATATTCTTTTAAATAGAAAAACCATATTATAGGATTATTGTAACAACATGAGAAGCCAAAAAAGTAAATATCATAAAAGTATGTATATGGAAAATACGGCGTTAGTGAAGGAAAACGTAGGCCAGATGTGAAATTTGTTAGAATACTACTGTGGGCAAAAAGTAGTAAGACTTTTTAATTTAAATTTCGCGCGGAAACCCATTCATCAAAATATTATATTTTAAGGTTGGTATGACTGTCGGTGACATCTGCGCCAAATGTCACATCAAAATAATCATTAGTGTTTAGTATACGCTTGTCTTTCTGAAGTACAAAAAGTGCATTCGGCGATTTTCACAATGAGTGAAATTATTCAACAAAGAAGTTCCATTAAATTTTGTGTGCGGAATAAAATTTCTGGTGCCGAAACGTTCAGAATGTTGCAAAAGGCCTTCGGTGATAATTGTATGTCGCGAGCAAGTGTTTTTGATTGGTACAAATTGTTCAAAGATGGTCGAGAACGCGTTGACGACGAACCACGTCCAGGACGGCCATCAACATCAACTGATGATCAACACGTCAATAAAATCAAGGAATTGGTGCTCGAGAATTGACGATTAACAGTCAGAGACCTTACTGGCATCGTTTGAATATCGGAAGGATCAGTGAAAGCCATTTTAAAACATCATTTGGGCCTAAGAAGAGTGAATGCACGATTGGTTCCAAAATCACACTCACACTGCATTGGTTTTACGAGACCATTTTGCCAAAAATTCGACTGATATCGTTCCGCAACCACAGTATTCGCCTGACTTAGCACCGTGTGACTTTTGGCTAATTTTCTAAACTCAAAAAACCGCTTCGTGGACACCGTTTTGAGTCAATTGAAGACATTAAACACGAATCGCTAAGCGCATTGAAGGCTATTCCGGAAATTGACTTTAACAACTTTTTCGGGAATTGGAAAAAACGTTGGCACAAGTGTATTGGGGCCGGGGGGATTACTTTGAAGGGGACGAAATAGATTTGGAAGAATGAATAAAAAAATTTGAAATTATGAACAAAGTCTTACTAACTTTTGCCCACAGTAGTATAGCCGAAATATTTTGCTGAAAACACCCAAAAACCCAATTTCGAAAATCATGAAGCTTATTATATTTTTATAATATTTTTACAATAATCCTATCATATCTTCACATGCCTATAGAATGGAAATTATTTCGTAATATAACAAAAAATATAATATTCAATTATTAATTTTCAATATTTTCAATTTTCAATTTAAAAAAAAGAGAGTAAAAATTGTATTTAAACTCCGCCAAAAATCTCCAAAACAAGTTTTGTTCTTCGACCAAATTTGTTTTTATTCAATTTGACATATTTACGTGTTAATAAGTTCCTAACTCTATACAAAATTAAAAAGTGTCAACTTCAACGCCTAAACTTCAACTTCAGCGGCAGTAACAACTTCACAGTGTGTTTGGTTGCAGTTAAAATACTTGCTTTAAATGTTTGTCAGATAGTAGCACTTCCGTTAGCTTAACGCTTCAGCTTCACATTTTGTTTCCTACTCAAAGCTCGTCTATTGGTACCTTAAACCTCGAGACATATCCTAGCTCTATACAGCAGTGGTTGAACGAAATCTTATTTATGGCGCCGTCTACTGATGGCCAACTGAAAAGGCGCTCAACTCCACTTCTGATTAAGCAACAAGCTAAGCTCCTAGACTCAATGCCATTTCCCGCTGGTCCAGGTCGGACCTGAGACATACCTAGACTCTTATCCAAGACTTATCTATACCTACAAATATACATAGACTATATCTGCTCTACTCAGAATCTAAGCTACAAGTTTTTTACCCATAACTCCATTAGAGAGGAATGTATGGAAAATAAGATGGTCACTTGAAATTCTACTGGCATCTACATAAATGTTTCTATACTAGCAGATGTTTTCTCTAGCAAACTGGGACTAAAACGTTCTTTCTATCTTACTGACCATTGCAGTGTTTTTCAGGCGGAAGTAATGGCAATATATCAGGTGTCTAATTTGCATACATACATGCATACATACATTCATTCATTCGACATGAATATTTACATATACATATGTACACTGAAATCTAGGTTGCAATCAAGTCACTGGCTGGCGTTGTCATTACATCAAAACTTGTTTTTGACTGCCAATCCCCTCTCTACATATTGTTGAGTCATTCACAGGTCCAGTTATTCTGGGTACCTGGTCAGTAACTTCTTTCCGATAACTCACCCTCTTGCACTATCGGTGATCCTCGCTTTGCAATAAAATTGACTTTTAAGCAAAGCTACCTTGAACAACTGACTTACCTTGACCACAATGGACATTACACGTACTAGACAGCTACTTAGCATTAACAGAAACTGCATCAGCACAACGACTTCGGAGGTCGCGGGACACTGCGTAATGATTAGGTATGCTGTAAAATTAGGGCTTCCATTCAACGACCTCTGTCAAGGTAGTGGCTCTCAGGAAGAAGGGGAAACAGCCCTACACCTCCTGTGTGAGTGCTCATTTCTGGCTAGGAGGAGACTAAAACTCCTAGGTTCACTTTTCTTCACTAATCTGTCGAAGCTGTCATCCATAAATATTAAGGCCATAGCCAGATTCATTAGCGAATCATCATGGTTCACCATTCTGTGAATGAAGACATCAATTGTGCTTAAGTGTGTTTTGATGTAGAAGGTTGCTACTCCAACTTAACATAACCTAAGTAACTTTGCTATCGGCCAGATGCGAAAAGGAGAAAGTATTTGGGTTAGGAACGCCATAGTGATAATCTGGCTAGTGGGCAAACTGGCTAGGTAACTATTACATAAGTATCTAATAACTTAGCGTCCACAGAGATTCATTTCGATGGTCATACGTTGACGCCTCGTAACTCAGCCTCATGCCTAAATCAGCTAATTGCTTTGAAACGCCACTGACTAACTTTGATATTTAGGTATCAGTCATAATCAGTATCATACTAAGTAAGTAATCATATTCGTATATTGATGAATATTTATTTTCTTAGTAATTTGATAATCTATTTGCATTTCCTTGTTACTTGATTTTCCTATTGATAAATAGGAAGCGGTTATTATTGAGTGTCGATATGTACGAGTATGTATTAGCATCAGTATCTAACTACTATTTCTCAACTACTTACTATAGTTAGCTTAAAATTTATTGTTTTCTTACAATAATCAAAATGTCATCTTTTCTCTCTTTGAAATGCTAATACCATGAAATGTTTTCAAATCGAGTTTTCAAGACATTCTTTTTTTTCGCTTACTTAATTTTCTTTGCTCGTTCGCTGTTGTTTAACGCTTTGGCATTTTGAGCATGATTTGTGTTTTGTTGTTGTGGTTGTTGTTGATATTTTTCTTCTATATTTTTGTTTTTGATTTTTTTTTGTGCTGGTAGATTCGTATTCGTATTACTTGATTTCTGCTACTTCATGTCTGTCTGTCTTTTACGTTTGTGTGTGAAATGCAAAAAAAAAAAATGTGTATTAACCTGCTCTACCGGTTTCGGGTTTTTGGGCGACGGCAACGTCTTTTTTTTACTTACTTACTTACTTACTTACACTTAGAGCTTAGTTTTTATTTTAATATTTCATTTTGCTTTTCATTCTATGTAGTATAAACAAAATCACAGTTGAATAATTTTTACTTTTTTGCAATTGGTTTTTTTTGCAACTTGTTTTTTTTTTGCCAACACCAAAATGTCTACAACTTCAGGCTTAAAGTGCAATTTAAGCCCAACAGCCATAAATATTTGCTGACTGCAACAGTTGCTGTTATTGTTGTTGTCGATGTTGCTTATTTGCGGTTTTCCCCTTCAGCTACTTATTTACTTCTCCTTTATTTAGTTTTTCTCTTATTAAGTATTGCTGATTTCTTAGCTTGTGTGGCTTTAGTGGTAAAGTAAGCAGCAGTTATAGCTTACAGCGGCTGCGCACATTTTCAGCTTAAACGCTCACAACTTGTTGCTCACAACAGGAAGCAAAAACGTATCTTGCTTTCTCGTACTCGCATGCGTTTGATCATACTATTTCTCGAATTTGTAATTTTCCAAGTGCTGCCAATTAATTTTGTATTTTATTTGATGTTTTTTCTGTTTTTTTTTTGTTCGTCTCCTTTTTGATGATGGTAAAAATTATTATGCAACGTTTTTAAACAAGTGTAAGATTAATTTTGCATGCTAAAATCTTTTGAATGCATTTCCTGGTTAGTTTTAAGTTTGTCTACTATTTATTACTTTCCATATCTCCATAAACCCCAGTCAAAGCCGCACGAATATTGGTAACAAATGTCCTTACATAAGTAATTGAGTGATTTAAAAGTGAGTTTATTATTCTTTAAAATAGGCATTCCTATGAGTTAAAGTTTTAAAGAAATGTTAGTGGAAATAAAATAAATAAAAAGAGAAAACAAACTAAAAGACATACAGGGTGGACCATTTATAATATGGAATTTTATTTTGGTGTAAATAAGAAATGAATAATTTTTTTCAATGTGGTTTTTAATATTCTAAAATACAATCCGTCCGGTAAATTGTGGAAAACTATTTCATTCAAATGACTTGATCGGCTGGCCTTGCAGTAGCCCGTACTTTCAACCCAATTTTTCAGCACATTCTTTCGTTGCTGGATGGTTAGCTTATCTTTAAAGGCTCCCTGAAAATAATAGTCCAACGGAGTCAAATCGGAACTACGTGGTGGCCAATGCACATTACCAAAACGTCTAATAAAGCTAGTTTCAAACTTCCCACGCAAAAAGATCGATTGGAACCAAATAAAATAGGCCACAAATAATCAGTTATCATTGTGCGGTAGCGCACACCATTCACTGGAACGCATCTTCCATCCTCATTTACCAAAAACAAATTACCCTGTGATAATGCCGGTCCAAAAACACCACCAAACAGTTACTCGTTATGTACTCGGTTGGCTTCTCAACAATAGCGCATTGATTTTCTGAGCTTCAGTTGCGACAATTTTGCTTATTAACGTAACCACCGAGGTCAAAGTGATCTTCATCAGAAAAGATGATTTTTCGCTAAAAACGCTCACCTTCTTCCAAGCGTTCCACAGCCCAATTAGCGAACCGAAAACGTTGCGAATGGTCATGTGGCTTCAGCTGTTGTACCAATTGAACCTTGTACGGGTTCATAGCGCGGTATTTATGCAAAATTCTCAACAAAGAAGTGCGTTAAATGTTCAATTCCTGAGAACAGTGGCGAGTTAATGTGGTTGGCTCTTCTTGCTCATTCTTGTGCAGCACATTCGGTAGTGCGCACTGTAGGAGTCCGGAACGTGTTATTTTATTCAATAAAGATCCGGTTTCACGAGCGCGTTTCACAAATTGATCCAAAAATTACGTGGAAGGCGCTTCTCTTTTGCCGTAATTTTAACGTAATTTCTTTCACTGTCGGTAGAAGATTCACCAAGTACATTTTTAGTTTTTTAAGATTTCGACCCATTTCCGTTATAATAGGAATGGCATTAGAGTTGCCACACCAAAATAACCAGTATTTCAAATACCATTCTAAATGTTAGGTGGACCACCCTTTACTTAATATCTATTCTTTCAGTAAAGAAAAATACTTTTGATTAAACAAATTTTAGTTTCCAAGTGTTAATTCTGCTCAAACCAGTAATAAATAAGATATTTAAATCATTACTGATTCAAGTTTTCTTCATATCCAGTTATCGTAAAAAATTCTATCTACCTATTACATTTAATTTTTTAGCAAAACCATAAACTTTACCCATTGAAGAAAATGTAAGTAGGTATTAACAATAAAACTTTAACCGGATTTTAGCAATTTAATTTTAGCTAAGATTAGTCGCCCAACAAGCATTGCTGTCTTTACACGTTGCATCCATAACTTAATTGAAATTGAATTTTACTTGAGCTGAATTTATACGAGTATTGTAATGTTCTGTATCTAAATAACTACATACATAATACAAGCAAATAAGTAGTTGTAATAGTTGCATACAAGCAAACATATGTAAGGCACATATATCATTTAGTTAATACGATAAGGAATTCGTTAATCTATGTAAGTAACTGAAGAAAAATGTATCAACAAAAAACACTGAAAAAATATTTTGATTAAAAAAAGATTTAATTGCTATAAACTATTTCATTTCGTTGGGGCTTTTTCTCATTTCTAAAACTGGGAATTTACTTCATTTCTAAAACTGGAGCTTTTTTCATTATGAAATGAGGACCCAAGAATGGGGTACTTATTATTTAATTTTTCATTTTGGGGTCTTAAATCGCACAGTCTCCTACGCGTAATACTTAACTTCTTAATTCTGTTTTTCCGGTTTTGGACCCAAAACAACTGTTTTTCCGGTTTTGGATCCAAATCCCATTTTTTAAGAACTGCAATCATAATTTCAACATGAAAAGTAAACATATACTTATGTATGTTGGAAGTTGTTCCCTTAGTAAAACAATTAAATTTGTACATTTAAATTAATATTTATTTGGTTAGTTAAATTAGTCATAAAGGTAAAGAACATTTTGTGGTTCGGGACCGTTTTTTGGTTTTTTTATTTTTATTGGTACATTCAACACACAGGATGTACCCGTATGAATGTAGAGCATTGTGTTGATTGGAAGGAAGATTGATAGGTGGGAGGAAGAAGGAGGGAGATTGAGGGACGGAAAGCCGGTTAAGCCGTTTGAGTTTAACCCAGGGTAGATATAAGATACCAATTTTACCTTGCCTAGAGTCAAAGTGAAAGATGAAAAGCCCAGTCATTAATTTTGTATTGAGATACAGATTCGTTCTTCGGATTAACTCAAGTTCTCAGTATATTGACATATTTTCTTAGCTACTAAAATGGATTCGAATCTTAGCATAATTGTAGCAGATTTTCCGGATAAGACATTATGGTTAACTCAGCTCCAGAGAAGAGATATAAAGTAATTAGATATAAAGTAATTAATCAACCTATTGGAATATGTTCTTATTTTGTTGGTGCTTTTGGCAGTTATGACGAAGACTGCTGTAAAATACACGCCAACAAGTCATGGAACATTAAGCTCCTCAAAGACATGGAATAATTATCTCAACAACGATGAAAACGATTTTTGGCGAAATCATCATTTGCGATGAATGACATAAAGTGACCTATGCGGTTAATATAATATGACGTTAATATAATAACGTTATTTACAGAAAAAATTTTAATTGGCTACAGAACCTTGCTAAAGTAGTTTCTGCTGCTAAAAATTGATGAATTAGAGAATATGTGTTTCCAGCCAGTGTGCAAACTGAACACGAACTTTTTTTACTTTTAATGGCACAACAGCCCATGGAGGGCCTAGGCCGAACTTTTCGCATCCACTCATATGGTGCGTGTTATATTTGTACATTAATGGAAGGGACCTACAGTTTAATGCCGAATCCGAACGGCGAAGTGAAAAGCTTTTCATAGCAATTTTTATCAATGAACATTTAATTTTACTGTAGTGTTAAATGGTTCTTGGATCAGCTATTCCTGGCGGATGTATTGTTGGTGTCTTTCTCTCCAATTAGGTGACACTTAGTGTGTTGATATAGCTTCAACCTTTACCTAAAATAGTTTCCATGGAGTACCACAAACTGACCAGGTTCGCAGTCTCAATTGTATAAGTATCCATTCCTCTACACAAGACACAAAAATGTATCGATTAATATCGACATCAAAAGGTATCGTTTATTTCAGAATTTTGACATAGTTCAACATAACTTTTTAAAGTGTACATTTTGTAGGGAATCCCCATGCATACAGAAAACATAACATTATTTACAAAAGAATTTCATTGCCTTTATAGAAAAAAAAAACCAAACAGCTTTAAAAAAATAACAGAGAAGAGAAAATATAAAGACAAAAAAAGTGCACACATAATCAGTAACATCTACATATACTACATTTAAAGCAAAACCAGACACTCTAGTAATTAAACAAAAAATTTATTCCAGGTAGAGCCGCAAGTGCAATGTCGAACCTGACACAAGTCGCTGTTCTGCCGAAACTAATGAAGTTTAATGAATCACAATAAAATCAACAACATTTTTAACAATTTTACTTGCATAGAAAATTTCAAATATAGTTAAAAAACAGTGATAAGATAAATGCGAATGCTATAAGTTTACATTGAAATGCAAGTCTCTCGGGTGTGAGAAATGTGATAAAGTGGAAACTAAAATTACATACTTACTTAGTAAAATAAAAGAGACACAAGAATTTATAAGGAATTTAAAATTAGCAAAATATGCAAACATTTTAACTAGAAAATAAAATTAGAGCAGCACAAGAAAAGGAAAATGAAAATTTGTCAGTAGCAAGAGCAAATTTGTTGGCATCGTTAAGCGACGCAGACACTGAACTTGTCGCAAAGAAAATTTTCTAAATTTACTTTTATTTTCTTCTATTTCACTTTTAGGTTCCACAGATGACGACGGCTACTACGACGACGCGCTTGAAGAGCCTTAACTCATAGCAGCAGAAAATACCAATGAAAGACAAATACTTTTATGGACTATGAAACAAAATAGACAAAATAGTAGACGATTCAGTCTCTCTTAAGTGTACAGCACTGTACTGTACTGCAGCATTTAGCTAATAAAATACCAACCCAATTAGCTTAAAAAGATGCATGAACTCTTTACAAGGGTACTCTCAAAACGTGATCTATCTCGTGCTGGGGACTTATTTTCAGTACCAGATTCAGAAATTGTCAATGATATCACAGAAGTGGTAAGTTTATACTCTTACGTATAAGATTAGCAAATTTATAAGATTTAATCGTTTTTCGAATTTTGCTCTAGTTATCTGATATAAGTCCAATCATTTCACATCCCGACTATCTCAAGAATAACAATGATCAATCAGTGGTGGAGATTTGTGTTACACGCGTACTCTCGTGCATACGTGAGACGAAAACGGCCGATCGTTATTGCGCTGCTCTAGTTGATTTATTAAAAACATGTCTGCTATGGAATCTCCAGCCTGCTGGATCGACAAAGGAAGATCCACCACATGCAAAAATTGCAGCTGATATTATCTCTAGTATATTTTTAGTAAGTATTTAGAACTACTTACTTACTTGTTTGCTTAGTTCTCGAATATAAAATTTCTATTTCTATTTCTTCTATACTTGCACAGAATTATGATAAGAAGGAACTGATGAAAATTGCTCTTCCAGTGGCAGTACAATTTTTACCAAAAGGCAATAAGGAATTATCTAGAAATCTAGCAAGTTATCTTTCGCTGGCGGCCATCGATTATGCATATTTGTTGAGTCCATATGTGGGATCCATTATGGATTCGATATTGGCTGGTGAGTATTCAATATTTGTGGGTGGAATTGATTGTAAATGAAATTGATTAGAAATTATAGGCCAAAAACCGAAAAAAGTCTCACTTAATTCGACTCTAGAAACAAAAACACCCTCTAGAAGTGTTTTCCCGATATTTTATTTCCAGAAAGTTGTGCGTCAAGATATTAGCTAAAACTATGCTGAAGACGGTAAATATGTATTCCTTACACTTTAGAAATTATAGGCCAAAAATCGAAAAAAGTCTCACTTAATTCGACTCTAGAAACAAAAACACCCTGTAGAAGTGTTTTCTCGATATTTTATTTCCTGAAAGTTGTGCGTTAAGATATTAGCTAAAACTATGCTGAAGACGGTAAATAAGTATTCCTTACACATTAGAAGTTATAGGCCAAAAACCGAAAAAAGTCTCACTTAATTCGACTCTAGAAACAAAAACACCCTCTAGAAGTGTTTTCCCGATATTTAATTTCCAGAAAGTTGTGCGTCAAGATATTAGCTAAAACTATGCTGAAGACGGTAAATATGTATTCCTTACACATTAGAAATTATAGGCCAAAAACCGAAAAAAGTCCCACTTAATTCGACTCTAGAAACAAAAACACCCTCTAGAAGTGTTTTCCCGATATTTTATTTCCAGAAAGTTGTGCGTCAAGATATTAGCTAAAACTATGCTGAAGACGGTAAATATGTATTCCTTACACATTAGAAATTATAGGCCAAAAACCGAAAAAAGTCTCACTTAATTCGACTCTAGAAACAAAAACACCCCCTAGAAGTGTTTTCTCGATATTTTATTTTCAGAAAGTTGTGCGTTAAGATATTAGCTACAACTATACTGAAGACGGTAAATAAGTATTCCTTACACATTAGAAGTTATAGGCCAAAAACCGAAAAAAGTCTCACTTAATTCGACTCTAGAAACAAAAACACCCTCTAGATGTATTTTCTCGATATTTTATTTTCAGAAAGTTGTGCGTTAAGATATTAGCTACAACTATGCTAAAGACGGTAAATAGGTATTCCTTACACATTAGAAATTATAGGCCAAAAACCGAAAAAAGTCCCACTAATTCGACTCTAGAAACAAAAACACCGTCTAGAAGTGTTTTCTCGATATTTTATTTTCAGAAGGTTGAGCCTTAAGATATTAGCTAAAACTATGCTGAAGACGGTAAATAAGTATTCCTTACACATTAGAAGTTATAGGCCAAAAACCGAAAAAAGTCCCACTTAATTCGACTCTAGAAACAAAAACACCCTCTAGAAGTGTTTTCTCGATATTTTATTTCCAGAAAGTTGTGCGTCAAGATATTAGCTAAAACTATGCTGAAGACGGTAAATATGTATTCCTTACACATTAGAAATTATAGGCCAAAAACCGAAAAAAGTCTCACTTAATTCGACTCTAGAAACAAAAACACCCTGTAGAAGTGTTTTCTCGATATTTTATTCTCAGAAAGTTGTGCGTTAAGATATTAGCTACAACTATGCTAAAGACGGTAAATAAGTATTCCTTACACATTAGAAGTTATAGGCCAAAAACCGAAAAAAGTCTCACTTAATTCGACTCTAGAAACAAAAACACCCTGTAGAAGTGTTTTCTCGATATTTTATTTACTGAAAGTTGTGCGTTAAGATATTAGCTAAAACTATGCTGAAGACGGTAAATAAGTATTCCTTACACATTAGAAGTTATAGGCCAAAAACCGAAGAAAGGCACACTTAATTCGACTCTAGAAACAAAAACACCCTCTAGAAGTATTTTCTCGATATTTTATTTTCAGAAGGTTGAGCCTTAAGATATTAGCTAAAACTATGCTGAAGACGGTAAATAAGTATTCCTTACACATTAGAAGTTATAGGCCAAAAACCGAAAAAAGTCCCACTTAATTCGACTCTAGAAACAAAAACACCCTCTAGAAGTGTTTTCTCGATATTTTATTTCCTGAAAGTTGTGCGTTAAGATATTAGCTAAAACTATGCTGAAGACGGTAAATAAAATTTGACTCTAGAAACAAAAACACCCTCTAGAAGTGTTTTCCCGATATTTTATTTCCAGAAAGTTGTGCGTCAAGATATTAGCTAAAACTATGCTGAAGACGGTAAATATGTATTCCTTACACTTTAGAAATTATAGGCCAAAAATCGAAAAAAGTCTCACTTAATTCGACTCTAGAAACAAAAACACCCTGTAGAAGTGTTTTCTCGATATTTTATTTCCTGAAAGTTGTGCGTTAAGATATTAGCTAAAACTATGCTGAAGACGGTAAATAAGTATTCCTTACACATTAGAAGTTATAGGCCAAAAACCGAAAAAAGTCTCACTTAATTCGACTCTAGAAACAAAAACACCCTCTAGAAGTGTTTTCCCGATATTTTATTTCCAGAAAGTTGTGCGTCAAGATATTAGCTAAAACTATGCTGAAGACGGTAAATATGTATTCCTTACACATTAGAAATTATAGGCCAAAAACCGAAAAAAGTCCCACTTAATTCGACTCTAGAAACAAAAACACCCTCTAGAAGTGTTTTCCCGATATTTTATTTCCAGAAAGTTGTGCGTCAAGATATTAGCTGAAACTATGCTGAAGACGGTAAATATGTATTCCTTACACATTAGAAATTATAGGCCAAAAACCGAAAAAAGTCTCACTTAATTCGACTCTAGAAACAAAAACACCCCCTAGAAGTGTTTTCTCGATATTTTATTTTCAGAAAGTTGTGCGTTAAGATATTAGCTACAACTATGCTGAAGACGGGTAAATAAGTATTCCTTACACATTAGAAGTTATAGGCCAAAAACCGAAAAAAGTCTCACTTAATTCGACTCTAGAAACAAAAACACCCTCTAGATGTATTTTCTCGATATTTTATTTTCAGAAAGTTGTGCGTTAAGATATTAGCTACAACTATGCTAAAGACGGTAAATAGGTATTCCTTACACATTAGAAATTATAGGCCAAAAACCGAAAAAAGTCCCACTTAATTCGACTCTAGAAACAAAAACACCCTCTAGAAGTGTTTTCTCGATATTTTATTTTCAGAAGGTTGAGCCTTAAGATATTAGCTAAAACTATGCTGAAGACGGTAAATAAGTATTCCTTACACATTAGAAGTTATAGGCCAAAAACCGAAAAAAGTCCCACTTAATTCGACTCTAGAAACAAAAACACCCTCTAGAAGTGTTTTCTCGATATTTTATTTCCAGAAAGTTGTGCGTCAAGATATTAGCTAAAACTATGCTGAAGACGGTAAATATGTATTCCTTACACATTAGAAATTATAGGCCAAAAACCGAAAAAAGTCTCACTTAATTCGACTCTAGAAACAAAAACACCCTGTAGAAGTGTTTTCTCGATATTTTATTCTCAGAAAGTTGTGCGTTAAGATATTAGCTACAACTATGCTGAAGACGGTAAATAAGTATTCCTTACACATTAGAAGTTATAGGCCAAAAACCGAAAAAAGGCACACTTAATTCGACTCTAGAAACAAAAACACCCTCTAGAAGTATTTTCTCGATATTTTATTTTCAGAAAGGTGTGCGTTAAGATATTAGCTACAACTATGCTGAAGACGGTAAATAAGTATTCCTTACACATTAGAAGTTATAGGCCAAAAACCGAAGAAAGGCACACTTAATTCGACTCTAGAAACAAAAACACCCTCTAGAAGTATTTTCTCGATATTTTATTTTCAGAAGGTTGAGCCTTAAGATATTAGCTAAAACTATGCTGAAGACGGTAAATAAGTATTCCTTACACATTAGAAGTTATAGGCCAAAAACCGAAAAAAGTCCCACTTAATTCGACTCTAGAAACAAAAACACCCTCTAGAAGTGTTTTCTCGATATTTTATTTCCAGAAAGTTGTGCGTCAAGATATTAGCTAAAACTATGCTGAAGACGGTAAATATGTATTCCTTACACATTAGAAATTATAGGCCAAAAACCGAAAAAAGTCTCACTTAATTCGACTCTAGAAACAAAAACACCCTGTAGAAGTGTTTTCTCGATATTTTATTCTCAGAAAGTTGTGCGTTAAGATATTAGCTACAACTATGCTGAAGACGGTAAATAAGTATTCCTTACACATTAGAAGTTATAGGCCAAAAACCGAAAAAAGGCACACTTAATTCGACTCTAGAAACAAAAACACCCTCTAGAAGTATTTTCTCGATATTTTATTTTCAGAAAGGTGTGCGTTAAGATATTAGCTACAACTATGCTGAAGACGGTAAATAGGTATTCCTTACACATTAGAAGTTATAGGCCAAAAACCGAAAAAAGTCCCACTTAATACGACTCTAGAAACAGAAACAACCTCTAGACGTTAGTCTAGCCTCTAGTGTTTGTCGTTTAGTTATTAACTACAACTATGTATATTGAAGGCCAAGACCAAGACCAACTATGTATATTAAGACCAAAAAACTATAAAGCACATCGCAACTATTATTGTTTCCGCCTCCACAATACCGCTTAACCAAAAAGTTAGTTAAAGTGTTATTTTCTGTGATATTATTTAGCTGGTTTATACGTGTTGAAGGGTAGGCTGCGCCTTTGCCACATGTAATAAAAATAGGTGTGACCTATCGTCGTTGAGTACTTGTAAACGGAGCGGAATAGCCTAAAGTACAGATTATATAGGAAGACTGCAATTGTGCTCAAATGAAAGGTGGCATTATTTGAAAAGTATGAGATGGGGAAAGTAGGAAAACTGAAGAGAAAGTTTGTTTTCCTTAGTGTTGTTCTCTTACTTACTTTTCAGAACTTTGTATGTGCAAAATAAAATAACTAACAACAAAATGTTTAATAAATATGTATAAATATAACAATATGCACATAAGACCCTAAAGTTACTGTACATTTTCATAAATATCTCCACTCAAGCGCCACCTACCGGGTCCATGTTTTATAAAAATATTTCTTTGCACGTAACTGACATATAAGTATTTTGAATATGCGCTAAATCGGATCATAAATACAATTTATCGAAATATACTTGTCTTGACCTACCGGTTTCAAAAAATAAATAAACCCACTCGATGAGTTAAAATTTATTTTAAAGCTGATGCCCGGATAAAATTTTTTCGAGGTCCATAGCGAACAAAACAAAAAAGGATCCACGCATATGGTCGCGAGTTCATGCAAAAATCACATGGAAAAAATATCTTTCAGTTTTATTCTAATTTTCCGGTCAACTTTTCCAATTTTTCTTTCCGTAACAACCTGATTCGGACTATTGCGTATATTTAAAACAATTGAGCCAAATCGGTTCAGCTGTTCTCAAGTGATGCAATTGCCAACGAAAAGCATTTGAAAAGATTTTGATTTTCACGAAATTTCAACTTTGACTGACGTTAGTATACGGATGAATAGACTTACATCTGTCAAATCCACATTGTCCGTTTAATGTAAACTGTTTCTAAAGGCACAAAAGTTGTTCGACTGTGAAAAATGTAAGAGTGGCGGTTTTATAATGCTTTACTTAAACGCCGCCTCTAGGCGACTTCCCTACTTATGACCAAGATCAACATAAGTAGGGTATTGAAAATGTACAGGTTGTCTCAGAGTGACCGATCAAGAATAAAGTGGTAGATTTTTTGCAAAATGCAATTGTTTTTCAATCAATATTAACAAAGTTATTCCATTTTTTCAATCAATATTAACAAAGTTATTCAGAAATAGATAAAGATAGCCAATCAGAGCGCGCTTTCGACCTGAACTGAATAAATATATTTCAGTTTAAAAGAAAAATAGTTATAAAATAATACACTAACAAATAAAAATAATTAAAAAAAAAAACAATTGTAACAACAACCACAAAAAATTTAAAAACGCAACGCGTTTAACAAAGTGTCACAATGAGCAATGCGGCCGGAGCCCAGGTCGAAATTGTACTCGGACTGGTTAAGCCAATTTGGCTTTCTCCGTCAATCTCGAATAACTTTGTTAATATTGGTTTTTAAAAAAACAAAAAATGCCATAAGGACCAAATTCCTTAGAATTTTGCAAAGAATCGACTACTATATTCATCGACCATTTATTTCACTCAGGGACATCCTGAATAGAGTTTGTATAATTTTCATAACAGAGACTACTTAACAATTCAACAAAAATATCGCCGCAGTTTTATAGTTATACATACTCTAACATAATCCCTACATTTTCCATTTTCTTCGTATTCCAGGCAATTATGGTTTACTTCGTGTTCTTTCACAAATCTATGAAGTATCACCGAATGAAGTAATACCACATGCACCACTCTTGATTACGCTATTGCCACAATGTGATTCGCAAGAGAAATTGGCTGTATTTCAACTGTATTTACTGATAGCGCAAAAGACGCCGACTGTTAGTATTTATTTCTTATTTCAGTTGTTCTAAATATAAACGCCATCTTTTATTTTGAATGCTTTTTCTAGGTACTTGAAACTTGTGTGCCACAATTATGCGAATTTCTATATGACACTGAAACTGCCACGATTACAATGCAAATTCTATTAAAATTAGCCGAACAACGTCCTCAATTGATAGTTCAACATTTCGATAAAATCAAATTGGCCACTAAAACTAACCCAAATACAATATCGTTGGGTGCGCAAATTTTAGCCACAGCTGGGCGTACAAATAAGGTAAGAAATGGGAAAGGGTAACTTTGTTTGAGATTTGTGGTGGCATTTTCATTTATTAACTCAAAAATTAATTTATAGGATAATGCACAATATGCTTTGGATTTTGTTCTAGAGCATTTACCCCACGCAGACCGTACATCACAAACTGTTCTATTGCAAGAAGCTACAAAATTGTGCTCATCATTCCCCATATTATTTACGGATAAAGTGCTCGTCTGTGTGCGCCAGAAAAATGCGTTAAGGTAAATTAAATTGTAAATGATCTTGATTAATTTATTGCTAACATAAGAGTTAACAGTCAACAGAAGCTCTCAACTTCGGATATTAGCAATAAAACTTCTGGTGGTGTTACAATAGTGAATTTAAATAGCCCAGTAGATCAACCACCGCCAGCACCATCAACAGCTGCTGCTGTTGTAGCGACAGTGTTGAATACAGCAGCAGCAGCATCATCGTCGGCCAATAGTGGTGTGCCGCAGCAGCAGCAGCAGCAGCAGCAGCATTCATCGTCCATAATCACTGCCGATCCAGTAACCAGTGCGACCACAGTTGTATCAGTAGCATCGGCGACGGCGACCACTGGACGAATGCATAAAAACAAAAATAAAAGCCGCAGCAGTCCGAGCAGCCCGAAGGATAATCGTAGCAAAGCGATTACTAGTGGAAATATTAAAATAGGTGAGTACACGTTCAAAGTTTACTGCATAAATAGAAATTAAAATCTGTTTATTTTCAGCATCAAACAATAATAGTACCAGCACCGCTGCAACCACTCAAGCCACCAATGCCACAACTGTAATACATCAAACCAGCGGTACTGGTGGTGCTAGTAGTGGTGGTACAGCAGTACCGCCCACTCCACCGCACACCGGCTATACACGACGCGTTAAACTCGGCGACTCACGTAGCACTGGTCGCTTACATCCTACTGGCAACACACATCGCAGTATGACGCGATTAAATGTAGCCGGTGGTTCTGTTGGTGGTCTACACAAGAGCATGACACGTTTAAGTTCATCCCAGCATATCAATGAAAATGGTGGTGGCGGCGGTGGTTCTAATTCCAATAATGCCGCCGCCTCTGCTGCCGCCTCCAATAATTCTCACTCTAGCGGTAATGTTGTAGTACAAACGGGAACCACTCCAAAAACACCAACGAGTCCGAATAGCCCGGGGTATGTGACACCGGTGCCACCGCTGAGCAATAATGTTATTATTACGGGTCACAACAAGTGGGGAATACCATCAACGCAAGTGACTTCGGGCGGTGTAACTGTAACCACATCGCCCACTAAAGTCCGTCCACACTCACAGGGCCCGACGACATTACTGAACTCGAGTACTGCAATGTTGAAATACAGCACGGATGCATTGAATCAATCGATCGGTTCAATAACAATACCACAACCGAATCCAGTGTCGGTGCATCACGCTTCACCGGCGTTGCCACAGCAAAATAATGGAAATCAAAAATCTGTGATGAAGTTACCAGTGAATGGAAATGTGAGTTTAATTACTAACTACAGGTTTTTATTTGCTGGTTTATCATGACGTACTATATGAGTGATTCAAATGAAGAATCATTATACAATATTACTCACACGCCACATACATACATACGTAGTTTTATTTTCTACTAATTAACCTAGTGGTTGCCGAGGCTCAGTCTAGACCCTCCATGGGCTGTTGTGCCATTAAAAGAAGAAAAAGAAGAGGAACTTAGTGCCATTTAATCTGTTTCAACCGATCACACTTGTTTAGAAATTACGCTTTGCATACTTACTTTACTTTACTTACTTTTAATGGCACAACAGCCCATGGAGGGCCTAGGCCGTGCTTTTCGCATCCACTCATGTTGTGCGTGTTATATTTGTACATGAATGGAAGGGTCCTACAGGGTCCGCCGAATCCGAACGGCGAATGAAAACCTACTCTTGTAGGTTTGCCATTGCCTGCCAAGAGGTGAGACCGTGTAGAAAAATTATTTTCTCTATTTTTTGATTTTGTCTGTGCCGAGATTCGAACCCTGACACTCTGCGTAGCAGTCCAACGCACTACCACTACGCCACAGCGACCACATACTTACCAGATTTATTAAAATATTGTAATATTTGATGGGTTGATAAATTTTGAATCCCTCAGCAAGTAAAATATTAATATTTATCAGATGAATGATAAGGTTTTTTTTTCTTCTTCCAATCTCAATCAGAGTGATATAAATTTATTAAGTTTCGAATTGGGTTTAAAAGCTAGTTAATCATCTAATATTAATCTTATAGCAATGGCTTAATTTAAGTTTTTATTTTATTTTACAAATCAACCAAAACGTATATGGTATTTTTAATTATTGCTTTACTTATTATCTACCCTAGGGCACTCATGAAGTGATAGTCTCCGGGCCCACAACAAATGTTACACCCCGTCGCAATGACAACACCAGCCGTACGTTGCTCAATGCAAACAACAGCATCTTAGATCAACGTATGAGCACGTTCGAACCATATCAAATAATGCGTGATCCTGTTCAGCAATTTTGTGAAAAACACTTCACTTCGATTAAAACATACATGGATGAAGTGTCGCAATTTCTGCCTCCACCTACACGCTGCAGCATTGAAGGTAATTCATGTAGCCTGATTAACTTATGTACGAGTACTTATGCCATATATAGAACATAATAAAATATATAGAAAAAAGCATGCATTAAATGTAATTATTCGTTTTTGTTTTTCTCTTTCTCTCTTCCTTCCTCACACATATTTTCACATAACTCCATACTTCAACTAATTGTCTTCCTGTCTGTCTGTCTGTCGGTCTGTCTATTCGTATGTTTTTCTCTCTGTCTGCACACAAAACACATTTTTCTTTTGGTATTTTTTATACAAAAACACAAAGTTTCCAATGAATTTGCAGAGCGACGGACCAAAAAAGTGGCCAAATTACATTTTGCCTGTCAGATCCGTGGTCCACATTGTTTATACTCGAAAACGTGTTTCACAATGCGCACTCGTAATCCCAAAACTTGGATACATATGATGTTTCTAGATTTTCAAGTACGACATTATGTAAGTATATCCGATGTTATTCGTAAGCGATGCACTAATCTTTGATATCTTTTCAGGTAAAAGAGAAATGTGTTCTTAGTACACGTGAACCTGGCATAAGTAATTTGAAAAATATTTGGCAAATACTCAAGTGTGAAAATCGCAGTTTTACAGAATTGGTCACCAGTCAGTTTCCCAATTCAAAGGTAATAACAAAATTATTTACAGTTATTAGCATTTTTGCTGCACTGAAACCTTTTAAGAATGTAGCCAAATTCTGGTAGATTTTAGAGGATTGTGGCTCAAAGATAATTAATACATTAATCTATAAATTTTATAAATTTTGAAATATTTCCCAAAGGATCGCGAAATTCTTGTCAACGAGCTGCGTCACTCTGGATTTCTGGATGTGTTCGAAGTTTCCAAAACCGATAAAACCAATCCCAATTGCAATGAGCTGGACTATCAATGGGGCTGCTTTTTGTGCAATCATCCCGATAAAGCGGTCGGTTTTCTGAATGGTAGCAATCAACCTATGATTGAGGGGCAGCTGAAGGAGAAAAAAGGCAAATGGCGTTTGTTCAGACGTTGGCGCACCCGATACTTTACACTATCGGGCGCACATTTGTCTTGTAAGGGATCGGTATGTACTGTGAATATCATATCGGATATTTTGACCATATCAAACGAATGTTAAAATTTGTAATATATTTTGCAGAGTGGCGGCGAAAGTATCGATGTCAATCAAATACGTTCGGTAAAAGTATCACGTGGTGCACGTAATATTCCCAAAGCTTTTGAAATCTTCACCGCCGATCAGACACTAATACTCAAGCCGAAAGATGGCAAAAATGCCGAAGAATGGGTGCAGTGCTTGAGCATTGTGGTGGCACATTCGCAGGCGCGCGATAATCCCACAGTAAAAACGAATAGTTTGCCCGCACGTGGTATGGGCAGCAGCAAGCCATCATTTTGAGATTCGAGATTAAACTTTAACATAAAGTACATACATACATACTTACATAAATATATGCAATAAGCTTCGAAAAGACAATTTATTTAGATAAAAATATACATACATATATTTAGTGCCTAGTTTAAAGCATTTGAAACATTTTCAAAAGATTTTAAAAATTTCCCGAATTCTTATATGTATTTTGGTTTTTCTATTTTGCAAAATGAAATTGTACTTAATGTTTCTTTTTCTTTTTCTGTTTCTGTTAAGTTAAGTTTCTTTGTAAGTTAAAACGTTTTATATTTAAATTTTAAAAATAAATTCTATATTTATTGTAATCAATTGAAATAATATAATATTTCTACATTTTTTTACACCAATTAAAAAAAACAAATAAAGACATTTTAAATAATGAATTATCTCTAGTTTCTCCCATCTGGTTTCCTTGTTCCCTTTTTTCCCCGTACTAAATTAAATAAATATAATATTTGTAATTAAAAATTGATAGACAACCTTAAGTGACAAAATGTTTGCGTAGATTTTGTAGTTTTTACTTAAACATTTTATTGATACACAAATCAGTCAATCAGTCGTACACACTTGTAGTTCGTTTTGTTTGGCAGAGGCAGAACAGTTACAGAAGAAACTTATGCAAGTCAAAAATGGTGATCCTTCACATGGGCAAATGTAATCTAAATTTGACTAAGTGATAACATCTTGCGTAATCGACGAAAGCCATCCTCCCTTTTTCACTTTTCCGAGTGCTTGTGGCTTGATATTTATTGTGCAAAAGTGTTGCAAGTTAAATGTGAATGAAAATTTGAGACATTTTCGTGGTACACGAAGCAAATGCGAGCTTTCATGAAGACCACTAATATTAATTACTCATAAGTATCATTTACTACTCTTTTTTGACTCTTTTGTAATCACTTATTTCTTATTGTCCTTTTTGCTACCCTATTGGCTACGTGCCTGTGAAATAATGTGAGTAGAAATGTAAATATTATTGACAAAGATTAATATAGCAATCAATTGTTTATATTAAGTATAAACATACTTTTGTACGTATATAAAATATTTGCTTGACATAATTTAGAAGTCAATTATAGCTATTTATTACTCAGCTATTTTTGTGCTGATAAGTATAGAAAAACGGGAACAGAGATTTCAACAAAGACTTTGACAAATGTTCACAAAGCAAAAATTACTACATATGTAAATTTTAATCGTGAAACGTGATTTTCAACTTTGTAGTTTAAATACTTAGTAGTAGTAGTTTAATTTAGTAGTTTAAATACTTATGGTATAATGTTTATTGTAAATTTCTTTATTTATTTACAGTCTCATAGGCAGTATGTGTATACGATCGGGCAATGTGCATCGCACTAAATAGTCCATATTCAGTAAGCAAATCACATAAATCGGGAAAACGCAAAATAAAGTACTGGTTTGCTTCAATCATAGAATTTAGGGTTAAAAATAAAATGTCCTCCATGTCTTTGAAAACACTAAAGACTTAATTTATGATGCATCGTCCAATATGGTCAGCTTGGAACTCAATGATCTACGTACTTGGGAGCAAGCTCTAAAATAACCCCATCAATTGAAAATTACGATATACTCAGCATGAAGGTTTATTTTATGGCAGAGACGAAATTGATTAAATGTTAAGCAAGCCTGATAGTAAATAAAACTCCGAATCCGTTTGAAAATCAGGAATATTGCCAGATCAAAGATCACGACATTGTGTTCAAGCCAAAGTATATTAATTAATTTTAAGAGCAACACATTTTAAATTACTTCAATTAATTCGTGATGCAGGCAATGGCAAACACACAAGAGTAGGTCGGATTCGGAATTAAACTATAGGTCCTTTCATTCCTCAACAAATATACCATGCATTATATGAGTGGATGCGAAAAGCTCGCTCCATGGGAAGAAGATACTCAATAGAGTAACAAAAGTTGTAAAATACATACTTACATAAACCACAATTTGTACTTTTCTTTTGACAACAAGCAGTGGTTTTGTGATTTCCCCCAGAGCTAATACATAGTTTTAATAACAATCAATAATTATTTCATTATTAGGAAAAAAAAATTTTCGATATTTCAGAAAATTTTAAATTTGAGTGCTGTAAATAAAAATTTAAACATTTCATTGAATTTTTTTTATTTTTCTGAAACTAGTTAATTTGATTTAACATATGTAATCTTTTCTTAATTAAAATACTATTCATGATTTTCTCGAAGAATTTTTAAAAAATCTGGAGAACACTAAAATTTTACCATGCAGTGAGTGTCGGGAAGGGATGGAAAAAGAATTTCGTTATTTCTTTTAGCTGATAGGTTGCCTTTTAAATTGTCAAATGCAAAGAAGACGTACAATGTCTACAATTCCATATCACCAAACTACAAAATATTTACATTTCAAAACGCATTCTACAAATAATCTAAAACCGATGCGCTAGTCAGTGATAGAGTTGATGCTTAAATTTATTTTTCTTTTGTCTCCGCCTAAAAGGGTAGAAATAGCGATTTACTTCGTATTGTTAAAAAAAATTATAAGTTTTGCATTTTTCAGTGAAAAGAAATGGGTCCATTATTTCTGGGCATCAACAGTATTTCTATAATGCCAAAATAAACAAAGCATATGCTTGCAATGTTGATCAGTGTTGCATATCCAATCGTAGTTGAATTGTGTATAAACTTTGTATTAGTACGTTTTGGAAGTCGGCCATGTGTGTGTGTTTTGTGTTTTGCAAAGAGCTTACGATTTTGGCAATCCTTTTTTCAATACGTATTAAAAATTAATATGTACGTACGAATATTTTTTTTTTCTGTAACGCTATTGGATGCAATATATTTCTATATATCTATATATTATATAGATATTTTATTATCATATGGTATATCAAAAAAAAAGTGATTACATAACAGATATAAAACACCGAAAAAGAGGGTGTGGTAGTACACATTTGCGTCGTAATTTTTTCAATCGATGTTGTTGTAAATTTTTCTTTGACTTGCATCATTTTGATAAAATATTACCAACCGCTTGTACTCGTACTAAGAAAATACATGTCACGTGGTATAGGTAATAATTAAATCGATTCGAATAAATTAATTTGCACTTTTTCACGTACAAAATAGTCGCGCGGTTTATTGCGTTTAAATTTTGATGATACCTTAAAGTTAAACAATTTAACTCGTAAGTATTTGATAGCATTCATGCTAAATACGCTTGTAAGCAAATAAGAAAACGATAGTTTCATAATTTTATTGCATATTATACTTCAATTCCTTTAATGCATATGTATAAAAATTCAATAATTATAAATTATTTATTAATTTGTTAGGTATACATACTGTTCTATATTTTTTCTAATAAGTTCCAATATACAATAAGCGAAATCATTACCACATTTTTTTAAACTAAAACTAAAAAGAAACGTTAGAATTAAAAAAGTTTAAAGTACAATAAAAGTGTATGAGTAACTTCGAAAATTATGTACACAGTTGCGATATTTTTTAAGTATATATCAGTAATAATTGATGACTTTGCGAATTTGTCTTTTTGAAGTTTCTTTTCTAGAAATAATATAAGTAATTCTATAGTATATACATATAAAATTAATAAGTACATTGTATATAAATTAAAGTACTTGGCGAAGTATGGCATACTACACCAGAATAACACGCGTTTTCTTTTTACAAAAAGTGTTTTATCACAACCAATATGTCCAATATTTACAACAAAAGTTTTACAATGAAACTCATAATAATAAATCATAAATAAGTACACATACGTATGCATGAAAAGCTGATGAATTATAGTACATATGAACTTTAAATCATCAATATTTTCAGTTCTCCAAAATGGTTAGTTCTTCACTTGCCGCATTGCTGACATTGCCAGCATGGCAAATGTTGACATGATAAATAAACTCGCCGGTATGGAGGCTAAGATTTTGTATCGCTCTTCGGTCATTATATTGGTTTTTTTCGTAACCACCCAATTTAAGCTACGCTCTACTGCCCGCTTCCACTTGCCATATCGATGTTTACGTTCTTCATCCGTACTGGTGGGCAAAAAGGCATCAGTCTTGTAACGGACTTCCTGAGCATACGGTTTATCAGTTACGATCTGAAACAAATTAATATCATCCGCTTGCGCCGCGCACATTGCCGCAGCAAAGGAAGATGTATTTATTCCTGAACGAAAGACGGGCACACCTGCTGTATCGGCTTGCAATTGCATTAGCAAATTGTTCGACGAAAGCGTGCCATCAGCGTAGAGTTTGGTCAGTTTGAAACCGCCCTCTTTGTACATGCATTCGAGTATATCACGTGTTTGAAAGCATATCGATTCGAGAGCGGCACGTATAATATGATGTTTAGTGGTAAATTGTGTAAGACCGATAATGAGTCCACGTGCATCTTTGCGCCAATATGGCGCATATAGTCCTGTGAAAGCAGGCACGAAGTACACATCACCTGTGGTGGTAACCGTTTCCGCATACTTCTCCGCTTGGTTGAAATCGTCTATCAAACGCACTTTATTCTCGAGCCAACGTAATGCATGGCCGCCTACGGCAACAGCACCTTCGAGGGCATATATGGGTCGTGCATTCGGGCCTAATTTGTATGCCACTGTTGTAAGTAAGCCGTGCTGGGAGACGACATAGTTTTCACCAGTATTACAAAGAAGGAAACAACCGGAACGATAAGTGTTTTTCGCTTGACCTGGTTTGATGCACATGTGACCCAATAGTGAAGCTTGTTGATTGCCTAGCATGCCACTTATGGGTAAACCTGCTAAACTGGAACGCTTGTCTTTGATTGTGCCATAGATTTCGGAGCAGCTACGAATTTCGGGTAACATCTGAGCGTTTAAGTGGAAAGTCTTCAACAGCACCGGATCCCAATTTAATGTTTCGATGTTCATGAGTAGTGTACGAGAGGCATTAGTGACATCGGTGATGTGCAGCTCACCTGAAACGAAACGAAACGAGCACATTATTTCAATTTCGAAAATCTAAACAATAATTGAGTTTCATCCACAAATCTATTTATCAACATTCAGATGTGACCTACCTTTTGTTAAATTCCAAACAATCCAACTGTCGACCGTGCCCGCCTTACAATGACGCTCGCGACACGCTTTCTTTATCTCAGGCACATTATCCATTAACCAACGTATTTTTAACGCTGAGAACAGCGGCGACACCGGAAGTCCCGATATATTCTTAAAGTAATTCTTATTCGAATCGGGCACCTTCGATAGTACACGATCCACAATCGGTACACTACGTATATCCTTCCAAACGAGCGCATTGTATAATGGCAGTCCGGTGATCGTATCCCACATGACTGTGGTCTCACGCTGATTCGTAATGCCAACGGTAGCGATATCTTGCATGCTATAGCCCAAAGAAGGTAACTTGGCACATGCTTCACTACAACATTTATATATGAGGTCTATTATTTCCATTGGATTCTGTTCAAACCAGCCATCCTGCGGTGAAATCATAGTCAATAGCTCTCGATGTGTAGCGACTTCGGTGAAGTCTGGAGTTGAATATATAGTAAAAGTAACTTGTAGTGTGCCTTCGTCAATAACGCCAACTAAATTTGGTCTGCCAATGCATACCGCCTCAGTTGATGCCAAAGGATTGCGAGGTTCATCAGTTGCTGCTGGTTTGTTGGCGGCGGTAGCCGCAACGTTCGGTACGTACTTACCCTCCGTCATTATCAACAATTAATTTTTTTTTTTTTAAATGTTGGCACACGATCTGAAGAATTAAACAAACAATGAAATTAATTCACAAATTCGTAATGTGAAAAAATAATAACAAAATTAAGATAATTATAAAATCTTGTGTATAGACGAGCCCCCTCTCGCGCGCGATTATTATACATACTATTTTATGTATAGGTATTTGTGTGTATGTATATGATTTATGTGAAACAAGACCGCCGCACTTGAGCAACGATTAAAAAAAAATTATAGAAATAACGAAAACATTAAAATAAGAAATTCGCTGCGATGAGAAAATATACAGGGGACAACTGTGTAGTAAAAACAACAACAATAAACATTCTTATCATAAAACAACAAAATGCAAAGTTAATTGTTTTTTTGTTTTCTTACACTACATTACATTATTATTCACTGATTATTATAGCATAAAGTTCTTTTACGTAATGACCTTTGAATACTGTTGAAGGTGAGTGATGTAAGAGATGAGGGGTCTATGGACTTAAGCTTCCCTCTGCAACAATGAAAACTAATCTACAAATTTAGTGAAAGGTTTTGTCTCTAAAAAAAAAAGTAAACTTTTAAACTAAAAAATTAATAAAAATTTAAGAATAAACCGAAATATTTTGAGATAATTCCTTTGCTACAAAAATTTTCATATGTTGAAAAAGTGTAAGATTTCCGAGAATATTTCATAAATAAAGTTTTCTAATTTTTACGGAGTAGCGTATTTACTTTTGGAGACATTCAAGCATTGAAAATTATATCAAATCACAAGTAAGTGGTAACTAGTAGAAAATTATTAACTAAAGGGGTTTTGAAAAGGGGCATACAAGTTTTTTATTTAAATAAAACACAGAATAATTGAGACATCGGGCAGAAGTTTATTCCAGGTGTACTATACTTGTTACTACATTGGAGTGATTCGGTGGAATTCGATATCGCTCTTATAACCACCGCGAACAAGTTTGCAGCGATCCTGAACTCCTTACTTTTACTTTTAATGGCACAACAACCCATGGGGGGCCTAGGCCGAGCTTTTCGCATCCACTCATGTTGTGCGTGTTATATTTGTACATGAATGGAAGGGACCTACAGTTTAATGCCGAATCCGAACGGTGAATTGAAAAGCTTTTCATAGCAATTTTTACTCTTGTAGGTTTGCCATTGCCTGCCAAGAGGTGGTGCCGGGTAGAAAAATTATCTTTTCTACTTTTTGATTTTGTATGTGCCGAGATTCGAACCCCGGACACTCTGCGTAGCAGTCCAACGCACTACCACTACACCACAGCGACCACAACTCCTTAGGCATTGTTATAAACCAACGACTTAACGTAACCTCATAAAAAGATATCCAACAGCGTTAAGCCACATGGGCGAGGTGGCCATTCAACCGGACCATTTCTCGAGATTACACGATTACCGAACTTCCCCTTCTATAGATCAATTGTTTGACCAGCTGTGTGGCATGCGGCACAATCTTATTGTAACCACATATCACTGACGTCAAGCCCATCCAATTCAGGCCAAAAATACGATTCCAGCATGGTACGATAGCGAACTCCACTGACCGTAACATGGCGATCATTTTCATCCAGGAAAAAATACGCTTCAATTACATCTCCAGCATTAAAATCATACCACACGGTCACTTTTTGTTGTAAATGCAATGGAGCATCTTTTGAATGCACATATCGGTTTGTTACTGTCCAATGACACACATTTTGCTTATTGACAAAGCCATTTAGCCAAAAACGAGCTTCATCGCTGAAGATGATTTTACGATGAAATTCATAATTTTCTTCAAACTTATGCAGAGCCCAAAAGGGAAAGTTTTGGCGCTTCAAATTATGACAATACTTCACTACCTGTGTGAATTTGATCTTGTAAGGGTATAGGCCAAGATCTTTACGGAAAATTCGTGTGAACGGAATCGACCGATTTGAATCATTTTGAACTGAAGCACTTACGGCTGCGATATTTTCGATACTTCGATCGGTGCGTTGTATCACTGGCACAGGAACATTCAATAGTGAATATTTTGGCTTGAATTTATCCACTATAGCGCACACAGTCTTTCTGGTGGTACGTTTATTACGGCCGAAAATTGGAGTAAGCGCTGTTAAAGTTGTACGTTTGTATTCAAATACAAAATTTTTATGTCCCTATTGAAAAACTCTTTAGTTGATTTGTGTTAAATACTCAAGGAAGTTCTTCTAAAATGTTGTGAATATCAAGTTTAGTCTTATAATTACTTTACTTTTAATGGCACAACAGCTCATGGAGGGCCTAGGCCGAACTTTTCGCATCCACTCATGTTGTGCGTGTTATATTTGTACATGAATGGAAGGGACCTACAGTTTAATGCCGAATCCGAACGGCGAAGTGAAAAGCTTTTCATAGCAATTTTTACTCTTGTAGGTTTGCCATTGCATGCCAAGAGGTGGTGTGGTGCCGTGTAGAAAAATTATTTTTGCTACTTTTTGATTTTGCCTGTGCCGAGATTCGAACCCGGACGGACACTCTGCGTAGCAGTCCAACGCATTACCACTACACCACAGCGAGTTTTAGAATTAAACTGGCGAATATCTTGAAATTATCTAGAAGAAATAGAACAGCAAATCAAACAAAAAATTAAAAAAACGTATTTAGATCACAATAATTTATACAATAAGATCATGTTAGGCTGCAGGCCATGTAGGTTAGGTACAAAAACAAACCAGTCAAATAATTTCTAATTAAAATATATTCACTAAAATTTTTGTTTTACTGTTTCTCGTTTCATTTAAATAAGTTAAGGATTAGTATATAAATTGAAACCAGTCACGAAACGAACTCTTAATTGCAACGTATTTCTTTTTAAACTTCTGTTTAATTGCCAATATTTATATACCTACATACATACATTGTTTATTATACAATATTGTATTATCCCGCGTTATTTTTATTTACTTTCTTTAGTTTTTTAGTTTTTTCAAAACCAAATTCTTATTTATCAAAACTGTTATTTACAACATAGTGTACACTTTTCTTAAGAATTGCACATCCGTTTATATTTTTACAAATTCGAAATACTTAAATTCATACTTTGAACTGTTACATTCTTACTTGAAATACGAGTAAAACCATAATCTAAAAAAACTAAGCAAGAAGTTTAAGATGCTCACATTTCGTTCCTTACTCAGTTCGTTATTTTTTTTAAGTTCTTAATCAAAATGCACTATTTACATCAATTAAATATTAATTGATTTAGTATTTCTAAACACGCACAACAAGAACAGCAACAACAGAATAGCAGCAGCAATCAATCTAGTAGATAGAGCATTAATTCAATTGCAAGGAAAAATGTTTAAAAGGAGGCACGCTTAAGAAAATCTACTCAAAACACGTCCGCAAACTTTAACTGCCGAATTGTATCTGATGCGCTCGAGTATAAAGTATCTACGAGTATAGAAAATAGAGAAGTTTCAAAACGGAGGACAAGGCACAAACAAAGCACAGTGCAACAACAAACGATCGAACAGCAGATCGTGTGTTCGAAGCCAAAACAAATATTTAACACAAAAAACCGAAACCACAAGCAAATATAAAATTAAAACAGCAAAAATAAAATTATATTGACTTTGATAACGTCAAAATACGAAACGACATTGGTGAGACGATGACGATGGCGATGGCGATCCAAGGGAACAAGGGACGCAAAATAAATGAATGTTTTATGACAGATAAGACGATTTACCATACACTATTAATTGGTCGTACACATATCGTGTCTAACAGGTACATGCAAGCAGAAACTCAGAAATAGAAAAAAACAAAAAAAACAAAAAGACGGTAAATGATTTGGGGCTCGTCGAATTTGGTTTTGTGTTGGTCGATTGTTGGCTTGTTGTGTTGGCAAAGTCCATGAAGTGAAGCTAACGTCCGCAACTTTCTGTCGAGTGCGAAAAATATCGTATCCGACAAAAAAGAAATACATATTGGTGATAACATTTCTTTCAATGGAAATGGTTAAATTATCATTAGACATAAAAATGATAAGCAAAAATTCATTTATAGTAAGTATTTTTTACGTTTTATTTTTTTCCCCATATTAAAATATGTGAAAAGTCAACAATTAAATTATAAATCGACTCAATAAAGTAATTATTGGTAAGGGCGTAACATTTCTGTTTGTACCTGTTTTACATTTGGAAGAAAAGCAAAAAAAATCCATTATTCACAAATATTATTACTCGTAGTATTCATTTTTAAAAATTCCTCTGTTTCGATAAAAAGTCTACTATTTAAATGTGTTCTGGAATAAAAAATGTGTCTTGACTTTCTATTTTTATATGAATCAAAACCATCATGTAATTAAAAAGAGTTAATCTCATTCATTTGCATCTATAACATATACAATACGAGTCAATACAAATCAAATATTGCTACCACATCGTGTCGGTTAAGATCAACTTAATCATTTTGCGAAATGTTAAAGACCAACAACACTTGCATTAGCAAATATAAAATATATGTATTTGCACGTACCACAATATATACTATGTATTGTAATAATATATAAATAAAACGTATAAAAAATAAAATAAAAAAAAAAAACAAGAAACGTAAAATTTGAAATAAAATAAAAATAACACAGAAAAAAAATAATGAATATATTAAAGACTTTTAAACATTATAATTAATTTATGCAGGTGCATGCATTTCGTTGCGGTAAAACAGGTTTTTAAATGCAATGTACCTACTCTAAGCTAAAGCTTAGAATACGAAGTTTACAAATTTACTATTGGAAATTGCCTTGCACCAATTTTAATAATTTTTAGTTTCACCAATTTCAATTTGGTCTAAACTAAACTGTCGGTTTGAGGTTGAAGTGTTCTGGATGTTCAATTCCCAGATAGGAGATGCTCTTATTCTATATATGTTTTTTTTTTTTTTTGTTCCTTATACTACCGATAAATAATTTTTAATTCTTAATATTAAAATAATGTTATAATGTTAAAGGGTTGGATGGATGGATGGATGTGAAGAAGGCCGAGAACCTGACCTACGAGTGCAGGACAGTTCCTCAAGCACTCAGGCTATGTAGCCCATTGTACTTAAGGCCTAGGAAAAGAAGAAGGGGTGACAGTAAGTAAGGGGTTAGAGAAAAAGAGGGAAAAAGTTGAAAAAGGGGTTATAGGGGGACTATGTTCCCTTCCGCAAATTTTCCGGATTCTCTCACAAATCTCAGAAGATCGCAGAAGGGGAAGGAGTGAACTTTGTCCATTCCTGTGACATCGAAACCCAAAATGCGCCATCTCGTTCTGGCAAAGGCGAGACATGTGCAGAGAAAATGCTCTGTGCTGTCCACATCCTCCAGACAAGATGTGCAGGTCGGGTCCTCGGTGATGCCTATGGTGGTCATATTTTGGCCCCATGGATTAAGTCCTGTGATGTTAAAGGGTTACTGCTACTCTTAACTCGGGATGAATCAGTTACTTTTCTCCTTCTTCTAGTATTTCACTCTTAAGTTTAGAATTTGGCATGTACAGAAGAAAATTGATTTCTAAACTACATAGTTAAGTTAGTGATCGAATTCAATTCAATTTTAGGCTCTAGTTTTTAGCTGAGTTTTAATTTAAATTTCAATTTACAATATATTGAGCGGCACCGGTAAAATAAGTAACTTAAAATCGGCGCCGGTCTTGCATGCAAAACATTTGGGTATATAAACAAATTTTAATTGAACTGATTGATGCAAACACACCTACCTAATATTTATTTATAATTCGAATAATTTTTGCACATAATGAATTTTGTTGACACTGTTGAGTAAAAAATGGCGTTGTTCATTCATTATAAATAAATTAAATTATATTCATGAGTGTATAAAATAAACATGGATACCATCCAATAAACATTGTTGCAATATTTGTCATTTTCATTGAGATTATAAAAATATGAAATTAAAAGAAGAGAATGTTCAACTTACGGACATCTTATTGAAATGTTTCCGTAGTTTTAAACTTCCAGCTTTACAAACATCTGTACGATTTTTCGGAAATCAATTTTTAAAACATACGTCAAAAATACATTTATTAAACTTTTCCGAAAAGTAATCACTGTTCAATATTTCTATACATTCAGACTTTCAAATTGCGTTTAAATAAATAGTCCAGGTAAACAGATATGCTTATTTGGAAGTTCGTTCTGAGAATTAACCTAAAATATTGTAGTAAATTTAATTAGTTTGCATTTACATAAATTCATCTAGGTTAAATAACAAAGTTAATGTAGAAATTATAACTTAATAGATCCCTATATATTTTTCAGAGACTACAATTGATCATACCTTTTTAGAAAACACATTCAAATTTCAACAAAAGATATTTTTTAAAAGTTTTCAATTTTTTTTCAAAAGCCCTAAAGCACGAGCCCCATTTTAAAAAGTCACTACCCGAGGGGATATATATTCGAAAATCTATTAATACACAAAAAAAACTCATCCGAATATGACGCAAACATATACACTTAAAGCAAAATACCGAACATGAAGATGGCAGAGAAAATTACATTTAAAAAATATGTGTATATAGATTTTTACTAAGTGTTTCGAACTAAATAAGACCGTACTTAATTAAACTGGAGAAATACTTATAAATACTTAAGTATATACTTCATAACAAAATAAATTTACTTACTACTATATATGACATAATTAGATAACTTTGAATTCTCATTATACAGACCTGCACATTTCTAATTATTTGATTATCAATAATGAGTAACGACAATAAGAAAAAAACACAACTTTGTTATGGTAATAAAAAAATAGCAGCTGATAACATTAGTTAGGTATCAAAATTTGTAGTAGTAAAGTGTCAAAGTCTAATAAAGCCGCACTAGTAGAAAGATAATCTGTTTTATAATCAGTCAATAGCGAGACATGACATTAATCAAGATCATGCTACACACATTATTGCAGACAGAAAGCTATCCTTTATTATAATTTTTTAAATTTTTTTTTACGACTACACTTGTTGAATCTTTAATGAAATTATACCTACATATTTTGCTTAGTAAGAATTAATGAGAAAATAATAACGATTTTGAAATGTAAAGATAAAAAAGTCCCCAGTTTCTGCAATAATTCGAAATAAAAGAGCAGCCGAACAGAAACGTGCTTAAACATTGCAATGTATCAGAAGAATAGCTATTTAACGATGCGATCAAACAGAAATTACGGAGTTTTAGAAACAGATATTTATGTAATGTTTTAAAGATTTAATGACCAACGATCTACTAATGCAACTCTCGAATAAATCCCACAATGCAACAGGAGTCGTAGATGCCCAAAAACTACCTCCAAAGGTAGATTGTAAAGGGTGTTTTATTTAGAAGTGTGGTTTTCAATCTGGCAATACTTTTTTCGGAGTTAGTCTTTTTGACAGCTATCACTTGATTTATGCTCAGTTTAGTTTGCCATTTCATAATGAATAGACTTACTCCTGAACAACGTTTGCAAATCGTGCAAATTTATTACCAAAATAATGGTTCGATTCACGTGACGCATTATGTTCGGCGAAAGCTTACTTTTGGTTGAATGGATACGTTAATAAGCAAAATTGTCGCATTTGGAATGATCATACTCTACAAACCATTGTTGAGACGCCATTACATCCTCAAAAAGTCACTGTTTGGTGTGCTCAATGGGCAGAGGGAATCATTGGTCCATATTTCTGCAAAGATGAAGCCGGTCGTAATGTTACAGTCAATGGGGAACGCTATAGAGCCATGATTAATGACTTTTTCGTGCCTGAATTGGAGGATATTGATGTGGACGACCTTTGGTTCCAACAAGACGGCGCTATATGCCATACAGCCATACAGCCAACGAAACAATCAATTTATTGAAGGAAACTTTTGGTGAGCGCCTTATCTCGCGCCGTGGGCCTGTGGCGTGGCCTCCAAGATCGTGCGATTTAACACCGATGGACTATTTTTTGTGAGTTTATGTGAAGTCGCTTGTCTACGCAGATAAGCCCGAGACGATTGACGCCTTGAAAGAGAATATTCAGCGCGTTATTACTGACATACGGCCCCAAAAAGTGGTCGAAAATTGGGCCTCTCGGCTGAAATTTACTCGCCACTTGCCCGAAATCGTTTTAAAACATAATGGCAAATCCTTATCTTTATAATAAAGCTTAATTCTTGGCCATAACAGTAAATTATATGCGTTTTATTTCTACTTGAAAACCACACTTCTAAAAAAAAAACACCCTGTACATATGTAAGCAGAATACTTGATGATATGGTTATGTTGCAAGATGGTTATGTATGTGGTTTGTGCCGCCAGTACTATTTAAAATATGTTGTATTTTGTTTTCAAACGTTTCATTATTTAACTTGTTTGAAAGGTGGGCGTTGTGTGACAAATCCTCAAGCGTTTGAGGCACGCAATAAATATACTTAAGCGGCGAAGTCTGTTGTCTATGGATTATCCTACAGTTTAAATATTTTGCGCTGGGAGTTCTCGTATATTGCTTGTGTAGCTTGTCTGTCAGCACGGAATTCTATTCTCAAACTTATTGAGAAACCAAATAAAACATATTAGAAGGCAAGTTCGACGAATGTACAGTAGTAATCTATCCAAAAAACAAATCTTACAAGATATCTGGCATTCAAATCAAAACAATATTTGGTTGAATATTTCAAGTGTGTTGTAAAGACGGAGCATATGTATACTAAAAAATAAGTATACCAACTTATTAAGCATGTACGTACAAAAGGAAACACCACACATGATATCAAAGCATAAATAAGGAAAATGATAAGCAACTGATAAGCACATTAACAAAAATAAAGAGGAAATTTTAATTGACTAGGCACACAAAAATTCCATCTACTATAAAAATTATTAAAAATATAAGGGACGAGAGGAGTGGTAAAAAAAAAACCGTGAAGGTACATTAAGGTAACAGAAAAATAATAACAATAAAAATAATAATAATTAAATAAATAAATAATACTGTGGGCAAAAAGTAGTAAGACTTTTTAATTTAAATTTCGCGCGGAAACCCATTCTTCAAAATATTATTTTTTTAAGGTTGGTATGACTGTCGGTGACATCTGTGCCAAATGTCACATCTAAATAATCATTAATGTTTAGTATACGCTTGTCTTTCTGAAGTACAAAAAGTGCATTCGGCGATTTTCACAATGAGTGAAATTATTCAACAAAGAAGTTCATTAAATTTTGTGTGCGGAATCAAATTTCTGGTGCCGAAACGTTCAGAATGTTGCAAAAGGCCTTCGGTGATAATTGTATGTCGCGAGCAAGTGTTTTTGATTGGTACAAATTGTTCAAAGATGGTCGAGAACGCGTTGACGACGAACCACGTCCAGGACGGCCATCAACATCAACTGATGATCAACACGTCAATAAAATCAAGGAATTGGTGCTCGAGAATCGACGATTAACAGTCAGAGACCTTACTGGCATCGTTGGAATATCGGAAGGATCAGTGAAAACCATTTTAAAACATCATTTGGGGCTAAGAAGAGTGGTTTTACGAGACCATTTTGCCAAAAATTCGACTGATATCGTTCCGCAACCACCCTGTTCGCCTGACTTAGCACCGTGTGACTTTTGGCTATTGGCTATTTTCTAAACTCAAAAAACCGCTTCATGGACACCGTTTTGAGTCAATTGCAGACATTAAACATGAATCGCTAAGCGCATTGAAGGCTATTCCGGAAATTGACTTTAGCAACTGTTTCGAGAATTGGAAAAAACGTTGGCACAAGTGTATTGGGGCCGGGGGGGATTACTTTGAAGGGGACGAAATAGATTTGGAAGAATGAAAAAAATTTGAAATTATGAACAAAGTCTTACTAACTTTTGCCCACAGTAGTAAAGTACATAACTAAGCGATTGACCCAATGAATATTTGGAGATAAACTCACCGGTAATCAATTAATTATTTTGATACATGTATATTTTTTGTAATAAATCTTTTTGGTTAATTATTATACGTACGTATAACGTGGGTGCAGAGCTGTTGAATACACTTTTTTATTTAGCTATAACAAATTGTGAGAATATGTTTTTTAAAAATTTATTTTTGTTTTCTTTTCAATTAATTTGCGTATTATTAAATTTTACAAAATGCTTACGTGGATTTCTCAATTCACTTTAAATCGATTTATGCAAGTACACAGTTTAAATTTACATGCGACAAAAAACCAATTGTGATTATGTAAATTTATAGTAAAAAATAAATAGAAACTAAAACGCAAAGTTTATGTACATATAATAAAAATTCGTTGTAATCGCGCTAAGCGTCGTAAACAGACTGAAAATGTTGATGCTGCTCACGTTTTGATGACGATGTTTACGCTTACGAGGGGATATTAGCTATGGTGTCTACAATATGCTATTAGTAGTATTATACTAGCTCATTTTATTTATGCATACAGTGAGCGGAAACGACACTTTATGAGCGTAATCTGAGGGAAAAAACTTTTTAAATATTATTTATTATATATTATTATTTAAAAAGTAAAATTAATAGTCGAATGCAAAATATAAGGCATAAGCTTACATAATGCTTGAGTTTAAAGAAAGATAAAAATGTACCCCCAGAGATACTCATACATATATCTTCGAAAGATCTAATGTCCTTGAAAAATTTTATTTACTTTTTTTTTTGTAGTGTTTCTTAAAGTCCTCCATATTACTTTTGCAACGAGCTATATACTACTAAATTATGTTCGATAACTTTGAGTTACCACTGTACGCGAACCATAATAGATAATAATTAAAGATTTCATATTCATAAATCCTAAAATTTTCTCTGCATGCAAAAAATTATCGAAATTGAAGCTTATTGGAATTACACGTATATCAATAAACAAAACTACTATATTATGTATTTGAAAAAACGTTTGCTTAGCTTGAACATTATCTGAACAATACCAATCTCTTAAAATTTTTTAATTGAATTTCATAAATTTCAAATAAAATTTAATTAGATTGTAACTTGGCAAATTGTCTTTGTACATCTACAAACCTTTCGATTCTATCCCACTGTATGATTATAGCAGTATTAGGCCGACACCACCCTCCTCGCTCCTTCCCAACCCACTCCAGCAACCAATGTCCTTGACGAACGAGCCCACACAAAAGTCGACGTTGATTGGCTAATGTCGAAACGTACAAAGTAGACAACTGCAGCCAACATTCATTGACTTTACCTTCCACTTATTGATATTCGTATTAACGCACTCACACGAATGTGTAAACACTTTCAATTCAAGTATATTAAAAATGACCTTTGTTTAATGACACCAAAATAAATTATAAATAATTTTTCATAATTATTAGTAAAATAAATTGTTGCTCTCATCTATCGATCTCTTTTCTTTTCTTGTCTATTTTTCGCTCTTCTCGCTTTTATCACATATCTACGAATTCATTGTTGGTTTTTGCTTTAGTGCTGTTAATGAATATATTAACTTTCAGCTTAATTTATAACTTTAAGCATTCTAAATTAATATAATTTACGACTTGTATATAAAATTATAAAATAAAATAAACAAGTCAACGCACAAACACAGCAATCAGACGAGCCCTCTTTCTTTTATTCTACTGCACTTTGATTTAAATGAGTTCCATTTTCTGGTGGCTAAAAAAACGGGTTGCTGTGCAGAAAGTAAAAGGAAATATTCCTGGACCTTTTCTAACAGTTTATAGTTATAATAATATTCAATTAATGTTATGAAATAAAATCAAAATGAGCAAATGGGAAATTAGGAAATTTTCTTTTACGTGAAAGAAATATAAATGGAAATTTTAAGCATACGCAAAATTCCAACTTGTTTTAATAGCTAATCACTTATCCATTGTGATACGTTCGTATTGAATAATAGCTAAAATAGTTTGCTACAGTATTGTTTCCTAATGTTTGTGTTGCTTATTAATGTTGATTTCCCAACAGAACAACATATGCAGAGCTGTTTCTATCCCAAATTAAATAATTCGATAAGATTTTCAACTTTATATTTAACATAAAAATATAAATTATAATTTTTCACTTGAAGCACCCTGCTACTCGTCAATTGTTGCTATACCGTGGCAGTATTGCCAGACATAGTTTTTAGAAACAAAAATGTTAACAAGAACTATGGACTCAGCTAAGCAAAATGTGAAGTAGCAAAAAAAAAAGCAAAACTTCGCAATGCTTAGTCTTGTATTCTACCATTCGTGACATTCACTTTGATCTAATGTTTCTCAATATTGTCTAGATATATATTTACCAAACAAAGTCTTTAGGTGTGAAACTCCATAAACTTGTTTTGTCTGATAAGCAAAAACTGTGAATTTTCTCTGCTAATTTACAAATGCATTCTTAAACCTATCTGGAATTATGGCTTACAATAATGGGGTACGGCTACGAACAAATTTATTGGCCTCAGATGATGTCATTCCAAACCTCTTTGGCAAGCAAAAAGTTCAAAGGCACTTAGTTTTTCTACAAACAAAAAAAAAAAATTTATAATATAATAAATATTATGGGTCACTTCATTATCACTTCACTGGATACATTACAGGTTAAAAAGATAATTTATAATTATTGTACCTGTTTTAAAGAAGACAGAGTACAATAAAAATTTGGAAACAAATAAATTTTCGCAAAGTTGGATTTTGCACGTAATTTGACAACAGGAGTTTTTCTCTTTTATTGACGCATTGATTTTGACGCAGCGATTGTTATCTTATATAAGTGTCAAAAGAATCACAGCTATTGTCGTTAGATTAAGATGCAAATTTAATATAACCATTTTTTATTTCGGCCAGCGCCGGATACAATTTTATTTGGGAAATCAGAATTAAAAGCCAGTATTTTTACTGGATACTTTAAAGCTATCAATTTAATTTGAAATAAATAGGTTAAAAATAGTTTGCATGTTTTAGTCTCTTACCAACACGTTACTGCCTGGCATAAAATATAGCACGCACATTTCTCCTCTTTGGCGTAAGATAATCGGTTTCACACAACATAATTGAGAATGATGAAACAAAATTAGTTATCTACGTGATTGAAATGTAACGACATTAGAATTTGATTTTCTATTTTTTAAATCCTTCTAGGCCGAACTTTTCGCATTTATTCAAGTTATGCTTGTTATATTTGTAAATGAATGGAAATGACCTACAGTTTTATGCCAAATTCGACGAAGTCAAAAGCTTTTCATAAGCAATTTTTACACTTGAAGGATTGCTATTGTCTGCCTTTCCTACCTTTTTGATTATTGGTATACAATTGGTATACTTTGACACATTTTATAAGTTTAAATCACTTCAAAAAACCACTACTAAATTTAAAATAATTTATTGCTAAGGACCAATGTTTTTCAATTTTGCCCCTCAAATTTTGTAATATTAATATATTTTAATGAAGCTTTTTTTTTGCACTTTTTTACTAATTATAGCATTAAGTAGTTAACTATTTTTGTTCCGTCTGTCCTCAACCGAACTCGTTTATCCAATTTTCTTCTTCAAGTACTTTTTATTAATTACAATTACAAACGTATAAAAAAATATTTATTTTTTTATTTATTTATTTAGTAGAGAAAAAAACTTTAGTGCAAAGATACAAAAAATGTTTAAAAAATTTAACTTACTTTACTTACTTTTAATGGCACAACAGCCCATGGAGGGCATAGGCCGAGCTATTCGCATTCACTCATGTTGTGCGTGTTATATGTGTACATGAATGGAAGGGACCTACAGTTTAAAGCCGAATCCGAACGGCGAAGCGAAAAGCTTTTCATAGCAATTTTTACTCTTGTATGTTTGCCATTGCCTGCCAAGAGGTGGTGCCGCGTAGAAAAATTATTTTCTCTATTTTGTTTATTTTTTGATTTTGCCTGTGCCTAGATTTGAACCCCGCTCACTCTGCGTTGCAGTCCAACGCACTACCACTACGCCACAGCAACCAGGAAAAATTTAACAATTTCATTTAAAAAGATATAGATTTAAGTTTTTATAATAGATGAATTTTTAACAAGCTCTATACCTAGAGCCCTTTTATAACAAGAGTAATAAAAATAAAGTGAATAGGTATTTATTATTACTGTCAAATGTTAAAATGTACTGAAAATATTGCTAGCGAGCAGAAAATGTAACAACTGCACCACAAAAATTCTTGTCCACCAAAAATGGCCACCAAAGCAAAACTAAAATTTGATTATACTGATTTTAAGTGTTTAGAATACAAGCCATTCAAATTATAAAAATATTAGATAGACGACTGGAGCATGGAAATTCATTTTTAAAACATATATTTTATAATATATAACTAAATTAAAATTAGAGGATTTCATAGAATATAAATTGCTGTCTGAAAACAGGATAATCGTGCAAAATACAGAATACACATACTCGTTGTCGTGTCGTGTCGTCTCCATAAGAATGAGTATTTTTTATTTATCATATGGCAGATGTGGTGCTGTAGCTGTCGTCGTCAATTTGCATGAAACAACTCAGTTTATAATGTTTAGATTTTATTTTTCATTCTCTCTTTTTGTTTTTCTTGCCTCTGACTAGGCAACTCTGTTTCTGATTTTCTTTTGCTGTTATATTTCATATCGCTTTTTGAGTCAATCAGTTGACGGGAGTTGTCAGAGTGAGTGAAAGTCGTAATTTTTGCGTCGTCGTGTATTTTTGTCTACAAAAATCAACATATATTTTTAATTAAATTTAATTAACGCAAAGAATATGTATATCTTTTCAATTGAATAACTATTTGATGTTGTGCAAAAATGATTTTCAATAATCGGCAATAGAGGCAAATGAAAATGCCAAAACGACTACGAATATAATAAAAACAAGCGAGAGAGAAAAGAGGTGATTTGGTAAATTTGCGTTCTTGTGTAATTTTAATTTTTTAATTATGTATTATTGCCTGCGTATATTTCAACAAATTGTTAATAATAATTTTTGGCATTTTGCAATATTTGCAATTTAATGGTGCAAAAATAAAATGTAACGCAGGCAAAACGCAGTTTTATTAATTTTGTGCACTGATTGCAAGTCAAGTGGTTTCGTGTTTACGTGTTGAGTTAAAACAAGTTTATTTTGAATACGATGATGATTTTTTTCTTTAGCTGTTTACTGCTGGCCAAAAAGATGCTGTAATTACGTAAAAATAAAACTGAAAGTCAACAAAGTGTATAAAAAAACATAGAAATTTACATATTCTATATAGTGATAGAAGTGAAATATTAAAAGAAAATAATTATACGAGAAAAAAGAAGGAGAAATTAGAAAGTTTTTTTTACGTTTTTCCGAAATTATTTTCAAGTTAAGGTACGTTGTAAATAGTATAATATTTAATCACTTTAGTGACTAAGATTATTATTTACCAGTTTTTATATTGTCACAAAATCTTTCTACCTACACTTAAAATAATGCCTTAATTTCTTTGTTTTCGCTGGTTCGCTTTAGCCTTCTTCTGAATATTCCAGTTTGCTCAGTACGATCTATAAACCCTCGCTCTTCATCCGTCCACTACCACCAATTCCTTTTCAATTAGCGCTTTCGACGAAGCAAAAACAAAAACATTTCTTAAAAAATTTTCTCTTTTTAGCTTATTCTTAATTTTTTGTACTTTGCTTTGGTATTCTGATATTTGTTTTAGTTAAAGTATTTTTTTTTTTAACTTATTGTCTCTCTTCGCCCACTTTTTTCGAATTCTTTTCACGATACCACCTTCTTATGAAGAAAGACAGCGTGACACAAATAATGAATTATAATGTCGACGAATTGATGAAACATTTAATGGTATACATACGAGTATAAATAAGTTCAACTTTCTTTAGTCTGCTGCTAAAATCAAAGCTAGACTGGGGCACTCAATATTTGTATTACTTCTTGTAGAGCACGCAAAATCAGTATATGTATGTATGTATGTATAAGTAAAAACAACATATTTTTCGTACGTATACATATATATATGTATTTACACACAATTCTTAATTTTTTTTAAATGTCGACATCTTACTTCTTTTCTCGGCATTCGCATTTCGCAATACTATCATAGTCCGGACTACGTTACACGAATAAGGTGGCTTAAGATCGTCATAAGCAGCTACAGATTTGGCTTATCAACAACTACACTAATTACTAATTTAAACATTGATATAACAAAGATTTTTTTAAGAATAAACAGTGGTACGAAAATCTAGAACGAAATCTATAACGATTATTGAAAACATTGTAAATATGTACAGGATCAAACAGAGAATAATTTGTTTTCCATAACACGTAAAGAAAATATAATAAACTGTTTCTTCCCAGGGTAGGTTAGTTAGTTTCTAACTTAATTTCACTTTTACAGAAACATCAATTAGATTTAATCAATTATTTGTTCCAACTTTTATCCCTATTGAGATCCTAAACAAAAAGTTTAAGAATTGCTGTCACAAACACATTCAGCAAAACTATAAATTTTATGCATTGTAGCTCATTATTTCGTTGAGCAATTGCGGTTATCCGTCAGTCAGTCAAAGTAGTGACGTTGCACTGTCTATCTGGTTTTATACCCGCATGTATGTCGTTTGAAAAAAAACTTTTCATACTTACAAACTGTCAGAGACGACTTACTAGAAAAACAATAGCAAATTATTAAAATTATATTTACGCTTAATACACGTTCCCGGGGTACAATATACAAAACTGGTTTTTCTAGTTTATCAAAGAATTTTAATTTATGAAATTCCAGTATGTATGAATGAACTTCTCAACTTCTTTGTTTATACAAAAGCTTGCTTTAAATGCTGCGAATGAAATTGCAGATGCAGATGCAATTTTAGTCGTTTATCATTTCGTTGAACATTAACTATTTATTTGTACACAACGGAAATTAGTTCAATTCATATTAAATCGAATCAAAATAAATATTAATTAAGTAGTACTTAAAGTAATACACGAGTATCTGTTGGTTTGACTAACTAGTATGTTATAAATTATTATTATTGGGTGCATAATACAAATATAGTTATATTACAAGTCGTATGGCTACTAATTTCTTTCCTTCTGAATTATCCCACTGATATCATATGCTTTGAAATTGCTGCTTGAGTACCGTAATTCCAAATGTTGTTGGAAGTTCGTTTTGCGTTTGATACGAGTCCTCGTCGATTAACATCTAAAATTCTTCATCTTTGAACTTTTTCGTTTGACCAGGGCGTTCCTTGTCTCCGTGTCAAAATCTACACTTTAATAAAGTCAAAACTACAATTCGCATGTTTTAATCGATGCAGTATATTCACTGTCAACTTCCAACAATAATCGATGAGTTTCAGCAGTACTTTTTTTTTTTAAATTAAAGATGAAAAGCAAAACTTCTTGCAAATGCTGATATGATTGTAGCGCAAAAAGGTTGTTAGTTACACTTCGGCAAACTGGTACATAATAAAAAAAAGGTTACATGACGTAGGTAAAACAAGAAAGTAATTTCAGTATTGCCAGATGTGATTTAGTACAAGTAACGTTAATAATTGTGAATCGCTCATTCAAATCACTCAAAAGGACCGGTGAAAAAAGGGACTGTAAAAATTATTTTGTCGCTAAGTTGGTAACACAATTCTTGCAACACAACACACCATTTGACAAAGCTATCATTGTGAACGAATTTCTGAGCAAAAACTCAACGAATATCGTAGAGCAATGGAGCACAGTATTCACCTGATATGGGGCGGCCTTTTTTTCTTTCTAAAACTCAGTTTACCACTTTGAGGCACCCGTTTTCAGTCGATAGAAGCCATAAAAGAGAGTTCGCGGCGAGAACTTAAGGTATTATCCAGAACTTAACTACTGGATAATACCTTTGAAAAATGTTTTAGTGATTGGATTATTCGTTGACATTAGTGTTTATTTCGGAAGGGTCTACTTTGAAGGCCATACAATAAATTAGAATGAATAATAAATATTTAGTGTTTTACTGACCAATTCCAGAATGTATTCATTCTTCCTTATACTTTTTCTGCCTAACAATTTATATAATATCTCTTTTACAGACATATTTGGTTATAAGAAATTATGCATTTACTTGGAAGTTGCATTTAAATATTTTACATATTTACATAGAAATAAAAATTCTGCTTAGTTAATTTTTAAAGCAAAAGTATTAATTTAAATTTTTTATGAAAAATCTCTGCTCTACGTTAGCATACTTGGGTGCAAATATGTATTTAGCTATACTTATGTATACTATGTACGCATAAAAGTGCATTGTGCTTAGTTTTAATAACTAAATGTAAATGGAAAGAAAAACGCTGACAATGTACAATTTTCCCTCTTAATGTTCTTCATAAACGTTGACGACATTGAAATAAATTAAAATGCAAAGTAGGTACACTTAAAAAAATGGTTGAGTAAAACGTGTTGGAATATGTATAAATAATCTTGATTAATGTGGAAAATCACATTGAGTTATAATAGATGCATTCATATATACTCATAAGTTTATAAGTGTATAAACTTGTGAAAATTTCTGTGGTATTTGAAAGTTTGCTGACTAGTTTATAAGTTTATATGGTCTGCCTCATTTATAAGTTAACATGATTCCAACTAATTTTTTATGTTTAGATAAGTGTCGGACAATTTTGTTTTTCCTATTCACATGTGAATAAGCTTACATACTCTGCCGACGCAATGCTTTCACACGTACACTCTAAACTTTTTCGTGTAGCTTACGAACTATTGACGAACAATGGAATTCGGGAGATGTTTGAGAACAATCATTTGAGTTAACTTTCAGCATTCATGTAAGCAAGATCTCGCTCTACATTTGTTTAACACATACACTAAAAAAAATTTTGATAAATGGAAGTATCACTTCTTTTTCATAAATGATTTTTCATGAAAATATGAACGCATTAATTGTCGTTCTGTTATGTTTTATTTGAAAATGCAATACTCCGGATAAAAAGTAGTATTGGCAAAGTGTAGTTTGCTATTTGTTATCGAAATTAACCAGAAAGGTAATATTTCTGAACGGCAAACGCGCGTGTTTTGTTTGTCATGCATTGCTAATATATAAGCGTAAAAAAAATACGGCTATTATTTAACGCTATCAGAGCATAAGAAATTTACTTACTTTACTTTTAATGGCACAACAGCCCATGGAGGGCCTGGGCCGAGCTTTTCGCATCCACTCATGTTGTGCGTGTTATATTTGTACATGAATGGAAGGTACCTACAGTTTAATGCCGAATCCGAACGGCGAAATGAAAAGCTTTTCATAGCAATTTTACTCTTGTAGGTTTGCCATTGCCTGCCAAGAGGTGGTGCTGGGTAGAGAAATTATCTTTTCTACTTTTTGATTTTGCATGTGCCGCGATTCGAACCCCGGGCACTCTGCGTAGCAGTCCAACGCACTACCACTACACCACAGCGACCACCTAAGAAGAACGACCGCATAAGTAATCTACTATTTATTATTTTTTTTTTAACAAAGTTTATTTCATTTACAGTGTAAACAACACAAGCAGCGTTGTCACTCTCTCAGATACACACACAAGCATGCATATTTATGTATTGGTTTGCCCGACACTGGGTTAGATGCAATTTCTTTCACTGTACATGGTATGCAATACTTAGTTAGTTTGAGTTGTGTTGACTAGAGAAACAAAAAAGTGCTGACTTTTAAAACAAAAGCTTTTATTTCTATATTTGTATGTATAGTAATATGAGTACATTCAATGACTGATTACTTTCATTATCTTTTGTTGTTGTTGTATTTATTTTTGTTGATGGGAGTTCCATGACAATGAAGTATGATTAAGTCAAGCAAAATGCTTCATCAAAAAGGAGATTTTTAATGTACATACATACATATGTATGTTGTTGTTCAAAAGCACGTTACTTCATGTGTACTCTGCGTTTTGATGCATTGCGAAAGGATGAGATTTTGAAGAATTTTATGTTCAGTACAAAAAAGTTGGTCATTCTCCTCTGGTTTTCACATATCGGGGGCTATTCATTTCGATCCAGCCTTCTAACCCTTTTGAATAGTTTGAATAAGTTCCTTATAATGTCTGGGTTAAAAAAATGTTCTTATTAGCAGAATCTGCAGACTGCTTCACTCCTGACAGTTTTAATTTAGTAATCATAACGAAAGACTAGATATTCCTTATTATATATTTTTTTGCAGAAATAATGAAGTTATCGAGTGCTGCTTGATAAGTTTCTTAATCAAAGAAGAAGAAAGAGAATAAGATATATAAATAACTAGACTTCTAAGGAAAAACAAATGCCTATCTCTTAGATTAATAGAATGTCTTCAGTAGAATCTGTCATTGAACTAGTTGTCCTTGCTGTGAGATGTATGACCAATTTTAAATCTCTTGTAAAGTATTTTGAGTACTTATTGTCCTGAAATTGTTAAGCATGGTAGTTCTCTGTTGTTTTTGAGAATTTAGACTTTCTGGCTAAATCTAACCCTTTAATGATGAGAACTTAAAAGATTTAGGTACACCTAGCTAATTAAAATTTTTTTTTAATATTTACTATTGGTAGCTATATTTTTCCTTTGTTACATACATATCTACATATATACATATACATATGTAAGTATGTATGTATTGAGAGTCGTTAATGGGCTAGGCATTTGTTCGTTTATTTCGTGAGGCTTCACTTTGCTGCATATTCTCCTTTCCACTAAAAGAAAAGATTAATGTGCGATATGTGTTTTTTTTTATATTTAACTACCTTTTTGGGTCTTTAAATATATGTGCAGACACTGGTAGTAGAGTTACGTTATACATATTTATGTGCATACATACAGTATAATCTACATATCTAAATATAGATAACTAATAATAACTATAGTTATTGCTTTTTCGGATTGTAAGAAGAATCACGTCATAACTCTATCTATCTGTCGCCAACTGTTCTTCAGTCTTATATATTTAATAATCTTATCTTATACTATATACAACGAATGTTTTAGTATTTTTTTACAAATAATTTCTGTATAATTGTTGGTTTCGGAAGTATTTTTAATTTGCCAAAATCTGGAATGATTAGTTTGAATCCAGACAGTCTAGAATTTCAACTTTCTTATATACTGACAACCATCAGTTTCCTATTTTCACGTCGCTTTTTAGGGATAAACTACAAATAAACATTGAAACGAAGTAGAAGAACGAACGAAGGCATGAATATCATGTGGAAAAATATGTAAAAATTTATAAAAACAAATACTATGCACATATTTATTACATATGTGCATACATAAGTTCTTCCACGTGACCATAACAATCAAGTGGTATTTATACATATTTACAACTGCAATCCATTGCACTGATTGATTAACAATTTTACAACTATTTTTCCTTTATGACGCATTCAAATCACAAAGTTCAATTACAGCTACATAAACAAATTAAAAACGTTACATTGACTATTTGATCACGTTTCGCAAAAAGAAAAAAAGGAAACGTTTGATGGTGATTTTTTTTTTGAACTAAGTTATTTACCAAATATGTATATGAATAAACATATGTACATGTATAGTATAAGGAGAATACGTGCTTTTAAGTAATAAAAAGCAAATAATCATAAAAAAATTATATAGGTTTGTATACCTACCTACTTATGGAAACGTTTTTGTTTTTAAGTAAAACAAAAAACAAAACAAAATGTAAATGTGTTTTGTGAACAGGTGTTACTACGGGCTCAGTAGGCAATTGAGAAGCAGAGCCCTCTCTCGACCGACGAAAGTAAGGCTCTATAAGTCCCCCATATTTCCGGTCCTAATATATGGCGCCGAGACGTGGACATTGACCATCAATGATGAGAGATGGAACGATGAGCTGTACGTCGACACTGACATTAGTCGAGCGTATAAAAATCCAGCGGCTTCGCTGGCTGGGTCATGTTGAGCGAATGGAAGAAAGCGCTCCGGCCAGAAGGGTGTTTCATTCGAGCCACGGTGGAGGAACACGCAATAGAGGACGTCTTAACGTTGGAAAGACCAGGTACAGGGCAACATGACTGCACTTGGCCTTATCGACTGACGCAGAGGCGACTGGCGAAACTTTATAGAGGCGGCCAAGACCGATCATCGGTTGTAGTGCCAGCTAAGTAAGTAAGTAAGTAAGTAAATGTGTTTTGAGAAGTATATCAGCAACAAACACATTCTTATTTTATAATACTTTTCATTCTGCTAATTGCAAATTATTTCAATTGGTTACAAAGTCTCAAAAATAAGTTGACAAAATCACATACATACATACATATGTACAGTTGCGAGCAAAACTTAATATGCAAAATTGAGTATTGGTAATTTTTTCGTATTTATTTTTGTAGTTTTCTTTTCAATTTGTTAAAGTAGTACAGTATGAGTTTAGATCTAAAAACATATATTGTATGTACCATAGTTCTACATAAATATGTACTTGTGCATAGATCGATAGACCAGTGTATTTCCCAAGGAACGAAAAAAGCTTTTACAATTTAGGATCTACTTTGACGAAACCCCTTAAAATATAATAAGTTCATTGAAGTAGTCTTTATATGTTTGGTGCTCGACCACAATGTGTGTTCACGGAACTCTTTTCACAAACACATAGAACAACAAGTTTAGATTTCTTTCTGTGTTAATACATTTTTTTCGAAAGACATTTGTAAGTTTGAGAAATTCATACTGCTTAAATGCAATATTATTTTCTTTTTGAAGATACACACTCGTACAGGGTAAACACATTGCATTGAAAATAACAAAAAGCTTAAGTTGAAATTTTAAATAACGTCATCTTGTCATCATTTTTCACACCAATTCGCGTTTGTTTATTTTTTTCCATATTATTTTGATATATGTATGTAACAGTTGTTAAAATTTTTTGCGTTATAAGCACACTGTATGCATTAGGCTTTCATATAGTTATTTGTTATAGTATTGAATTTTGTTCGGATATATGTATTTTGTTTTTTATTTCATGATAATAATATTCTAAGCCTTATTAATCAGCAGGAAGTTGATATTAAATAACGTATAAAAAATATTAATATTTAAATAAATAAATCGTAGAAATAATATGTAGATGATTTAGTAACCTGAAATTTACGCAATACTTATATTCGTTATTTATGTATGTAATTTTCTTTAAAATGGTTTTAAAAGTTCAGTAGCCTTAGTTTTTACCATAGTTGACATTCGTAACTGTATTTTTTTTACTTATTTCGATTTATTGATGCATTGACAATAAGCGCGCTTCACTTGTTGGTTTAATTTTTTTATATTGTGGGCACCTATGTATTTACCTTTGTTGTACTTTACATTCATGTTCAACTACACGAATCAAGCAGAAATGTTTTATATCTAAAGAGCACTTTCTAGTGTAACTGCGTATATATTATTTTGTAAAAGATTTTTCCTTTATTGCGATTTTATTGTTTCTTAACATTTTCTTTTGCGGTTGACATTTAATTGATAATAATTTTGTAAATCATTTCCTATGTAGTGGATTCGAAAAGTAAAGAGCAGGCCTATTGGTGGATATGAGGATGAGCAAGAAATCATGGGTGAATGACTTCACTGAATCGAGTCTCAAATTATGAGCATCTGACCATTGTTCAAATTGAGGCAATTGTATGGTAATAATTTTAAATTATACAAAAAAATTACTTTTCGATTATATATCATGGATCTGGATTATTTTTGTAGTGAAATCAGTTGAAATCAAAGTAATAATTTCTTCATTTCTTTGTTTTCAAAATAATACACAAAATATTGTGTGTACAATCAACTGCATTATGATGTTTCTAATGAATACACAATTGTATTTGCGTTATTCATTGCTGCTCTATAAAATTATAATCACATGTGCTTTAAAAATAACTCAATTACATCCTGCACTTTATTCGTATTATCTTTTAATACCAACTACTCCGAAGTCAGAATTAATTGAAACCATTTAGTTTTTGTTTATGAAAAAGGGGAATAACGTAAAAATTAATTTCATGCGAATTAATTTATATATTAAGTAAGTTAGTGGAGGTTAATTAAGATTACATTATTTACCTAAAAGTTATTTAAAGAATATTTTTAAATGGAATTTTTCATAATAATATGTAAAAAATATTGAGCTTGTCACTCTTTCTCCTGTTTCACATTTAAACACAAAGTAATTTGCTATACAATTATCTTATCTTTAATTATTTTCAAGAAGATTACGTTGAAAAATAGAAAAAAAAAGTTTGCGAAAAACTTGCCTCTTCATTCCTAACACGGCTACTTATTGTTCTACCCTCGCAGTATGTATGCCTACTAGGATTAAGTGAAAATATATAGAGATTTTTAAAATATTTGTTTTTTTTGTTATGACATAGCAATACAAAGTTGTCATTATATGAGCTTATAAAACTTACAAAATATTATCTTCTTGTGATAGCATCTTGAGGTGCCTCCAGCTCCAGCGCTCTTATATCAAACATTTCAAAAAACCGTGAATCGTGACCAAAACGCAACTGCATATCGTTACTGAAATGTAAAAAGGCCCTAACTAACATTTCAAATTTTTAACAGAAGAAGTACATACATAATATGTATGCTCATACTGTCGTATATGAATGGTTGATTTAGAGTACTTTTTCAAAGCTTAGTGACGTCGAGGACACCTTTTATCAAATAATATTTAGTGTCGTTGCCACTTTATAGAGGTATGCCCAAACTCTTGTACAACAATTTATTTTCGCTCCACACTAATGCATACTAAGTGAGTTAATTGAATAACTTTAAGTACATTGACTCCTCGAAACTAAAATTCTGACAATAATAATACTGCATGGACTGACTGAACACACATACGTATCCCTTTATGTTTTTGTAAACATATATAAAACTTTTTTTCGGTAATGTTGGATATGAATTTTGTTTATTTTCGGGTTCGATTTCCCGAAAAAAACGTACGTCATAATATTGAAAAAATCTGCTCAGAAGTCCAGAAGTCTAACTATTAATGGATCGGTTGAGTTAAGGAATTCATTAATACTGATTTAAAAAGAAATATTCGGTAATAAAATCAATAACATCACTGATGATCGATTGTTAAGGAATCCGAATAGATAGTTTGTAGGATCTTTCTGCTCATTTTTATATAGATTATAATAATTTTATTTACTTATGTAAGTATATGCTTCTAATGTATAACATTTTTTTTATTATTACAACTTAAATATATCCAGTTTTTAAAAACTTGAAAAAATATATGTATTACTTACTGAATAAATGGTAAAAGCAAAATGAAAATTTTGAACTGTGCCCGGATTAAAATAAATTAACTAAGTATGCATTATCACATTATCTTTTTTTTTTCTTTTGTAAATTATCATGCAGATTGAGATAAACAAAAAATATATTAGCTAGTTTTTCCTGTGAATGGGTACTTATCACGTATTTACATACATATGTCATATTCGCCCATGTGTTAAACTAGCAGCACTATTTCCCCTCTAGTTTATACTGTTTTGCTGGGGAATTTTCAGATAACCTAAATACATAAAAATCTAAAATAAAAAAGTCTATCTTTACATGAACAATTATATTGTTGTTTTTTTAGTTTCCTTATTCAAAAAATCTCAGAGTTTATTGTATATATTTTTTACTGTGTACCCAGGGATTTTGTAATCTGTGCTGCATTTCAATTTAAATCTTATTATTATTTTTTTGATATTAATTTATTTATTCTCTGCACTCCAACAACCACAAGCTTTTTGTTTTTATTGAATGACTAATTTATGTATAATAAAATGCTTCAGAAAAGTGTGTATCTAACTATGCATAATATTTCCATTAAATTCATTCATTTAATGGCAAGTACGTAAGTTTGTATCTGTTGCTCTCTATATTTGTTGTGTCTGTATATTTGTACGTATATTTGCAACAGTAGCGATAGCAACCGCGAACGGCACTGAGATAGTTTGATACTTTGCTACCGCTGGTGCTGTTTGGGCAGATGCGTAATCGGTAGAGTTTGTTTTGTGAAAATTTAAAATATCTACCAACAACAATCACACATTTATGAACTACTACACATATGTACATATGTATCTATTGTGTACATATGTATGATGTTTAAATATATGTAGGTACATATGTATGTGCCAAATAGACTTGTATTTATTTATTTACAAAATTACTATAATAGCTATGTAGGTATTGTAATTTGTATTTAGATATAGGTAGTACTATGTACGAGAATGTATGTGTGCATATACTGCAAACACGTTGATGACTAAGCTGAAGGAAAGACAAACAAACAAACATATAATAATTACATTTCCAGTGAAAAATCTTTACAAACAGACAATATTTTTCCGGTTCATTGCAAGCAAACTATTTACTAGTTCGTGAGTGTGTATGATTTTTCATTCATAAATATCGAATATACTTGCATTTTAAATTAAATGGTTATAGTTAGTTTCATTTTATAGCACATAAAAAACTATTTTATAAACTTAATTTCGCAGAAATCTTAGTAGGAATAGATGGTTTTTTTTTTTTTTTTTTTGATTTTACTGATCCTATTATAGTGCAATGAACTTTTGTTGGTGTGGATTAACTTTTTCGGTTAGTTTTCGAAATTGAAAACTTATCTGTTTTACCTATCTAACTCCTTTTGTGTTAAAATGATTTCTTCAAATCGGTTTTGATATTTTATAGAAATTAATCTTAAGGAGAGAGATCGAAAAAATGGGATAACTTTGAAAGACCACTGTTTTGAAACTCTTAATCTGAATGAAAAAATTCAAACAGTAGGCTTTGCGTTGGAGAAATTCTGATGAAACACAATCACATGTGCTTTGACTTGTGAACTTTCAGTTGAGTCATGGCATCGGAAGTGGAAAGACGCGATTTAGTTGTTGAATTATTTCGAGAATATCCGCAGTGGAACCAGAAAACCATTACAAATAAGGCGAAAGTTACACAAAACACTGTCTCGATGATTCTTAAAAAATTTAATACAGACTCAACAGTTGCTAGAAAATATGGTTTTGGAAGGAAATGCGGTTTCGTGTCTCCACAAAAGGCGAAGAAAGTCGTTGCTCTCTTAGAGAAGAATTCAGCGTTGTCTAATCGAAAATTGGCGGAAAAAGCGAGTTGCAGTGAGTTTTTAATTCGAAAAATGTAAAAAGATGCGGGCCTTAAAACATACAAAGTGCAGTCAGTACCCGACATGAACTTGCTGTGTTATGGACGATGAAACATTCGTGTTGTCTAAACTCTCTCAATTGCCTGGTCACGAGTTTTACACCGCAAAGGAATGAAGAAGAGTTGAAGAAAGATTTAGGACAAAACAATAGTCCAACTTCCCGAAGAAGTTTCTGGTATGGCAAGCGATTTGTAGTTGTGGGCTAAGGAGTAAAAGTTTCGTAACAAGTGGCACTGTTAACGCCGAAATTTATGTGAAGTGGTGCCTCCAGAAGAGATTGCTGCCCTTCATTAGAAAACACAATGTATCCACTTTCTTTTGGCCTGATCTAGCCTCCTGCCACTACAGTAAAGTAACCCTTAAATGGTTCGAAGACCAAAACATCAAATTGGTACCAAAAATCGCCAACCCACCAAATTGTCCAGAACTTCGGCCTATCGAGAGATATTGGGCTCTAGTGAAAAGAACATTAAAGGCAACAAACAAAGAAGCTAAATCCATGGAAGATTTTAGAAAATGTTGCCGCCAAGAGAGTCTCAGAAATTACAGTAGAGGCGCTAATGGCAAGCATACCGGAAAAGCTGTCCGAATTCTATAAAAAACAACAAACAAATTAGTTTTATTGATCATTTTATTAAAAATGAAATTTCTTTTCAAAACTGTTTACATTTTTAAAGTTATCCGATTTTTTCGATCTCACTCCTTTTTACGTATACTAAGACTCATTCAATGTATTTTTCCTTGCTTAACATCAGATACATATAATTAACTACACAATTTTTCTAAGAAATATTTAGTTGATTTAAAAATTAATAATAAGTATTATAATTACTGATAAGAAATAAAATTTTATTACTTTTTTTTGCGTGATACTATCGAAAAAATTTCAATGAAGTTGAAAAGCTTTTATCAAAAATAAATTAACCCTCTTGTTTTCCGGCCTTTATCATCAAAGTTGCTAGACTATGGACTGCGGGCGACGAAATACCCCTGATTCCCTGATCGGGAATATCTTTCGCTTGGTCTGAATCCGCTAGTCTATAGAATAATACAGCCAATTTTGAAGAGAAGGGCCGGTACAAATTGCTTCAAATTGCCCCATAAGCTGCGGTACATAACGTAAAGTTATACTGAGTGCTTGTGACTGTTTCAGGCGAAAGCTGACCGTTTTATATCCGAAAAAATACAAAATTGCTTTGCTATCTATGTTTGAGTTGTTTACTTCTATTTAAATTTAACAGTATACATAATATGACATAAATCATTTACACAAGTGATTCAAAAAGTTTTATAAAGTCGTCACTGAAAAGTTTATTTTTACCAAAGTGCTTATGTCTTAGTTGAGCGTCTATAATATTTGAATATGATATTGCTAAGTGATGCATGTGATGATGTCAGCTAATTGCTTGGAAAAAACCCTATTCGGACAAGCTGTCAAGGACACACGCATTTAAAAAAATCACAAAAATATTCCAATTCAATATTTGAAGAATTGAAGAAAAAGAGGATTAAAAATAAACTAGAAACAAAAATAAATTTTCTTTTATATGGAGAGTAACGACGACATTTTCCATTTTTTTAAAGCGATATCTGAAGTAAAGGGTGATTTTTTTGCTACTTGGTTTTTTGACGTTTATATTTTTGACAGTTCACGCGTGATTCTTGACATGTGGCAAAGTAAAAAATGCTCAGTTTGGTTTGCCATTTCATCACGAATAGCTTTACGCCTGAACAACGTTTGCAAATTATTGAAATTTATTATCAAAATTCATGCGCTGGGAAAAAAGTGTTTCGCAAGCTACGTCCATTTAGCGACGAGGCTCATTTTTGGCTCAATGGATACGTGAATAAGTAGAATTGCCATATTTGGAGTGACGTCCAGCCAGGGGCAATGCAGCAGCTACCAATGCGTCCCGAAAAATGCACTGTTTGATGCGGTTTATGGGCAGGCGGCATCATTGGGCCGTACTTCTTCAAAGACGATGAAGACCGCAACGTTACGGTCAATGAAGAAAGGTACCGTTCGATGATAACAGACTTTTTTGCCGGAAATGCAAGAATTGGACTTGGCCAACATGTGGTTACAACAGGACGGTGCTACATGCCACACTGCACGCGAAACCATGCATCAATTGAGAGGCGAATTGGATGAGCAGTTAATCTCACGTTTTGGTGCAGTCAATTGGCCCCCAAGATCGTGTGATTTGACCCCGTTACACTATTTTTTGTTGGAGCTTTGTTAAGTCTCTTATCTATACGGACCAGCCAAATACGATTACTGCTTTGGAAGCCAACATTGAACGCGTCATTTGTGAGATTCCAGCCGAAATGTGTGAAAAAGTGTGCCAAAATTGGACCTTCAGAATGGACCACTTGAATCGTAGCCGCGGGAAACATTTACGTGAAATTATCTTTAAAAAGTAAATGGCAGGAATTGATGTATCGATCCAAATAAAAATTTCTTCGCTTTTGTAAAATTTCTATTTTTTATTTTGAATTTCCAAAAACCAAACTCTTATAAAATCACCCTTTATTTTATTTTATTGCACTTACTTATCTCTATTTTTTGTTGTTGAAATGAGGTAGAGTAGCTAAGGTTTTTTTTCTACTATGCAATAATAATAACAAATATTTAGTGATTAGATATTTTAAGTTGCTATAAATATAAATGCTGAAGACTTTTTTGTTTTTGACATAAGGTAGAGTAGCTTAAAGTTTTTTTTTTACTTACTTACTTTACTTTTAATGGCACAAGAGCCCATGGAGGACCTAATCCGAGCTTTTCGTATCCACTCATGTTGTGCGTGTTATATTTGTACATGAATGGAAGGGACCTACAGTTTAATGCCGAATCCGAACAGCGAAGTGAAAAGCTTTTCATAGGCAATTTTTACTCTGGTAGGTTTGCCATTGCCTGCCAAGAGGTGGTGCCGTGTAGAAAAATTATTTTTTCTACTTTTTGATTTTGCCTGTGCCGAGATTCGAACCCGGACGGACACTCTGCGTAGCAGTCCAACGCACTACCACTACACCACAGCGGCCACTAAGCAATAATAATAAAAAATATTTAGTGATTAGTTATTTAAAGTTACTATTAAAAATAAATATAAATGCTGAAGAAGCAGCGTGCTGTATGCGAAAAGATTTTCCTTTTTTTTGGGTTTTTACGAAATGATTACTTGATTAATATTTTCTTTTTCTTCTTCTTTTTCTTTAACCATACACCAGAATCAATATCAATATGAGATTGGCAAGTCTACATACTTATGTAGTATGTTTTTTTTTTTTTAATTTCAATAAAATTCTTATAAAAGTGATTTATGTGGACATAAAAGCAACGAACCTTAAGAATGACAAATTGAATAATGTACACTTCAAATAGCAATAATGATAAGAATAATGCAAATGTGTTATCACTCAGCATATGCATTTATGCAGTATATTAAAATTTTTCAAGCGTGACTTATATTGATTGCTCACAATCTCCTTCCCCTCTCCTTCCATGCATCCCATTCTCATTAATGGCAAGCAATAATCATTCTTTTGTTTGAGTATATTCTTTATACTGGCTTCTGAACTTCCCTTATTCTGCTGGTAACTAATAAAGCTATAGAAAATGGCTGTAGTGGTTAAATGTGATGATGATGCATTAAATCATATATTTTTTTATACTTCAAGAAAATCAGCTGATGTAGTAGCAATATTTTACTTTAGTGAAAGTAATGCCCGCATAAAAATATTTGTGTGCGTAATAATGCAGTTGTGCGTATTTTCGTTAGATTAACATGTACTTAAATTTCACTTTTGAAACCATAATGTTGTAAAAATATTATACATACGAGGTATGATAAAAAAATAACCATTATTTTTTCAAAAAGTATTTATTTACTCATCCACAACTATATTGTCCCCTTCAAAGTAATCCCCCTCAGATATAATACACTTATGCCAGCGTTTTTTCCAATCCTCGAAACACTTCTGAAACGCGCTTTTTGGTATGGCCAACAGCTCCTGTTTCGATTTTTCTTTTATCTCCTCAATCGTAGCAAAACGCTTTCCTTTCATCGGTATCTTCAGTTTTGGGAAGAGGAAAAAGTCAGGGGGGGCCAAGTCCGGTGAATACGGTGGTCGAGGCATGATAACGGTTTTGTTTTTGGCCAAAAACTTACGCACAAGCAACGTTGTTTTTGCTCAAAATTTAGCAATTTTGGAACAATCTTCGCTGCCGCACGTTTCATGCCTAAAACATCCGTAAAGATTGCTTGGCATGAGCCGAACGATATGCCAACATCATCAGCAACCTCTCTGATAGTGATTCGACGATTATCCAAAATCATTTTCTTCACTGCGTCAATGTTTTCATCGGTTGTTGACGTGCTCGGGCGACCAGGACGAGCATCGTCATTGACATCTCCTCGGCCTTCCTTTAACCGGTTATACCACAATTGAACTTGTGTTCTGCTCATAGTAGAGTCGCCAAAGACCACAGTCAATATTTCAAATGTCCTTGCGCATTTAATTTCATATTTTACACAAAACTGAATACAGTTTCTTTGATCCATTTTTTCGAATAGTAAAAAATCGAAGAGCACACCAAAACACGACTAACCTTTTTATCTGTCAAAAACAAACTGACAATCCAAAATGGTTGGTATTGCCAACATATATAACAGACATGTGTACCAACATAACAGAAAAAAATGCGAAAATCGAACATACGTAACTCACGAAATTTGAAAATAACGGTTATTTTTTTATCACACCTCGTATACTACTGTGGGCAAAAGTTAGTAAGACTTTCTAATTTAAATTTCGCACGGAAACCCATTCATCAAAATATTATTTTTTTAAGGTTGGTATGACTGTCGGTGACATCTGTGCCAAATGTCACATCAAAATAATCATTAGTGTTTAGTATACGCTTGTCTTTCTGAAGTACAAAAAGTGCATTCGGCGATTTTCACAATGAGTGAAATTATTCAACAAAGAAGTTCATTAAATTTTGTGTGCGGAATCAAATTTCTGGTCCTGAAACGTTCAGAATGTTGCAAAAGGCCTTCGGTGATAATTGTATGTCGCGAGCAAGTGTTTTTGATTGGTACAAATTGTTCAAAGATGGTCGAGAACGCGTTGACGACGAACCACGTACAGGGCGGCCATCAACATCCACTGATGATCAACACGTCAATAAAATCAAGGAATTGGTGCTCGAGAATCGACGATTAACAGTCAGAGACCTTACTGGCATCGTTGGAATATCGGAAGGATCAGTGAGTGAATGCACGATTGGTTCCAAAATCACTGCATTGGTTTTACGAGACCATTTTGCCAAAAATTCCACTGATATCGTTCCGCAACCACCCTATTCGCCTGACTTAGCACCGTGTGACTTTTGGCTATTGGCTATTTTCTAAACTCAAAAAACCGCTTCGTGGACACCGTTTTGAGTCAATTGAAGCCATTAAACATGAATCGCTAAGCGCATTGAAGGCTATTCCGGAAATTGACTTTAACAACTGTTTCGGGAATTGGAAAAAACGTTGGCACAAGTGTATTGGGGCCGGGGGGGATTACTTTGAAGGGGACGAAATAGATTTGGAAGAATGAATAAAAAAATTTGAAATTATGAACAAAGTCTTACTACTTTTTGCCCACACATTTGTCATCTAATATCAATTCTGAATTACATAATAGTAAATATTGCAACGACTTATTCTGGGACGCATTGTCCAGTAATTCAGAGTTGTATGAGTCAAAATGGTATATGTAGCGATTAAAATCACCACAAAACCGTGACCTTGAAGTCCACATATAAGTATGTGTTCAGACCAATTAATCAAAGCAATACTCGAATTTCAATTTATTTTTCTCTGTTATTGGACAATTTTCACATGAGCTACACACATAAATATGTTCATATTGAAGGATTCTATAGATTAGATCAGGTATTGGTATTGAATATTCTACGTAGCACAATACCAAATTTATTCGTATAATGGATGAAATAGGATTTTTCTTAGTCGCTGCAATATCAGTGTTGATTGTATTTATTATTTCAAGCCCTTCAACCCTTGTTTAGAACTTATCCCTGAATTAACCAGTAAATAGTTACATCTGAAATTGTTACCATATTGCTAAATACTAATTTAACTGTTTAGCTTAGAAAGTTAAATTTAATTAATGCGGAAAAATTAAGTAAAATTTATATTAACTAAGTACGTACAAATACATGATGCCGCATAGTTTTTCTAATATTTTATTAATAGTTGTCTTTAGTCATTGTTAATTGTCTTGCAATAACTTTTCATAGCCGTAAACTTAAATCTGAAATCATTTCCACAAATTGTCATTAAGAATTTAGTATGTTTGTTCAAATTGTGGTATTTAAATAATTAGTCGTACCGTGCTGCATAAAAATTAATGGGTATGTAAGCAAATACATTTTGACACGCAATGCCATTTGATTTATCAGTTGCCCTTGACAATGAAAGCTATAGAACAATGGCACATGTCTATTTAAGTAATAAGTAGGTTAGATAGAAGGTGCATAAAGGATACAAAAATTAATTGACTAGAACATCAATACACGTTCTAACTACATGCATAAAAAAATTACTAATACAATTCAGTTACAAAATTCCTACGTTGCTGTTAATGAACACGAAAAAATCCCGCTAAAATATACTTGCATACATACATACATACATTTTTACCATTTATAATTATAGATGTTAAACATTAGATGTACTATGTGTACATATTTATCTATGCATGATATTTAGATATACATACATACATTTGTGCACACGTGGACAAAATAATACGTGCAAACGCAAACATTTTTAAAATGAACAAAAAAAATTTAATTGGCATGGTCTACAATCAAAAGGCAAATGTGGAAGTTCGGTGGCACTGGTTTGGAATGAAATGGGGGAATCCCCGCAACAAAAGTTATTCTCGATAAATATTGCGGCTCGCTTATTTGTTCAACCTTCAAATTGATCTGGACAATAAAATAGGTGTGTTTTGGTAAAAATTAAAAGTGAATAAATTTAAAGCGTTATTTAGTTCCAGAAGATAAGATTTCGATGAAAGTGAACTAAATAAAGGTTTAATTATACTTAGTTTTTAATAATATTAGATGGGTCGTGGAGTTCATTGCAGTACAGGAGAGAGAAGACTACAAATTAATTGCCAAATCGATGGGACGGTCTCAGAATTTCGTTACAAATGTTCTCAAGCCAGAAAAAGCTATTGAAACGCGTGGAGCACCTAAAAAAACTTCATTAGTGACCGACAAACGTGGTGCGGTTCACAGGGAGGAAAAAAAGTGGCGCAATATTCTCTGGAGCGATGAAACAAAACTAAATTTGTTTGGTAACGGTGCGGAAAGAAACGTTCATTGCCCGAAAGGCAAAGAATTCGACGTCCGGTTCACAAAGAAAACAGTAAAGCACGGAGGTGGCAGCTTAATGGTATGGGGCTGTTTTTCTTGGCAAGGTGTTGGTCCGATATATCAAATTAATGGCATTATGGATATATTCGTGTATAAGGATTTGTTGGAAACGGTAATGATATGGTAACATATCGGATAATATGCCGCTTTTGTGGAAATTGCAGCAGGACAATGATGCTAAACATTCATTGCGAGTTGTCAAAGCATGGTTCCAAAAGCATAATGTAGACGTCCTTGAGTGGCCAAGTCAATCCTCAGATCAAAATCCTATTGAGAACCTCTGGCGAGAACTTAAAGGCCAAAACAAAACGCAGTTATGAAAAAATAAATAAAAAAATTTGGTACAACATTCCTTAATGGTGGATATTCTGAGTATTAATGCATTCTTACTAATTCAGTAAAATACGGAACCATAACTAATAACTAAAATTTCAATATTTATTCCTAAGTTTTTTGTGCACACAAATGGACAGAATAATAGTCCAATCGAAAATCTGTGTATTTTATGAATTAACCAAAATTTAAGCTATTATTTAGAGTTTTTAAAACCTTTTATGTTTTGTTATGAGCTGAAGTATGTTTATGTTGAAAACTAATTTGTTTTTTGAAGGATAATAAAAAATATATGAAGCCAAGCTTTTTTGAAAAAAAATATTTTCACACCTATTATTTTGTCCAGGTGTGTATGCATACTTATTTAAATGTATATACAGGGTTACTTATAAGTTGGAACTTGATTTTGGTGTATATAAGATAGGAATAGTTATTTTTTCAATGTGGTTTTTATTATTCGAAAGTTCAATCCTTCCGGTTAATTGTGGGCAACTTCCTCGGCTGGCCTTGCAGTAGCCCATACGATCTACCAAATTTTTCAGTACATTTTCGACTGTATGCAGCTGTACTTGACAGATAGCTGCAACAATTTAGTCCGTAAGAACTGCAATCGTTGTTGGATGGTTAGCGTAACACTTATCTTTAACGGCTCCCCAAATAATAGTCCAACGGAGCCAAATCGAAATTGCACATGGTAGCTAATGCACATCAACATAACGGATAATATAGCGATTTTCCAACTTCCCACGTAAAAGATCGATTGTTACACGGCTTGTGTGACACTGCGCACCATTCTGTTGGAATCAAATGTAGTCTAAGTCCATATTTCCTATAATAGGGCACAAATAATCAATTATCATTGTGCGGAAGCACACAGCATTTCCTGTAACGCATCTTCCTTCCTAATTTTCAAAGAAAAATGGCTCAATGATACCGCTAGTACAAAAACCACACTTAACAGTAACTCGTTGAGGGTGCATTTGCTTGACAACAATCGCGCATGGGTTTTCTGAGCCCTAACTTACTTACATTTAATGGCACAAGAGCCCATGGACGGCCTAAGCCGAGCTTTTCGCATCCACTCATGTTGTGCGTGTTATATCTGTACATGAATGGAAGGGACCTACAGTTTAATACCGAAGTGAAAAGCTTTTCATAGCAATTTTTACTCTTGTAGGTTTGCCATTGCCTGCCAAGAGGTGGTGCCGTGTAGAAAAATTATGTTATCTACTTTTTGATTTTGCCTGTGCTGAGATTCGAACCCCGGACGCTCTGCGTAGCAGTCTAACGCACTACCACTACGCCACAGCGATCTGAGCCCTAGATGTGACAATTTTGCTTATTAAACGTAACCACGGAGGTTAAAGTGAGCTTCGTCAGTAAAAATGATTTTCGGTACAAATTCTCACCCTCTTTCAAACGTTTCAGAGCCCAATTAGTGAACCGAAAACGTTGCGGATGGTCATATGAATTGAGCTGTTGCACGTGAAATGTTCAATTGCTAAGAACGATGGCGTTGCACATTCTAAACAACAGCTGAAATTTTTTTTTTGTGTGCACTGTAGGTATACGAGAATTTGTGGTTTTATCCAATAGAGTTTCCAGTTTCACGCAAACGTTTTACAAATTGTTCCAAAAATTGCGTGGAATTCATGCTTCTCTTCTACCGAATTGTGAACGTAATTTTGTTACACTTTCGGTAGAAGATTCGCCATTTTTAAAGCAAATTTTTACTATTTAAAAGTTGTTCAAACATATGTCGACCTATTTCGTTAACCGCAAATATAAAACAAATTTTACCACACTCAAAATATCCAGTAGTTCAAATTTCAAATGTTAGATGGGCCACCCTATATACAATTGCACATATGTACGAGTGTGTATGTTTGTAATAAAGTTTGTTTAATAGAACTGGATACTATTTTTCTACCTTTATATTTTCTGTATGTTTGTATAAGTACATCTGAACCCTCGTGCTGATTCTCTTCATAAAATCAACTAAATTCAAACAAAAATTTTTTTAAATAGATTTATCATTTGCATGTTTTATTGTTATTAAAGAATTTAATATTCTGTTATTTTCAGTTCAATATCAATTGAGGTTATTAATTAAATCACTTGTATAAATTTTCGCAGGAGTTCTCAGAAAAACATCTGTTATTATTTGTATTTCGTATATAAAATATGCAATATTTATATTTGTTATACCCTTTGTTTTCTTATATTTAAAAAAAAAAAATATACGAAAATTTTACTAAACAAATGAAATGTTGGATTTACCCAACTAATTAAACTAAATTTGAAATGAAATAATCACTTTCAATAAATTTATTAATTTTTATTGTAACATAAGTTAGTTGTGTATGTCAAGGTTTATTAATTGTTTTTTTTTCGACGTAATTCTGCCATTCTACACTTTACTAAATTAACGGCAATTGCATTTCCTTCTAAATGACTTTGAAAGTGCTTTTAATTGAATTACGATACGAGAACCTTCTGAAGTGCATATTCTTAAAATTGATACCTTTCGTTTTTGTAAACCACAAACAGTAGTTTCATGGTATTATTGACCTACTTATGTACATACAGCTGTCTGTATGTACAGTTGCACATACTTTTTTTTTAATTTTTAATGGCACAACAGCCCATGGAGGGCCTAGGCCGAGCTTTTCGCATCCACTCATGTTGTTCGTGTTATATTTGTACATGAATATTTGTCACGGCGAAGTGAAAAGCTTTTCATAGCAATTTTTACTCATGTAGGTTTGCCATTGCCTGCCAAGAGGTGGTGCCGTCTAGAAAAATTATTTTTTCTACTTTTTTTATTTTGCCTGTGCCGAGATTCGAACCCCGGACAATCTGCGTAGCAGTCCAACGCACTACCACTACGCCACAGCGACCACTGTGCCTAAAACTAATGAGTAAGGAAAACTATTGACCTTGCTGATCGCTTGGCTGCTGCTTCAAGGCAATGGGATTCTTGTAATCTCGTGAAGTGTGAATTTTTGGAAGGGGCAAAAGGTCGTCCCTTTGAACTCATGAGCTCATTACAGTTGCACATATCGTACATATGTTAAAACTTGCCGGTATTGGCAGCGAAACATTGTTAACCGTTTGCTGCTAAAAGGCAATTTCCAGCTCTTAAAAAAACGCTCAAGAAAGAAAATTCATTGTCCGTTAAGAAAAAAGAACCTAACAATACCTACAACCTGTGTTGAAAATAGAAACATAACAAATGAATAAAAAGCTGCAAATTATATGAACGTACTGTGCTTCTTGAAATATTAGTGGCTAATATCCTCCTTTTCTCATTTGTAAAATTATACATTCGCTACTGTCAAACTGCTGCCTTACGTATCTTCCATTTCTGCTAAACATTTAAAAATAAACTCACTCAAATTTGTTATGCACCTCATTATTACTTCACGAAATTGTCTTCTTTTCTTGAGGGATAGATCAGTGCTGCCCTCGTTTTTTAAGAACATAATAAGAGGTTGAATTATCACTGTTACAAATGGCACAAAAATATAGTACAATAATAAGTAAAACTGTTTTATGGAATTTTTTCTTTTTTTAAGAACTGGAAACTACCCTTAACGTTTCAATTGGTAAGCGAATATTGTTAACCAGTAGTAACAGTAACAAAGTAAATGCAAGTGTAGCATTTCGTAGAAATGTTCATGGGTAGAATATTACCGTTAAATGTGAATAAAATTTATTTACTTTTTATTGAATAATTAGAGTAAATTTCCACATCTTCAATAGTATTTTTCTAGTATAGATATTTGTTTCGGTATTGAGGTTTCTCCTCTATTGGGAATTAACTTATTTTTATACTTAATTTTTATACCCACTTTCAAATGCTTTTTCGTGAAATCAGACAAGTACTCAAAAAACTCTTAAAAAAATGACCATAATAATACCATAACTTTTCCTCAAAAAAAAAAAAACGTTATAAAAGGAACTAATTGGAACGGTTCGGACAAAGAGAGAAAAGATTTCCAGATTGGTAAAAGATAACACAGAACGCAGTAAAATGGAAGGTCATAAATAAGTACTTGTCTGAGTCTGAATGCTTTCTAGCAAAGTTTTATTCTTTTCCAAAAAAAAAAGAAACAAAATTCTTAAAAATTAGGCTTGCTCCCTATTATACTTAAATAAAGATTTTCCAACCAATTCCATTCCAATGTCATTCATGTAAATGCCTTACGCGTACCGTGTGTTGACTATTAAATTTGTGATATTCTTTAAAATATATATGTAGTTTGAACAAACCAGCGTCCTTGAAAAATATTTATCGCATATTTAGTATTGTTATTTTTACTGTTATGCAGTTGAAAAATATCAAAACATTTACAATTATAATGTTTACAATCTATATATATACAAATTAAGATATGTTACGTGTGTGATGAATGTACTCGGAAACGGTTCGATTTTTTTCAAAAATTCAACTTTCATGTTAAAGTACATGCTTTTCTGACGGACATAGGCTATTTATCCGCCCACGGCCACGCCCGCAAAAAGAGTAAAATGCCTATCACTTTTGAACCCCTCAACGCATTCGCTTCAAATTGAAAACACATCCATAAGGAATGTAATTTTATTTTATATTTTTACTGTCTGTTTTTTTTTTTATTAGCTGTTCATCTTGAAAACGGACAGCGTGAGTATTTTACGTCGGAGAATGCAGCGCAAAGAGCGGAAACGCCACCAGAAACGACATTGACAGCATTTTTCCAGTTGCTAAAACATTATTGTATGCAGAAGTACCAAGGTATTTAACATGGAATTCAACAAAAAAAGAATTTCAACGTCGTAAGCAAGGGAATCGAGTTGATGGCCATGTAAATCAGTTTTCAACTGATTCTGTAAAGCGAATTTATACTGTTCATCCTAATAATGCTGAATGCTTTTAGTTACGACTGTTATTGATTAATGTTCGTGGGCCAATATCATTTCAGCAGTTGATGGACGTTTTTGTACAACATATCGTGAAGCATGTCAAAGTTTAGATCTATTGGAACATGATACGCATTGGGATGACACATTAGCAGATGCATCAGTATCTGCCTATTCACTACAAATTCGTTCGCTATTTGCAATTATTTAGACTACGTGTAATCAATCGAATCCAGTTGATTAGTAGGCAAAATATCAAAATTACATGTCGGAAGATATTTTACGTAGAGTGCGTCGAATAAATTCCAATCCTGAAATAGATTTTACGCCGGCAATTTATAACGAGGCATTGATTATGATTGAAGATTTGTGTTTGATGATGGCAAACAAAGCATTAGCACAATTAGGAATGACAGCATCAAATCGATCCATGCATGACATATTTAATCAAGAATTAGAACGTGAACACCAACATGACTCGAATACCTTGAATTCATACGTTCAAGCAAATGTTCCGAAATTAAATGTTCAGCAAAAAAGAGTATATGAAACAATTATGCGTGCTGTTAACGATGGAAGTGGTGGATTTCATTTTTTGGATGCTCCTGGTGGTACAGGAAAAACGTTTTTAATATCATTGCATTTAGCAATGATTAGCAATACGTTAATTATGCACAGTGAAACGTGCATGGGGTCCGCTACTATCTTATAAATACATAGTGAAAAAGTCCAGCCAAAGCAAATTATAAGGAAATACATGCCATACATAACTAGGCACTCATATATGTATCAACCACCTTTTCTTGGAAATGAAATCACCTTTAATTGCTGTAATTGAATTATTTACTATATACCATACTTGCCTGCTATACATTAATTGACACACACATATTTCTTATGAGTCAATTGCTCAGTGATAATCGATTGTATTTTGCATTTGATCGTTGCGTACTTCAGCCTTTTCCAACATTTTTTTTGTATAATTTTCTTTTCAGTTCACGCTATAAATAGATTTTTTTTAATTTACAATATACTTATTACAAATATTGTTATCATGCATATCATCAAAAAAAAAAAAAAAAATGCCAATCAGGGTTCGCCAATCAGTTGTTTTCATTCCCATTTCCACTGAAATAGATTTTCAGAACATGGCTGTAGTTATTCTCGTTTTAAGCTTATCCTTTGCCGGATAATTTTTATTGATACTCATAAATGATTTTGTTTTACTGTAACTAAATTTTAGATAGACTTTATTATTTGCTTTTCCGTAAGTAAGGAAATTAGGAATATCTCTTTTGTCTTTTAATGGCATGGAGGGCCTAGGCCTACATGCATACATGCATAGAAGTTTTATGCCAACGACTAGATATAAAATTTAGTAAAATACAAAAATTATTTCTTTGAAATATAACTTTTTCTTTCCCATTTATTGTGTGTTAGCCTTCCTTCTTTCAATTCAATTCAATTTCAATTACTTTTCTTCGTACTTAGAGTCAATTACTTTACTTTGTACGTTGTTTTTCTGTAAATTGTGTCTAGTGTTATTTCCGAGACTATCTACTTAGTTCTACATGCTAGTTATTTGACACGAATAATGATTGAATCTCTAGGCATATTCCAAAACCATAGATTAAGCAATTTTTTAAATTTCTAATAATGCAAATTAATATGCGATAAAAAATACGCTTGCTGCTGCAATGGAACTTCCTAACACAATGGAACTGCGACCTATTTCACTTAAAAGAGCAATTGAACGCACCATGCAGTTCGAGTATCTCACAGATAATACAAGGCACAATCGCATCCACACATATGTATGTATGTAAATATGTAGCTATAAGCGTTAATGAAAAACGGAAATGCTTTTGTGGTGAATATAATTTAAAATACTTACATGTTCGCATACAAAATATAACAATTTATTGTTTAACTAACAAATTTAAAATAAAAGAATATCACAAAGATTCGCATTTTTCTGGACAATTGTAAACCATTTTGCCAAAGAAAAAATTTGTAAAAAAGACTAGAATGTTGACGAATCAAAAGAAAAATATTCATCAATATAAAAGAAATGTTAATTAATTTAAATTAACACGTTTGCGTAAAAAAAGTCCTGAAGTACTTAAACATTCTTTGAGCATGCAATACCCCGACAATATGAAGCCGGTCAAAGCCACTACAAAAAGTAGCGGTGTTGCCAAGAGCACCATAGTGAACAAGATAAGATCACTTCCCTTGGTTAGTGTCATCCACCAGAGGAGGCGTCGCACTGTATTCCGCAAAGCTGTTCTACATCTCCAGAAGCCATAGCTCCAACTGCAGGTGTAAACAAAAGCCGTCATCGCTAAACGCATTAACCAAACCAGCAGCAAACTGCCATATCGCATAAATTCACAGAACATCTGATAAAAGAAATTGCTGTTCATTTGCTCTGTGAATTCTCCGATATTGATCAACCGCTCTGGCGTCAACACCACATCCCTGTAATACTGCCATACGCGTAGTACTTCTCTGCTGCTTTCTGGTTCGTGAACTTGATATGCTTCCAGCTCCTTTTTGTATTCTGTATCTGAATCGGTTTCATCAAGATGTAGTCGATTTTGTTGTTCCTTTTCTCCTTTGGCAGTATGATCAAACATACTCATGTCGCCCTCATAGTTGCCATTGTAGCAAATGAAGGTGCTCTTTTGCACTGAAAATGTGCTGTAAATCAATTGTTATTGTAAGCAAACTCCAAGTAGAAATAGTAATTGCTGGTTGTTTGGAACACACTCGACTCACTTTCTTTTTAATGAGGTCCGGTTGCTGGGAGGTGGTGTTGACTGCGCCAATAGTGGTACATAATTTAGACCGTCCTGGTATGCATCCATTTTTGATTAGATATTTCTTTCTTTATTCTTTAATGTAATTAATGTTTTTTTGCTATAAAATTTTAACAGTTTATAATAATTTTTACCAAAGTTCCTATTGATTTTTTTGTTTATTCGAAATCTGTCAAAATTTAGGTACTAAATATTTTGAACATTTTCTCAAAGAGAAGTAAGGAAGGGAATTATTTTTGCTCTTACTAAAGTTATTATTTCATTGAAGCTTTTTAAAAAAGGATTATTAAACAAGTTTGCAATACAGCGATTGAATCAGAATTTTGCAATATATAGAATATATATTTTTGAATACTTACAAGTTTTAGCCCCATCACTATTTAAATCCGGTGGAATATCTATTTCGTTTCTTGGTTCATACTACTTGGATACTACTTCCTCTTGCATTATTCCTAGGTATACCCCGACATATATGAATCTGTATATCTAGAGAATACTAAAATAAATATGTAATATTTTTCACTATGCATATTTCCCTTGGTCGTTTATTTACTATGCCTGCTTATTCTACAATTTCCTTTGTTTTCTTTCTAGTTTCAGCGCTACAGCGTGATAAGCTTTCATCTTTCCCAATTAAATATTATTAAAAGCATCGTAAACTGAATCATCATAATACGTATATATGTATATGATAAAGAAGTGAATAAAACTCACAAAACAAGTAAAGCGAATAAGGAGATATTAAATATAACAACAATAATAAAACCACTAGTTGATCCACATCAAGTAATGTATAAAATATAATAATTTAATCGTCTGCAGCAATTGCAACACTGAAGTACGCGCATACATCAACTTCACTGCCATTACAATATAAGTAGTACGAACCAACCAGCGAGTTCAGCAATACATATTCACAATCAACACACCATCATCAACATCTCAATTTTCGTCAGCAATATTAGCATTCATCAATAAAAGCAACGATGAATAGCTTAAAAGTGCTCGCAGCACTATGTTGCCTCATAGCAGCAACGACAGAAATCTATTCGGAAATTATACTCGAGAATGATTTGGAAGGTCCGAATGTATGCAAAAAGCGTGAAAAGTCAGTATATCAATTTTATAGAGGAATTTGTATAAAGTTTATTAATTTTTGCTTTTTTTTTATTTGCATATTCATTTGTTTTGTAGTTATCCCATTGAAGTGACAACCACCGAATTGCAATCATATCAGGAACGAGCTTCCGTTTGGTGTTTCAATGTACCACCAAGATGCTCTACATATCGCATCAAGCATAGAGTTGTCAATAAAACGCAAACCTTAATGAAAAATCGTATTGTGCGCGAATGCTGTGGTGTGTATTTTGTATATTATAACTATACATATATTTGTTTTTATAGATAAATAAAAAATTAATAATCCCTGTTCTCTTATTCGCAGATGGTTACAAGCGTAATCTTACGGGTGAAGGGTGCATTCCTGAATGTAGTCAAAAGTGTCAACATGGTAAATGCATTGCACCGGAAAAATGTAAATGTGATCATGGCTATGGTGGACCGTCCTGTGATATAAGTGCGTTGAATAACAATTTTATTTAATCTCTCTTGGTTATAAGTATGTTTTTTAATGTTTTATCGATATGGTTTCTCAATACTCATAACATGTAGGAAGAACATCTCGTATACTATGAATTGTAGTACTATATTCTAACTAATAGTTTATTAATCATATATGTAGTTACTAAAAAATGTAGAAAGCATATATGTACACATATCCAAATATTGAATTGTAGATAAAATAAACACAAACTCCATAAATAAATTTTCTATATTATTTTCGAGTGCTCATCTCAACATTCTCTGTTTCTAGAGAAGAGTGAAATTCAAATTACCGTGATATTAAGTGCACTGTTGCGAAATTCAGAATATAGTTGATTATAAAATAAATACCATGAACTAAATATAAATAAGTAATTCTTCTCAACTTCAGTTCAATTAAAAACTTTTCTAAGAAGTCGTTAAGGGAATACAATCGTAATAGTTACGAAGACGTAGATCTATTTATATTTCATTTGTTAACATACACCACCTCTAAAAATAATAGGTACACAGCACACTTTCCACTTTAACATAACAAGTAACGTTTATATTATATATTTTAATAAGAAAAAATGCTCAAGTATGACATCTTCCAAAATCACGCTTCTGTGAGGTCTGATTGTGGTCCAATCCAATGGATTCGTTACAAATTTGTTGCCAATTGGATATTTATTTAGGTAAATAGCAATCTATTTTTTAAGTCAGCAGTTAACGATCGAAATGTTTGCAGTTACGAAACGATATTCCTAAGTCATTATTGCAAATTCAGTAATTTTCTTCACAAAGTGAATCAAATCTGCTTCAAATCTTAATGAACAACTCATTACAAAATATTTCTCATTTACAGTGACTTCCAATTATTGAATTACAAAAGCATTGCAAACTTTTATAGCTCTGATTATAATGTGTAGAATTGAACATGTTATGAGTATTGATGACTTTTAAAATTGAGTAGTATCTACTTAGATTTCAGCTTTCTGTGCTTTTGTTTTTCCGTTATCCTCTTATATGTAAATCGTACCTTTATCGTTAAAATTTTATTTTTGCTTTTTATAAACACATTTAATTTTATTTTTTTTAAATCACACGTCACCAAGATTCAAAATTTTACATAATCATTTTTATGATTTATTTTAAAACTGCCTTTAAAATCACATACCCAACATCAAATTTGAAACTCAAAACTTTATTCAGCACATAAACACTTATATACATAGATATATATATTTTTTTTTTGTAAGCAAAGTTGAAGCAAATGCTATAATTTTAATGTAACGTTAAAAACTTTTAAACAACCTATGCTGACCCTGCTTCACTAACCAAGCACCAACTATTAACTTCCTCTAAGAATTGTTAAATGTATTTTTATAAATTCAACTTCAACTTCCAAACAAACAGATTGTCCACCCGGTCTCTGGGGACGTAATTGTGAAATGAAATGCGACTGTTTAAATAATGCAACATGTGAAGCGTATACGGGAGCCTGCGAATGCGCCAAGGGATACACGGGTGAGAAGTGTGCGGATACTTGTCCGCGCGATTTTTATGGTGCTGAGTGTATGGAGGAGTGTCGCTGTAAAAATGGTAGTTGTGATCCTGTTTCAGGAGAATGCACATGTGCATCCGGGTTCACGGGACCATTGTAAGTTATTCGTTCATTCGTTCTATATTCCAGTTAGGTAGACAGTAAGAAGTGTATGAATAAAGAGCTTATGAATTTTCGTTAGTTAATTGACATGCGTAATCGTAAACTTTTGAATTAAAATTTGTAAAAAAAAAAAAACTTTCCCTCTTTTAAAAGATGTGAAGATCAATGCCCAGATGGCAAACATGGCGAACAATGTAAACAGGATTGCCGCTGTCAAAACGATGGGAAATGTGATCCACAAAGTGGCGAATGTATGTGTCCATCTGGTTGGGTTGGCGAAGTCTGCGCTAATAAATGTCCCACCGGCAGCTATGGTCCGAATTGTGAAAACCCCTGCGAATGTTACAAGGGGGCACCATGCCATCACATCACTGGCAAATGCGAATGTCCTGCGGGCTATATGGGAGATCGTTGCTACGATGAATGCCCATTCAATAAATTTGGCGTAAATTGCACAGAAGAGTGCAAGTGCCTTAACGATGGCAATTGCGATAAAGCGAATGGAGTTTGCAAATGTACCCCAGGATGGGAGGGTGAAGATTGTGGGAAGCGTATTTGCGCCATCGATAAATATGGTGAAAACTGCAATAAAACATGTGAATGCGAAATGGAACACACAGAATTATGCCACCCAGAGACAGGCAAATGCGTATGCCATACTGGGTGGACTAGCGCACTATGCAATCGCCCATGCCCATTCCTCAAGTATGGTCTCAACTGTGAACTTAATTGTAATTGTAAGAATAATGCCAAGTGTTCAGCGGTGAATGGAACGTGCTATTGTGCACCGGGTTTCCGTGGCCCCACGTGTGAGGAAACCTGTGAGACGGGCTCCTATGGGCAGGATTGTGCACAGAAATGTGATTGCCAGAATGGCGCCAAGTGCGCCTCGGAGACGGGTCAGTGTTTCTGTACACCTGGATGGAAGAACATTAAATGTGATCGACCCTGTGATATTAATCATTATGGCAAAGACTGTAACGACGTGTGTAGTTGCCAAAATAATGCTGCATGCAATCCGCAAAATGGTAAGTGCACTTGTTCTGCCGGTTGGACTGGAATCAAATGCGAACGGAAATGTGATTTCGGTACATTTGGTCTGGAGTGTTCGCAGCAGTGTGAATGCGATTTTAATAATACGATCGCTTGCGATGCTGCAAATGGAAAATGCTTCTGCAAACAGGGCTGGGGAGGTATGTCAAATGAATGGGAAATGGTATAGGGAATGGCTAACATTTAGTAATAAGATATTCATGTAAAACATTCATATACGAATGAATTCAAAGACGGTATCAAAAATTAAAATACTTTTACATAAAACACACTCCTTCATACACAATCATCATTCTTAAAGTATCATTATCATAGCATCAATAATTATTATATATATGGATAATATCATTGCATTTACTAATGTTGAATGTTGCATTAGATTCATTAGTCATTTTTCATGTGTACATAAATTTAATTAAATTGCATGCGATAAGAAATTCACATGGGCTCAAAATACATATTAATCATAATCATAGTTTTTATATTTTTCATCCAAAAGTGGACAACCATCATCTGTGATGGTACCTGAAGAATGTAGCACTTTTCGCTGAAACAAATGATGATTGGTTGGGACCGCTGAAATCTTTTTATCTTAAAGATTTATATTCAATTTGCTGTCCATGCAAATTCATTTTACTAAAACTTTACTGGAAAAAATATTTCCAAATTCCAATCAATAAATGATATCCAAAAAAAGTTAATAGTTATCTCCTGTGAATTAATTTAATCTAAATGAATGGTGATTGATTGTTATCATTTTTTTATTGTTCTCCAATCCCAAATTTCATCTCACAGATTTTTTATTTCACCAAACCGTTTAGTTTTGTGTATAAAATATTGGGGTTTGTTTGTTTTATCAGATTTCTAGTAATTTTTACTAATTTTTGGATGAAAAGTATAATAATTCGCGCATTAAATTCATTTACACCACAAAAAAATTAGAAAATTAAAAATTTTTAATTTGCATATATTTCTGTTTCTCTTTTTGTTTTTAATTTACTTTATTTCGCTACTCCTATTACGTTTTCGTTGGTTGTGTTGCGTTTGCGTTATCTTCTTTAAAATACAATGAAAATACAAAGGTGTTCACTGCGAAACAAATTGTCCAACTGGATTTTATGGTGAAAATTGTGATCAAGTTTGCAGATGTATGAACAATTCATCGTGCGATCCCGATACTGGGAGCTGTATTTGCTCGGCCGGCTGGTCTGGTGTGGATTGCTCAGAGCCATGTCAGTATGGTTTTTATGGCATGGGCTGCAAAGAAAAGTGCCCTGAAATTGTGCATGGTAAGTGTACGCTCAAATTTGTTATTAAAAACGATATAAATTCAAGTACTTTCTCTTCCATTTTGAAGGCAACAAAAGCTGCGATCACATCACTGGCGAAATTGTCTGTCGCGCCGGTTACACTGGACTCATTTGCGAACATCCCTGCCCAATTGGCCTCTATGGCCCTGGTTGTAAACTCAAGTGCAATTGTGAGCATGGCGGTGAGTGTAATCATATTAGTGGGCAGTGTCAATGTTTGCCCGGCTGGACAGGTGCCAACTGCAACAATTCATGCCCCACCGACTTCTATGGTCCAAACTGTTCTCAACATTGTCGTTGTCAGAACTATGCTCGTTGCCGCAAGAATGATGGCTCATGTTTGTGCCAACCAGGTTGGATGGGTACACGCTGTGATGAAGGTATATTGATGAGTTTCTTCTGGTAAGCCATATTTAAATAATTGAAAATTGCAGTTTGTCCCGAGGGTTTCTATGGTCAACATTGTATGCTAGAATGCGCATGTCCCTCACAGAATTTCGTTTGTCAGGCGGCACATGGCTGTGTTTGCCGTTCAGGATTTACAGGTGAAAATTGTGATATATCAACGGTGGAAAAGCGCATACAAGAAGCTGATGATGTTTGTAAGTTTTACATTTATTCAAAAGTAAATTTTGAAATTAAATTTTTTTTTTTTTGAACAGCGAATCGCGCTGGTCTCGCCTGGGGCTTAGTTCTGGCTATGATCTTTGTTGCCATTGTTTGCGTTGTAATTTTCTATTATCGTCGTCGTGTTTCGAATCTCAAGACTGAAATTCAGCATGTACAATACATAAGTGATCCGGGCCAAAGTTGGCCCGATCGGCATAATTTCGATAATCCCGTCTATGGCTTGCAAGGCCCAGAATCGCGGTTACTAAATAACTTGAGACCGAAAATGAATAACTTGGATCGCATTGGAAGTAGTGTTAGTGGTGGTAGCGACTTGTATGCGGATGATTCAAATGCGAGCAGCAGAGGTGAGATTCAAACGTTCTACGTCTGAAACGTAAACTGATTTTTTGCCTGTATTTTATAAAATTCATAGCTGGAACTTATTCAATCAATTATAATCACGATATGTTGGCAAAGAATTTAAATGCTGACCTTACAAATCCCAATGTTTACAATTCAATTGAGGATCCTCTCAAGGAAGAGCACGTCTATGATGAAATCAAACAAAAAGAAGGTTATAAAGATCCTGGTGAGTTTCTGTTCTCTCCTAATCGTGAATTTTAAAATTTGTTATTTTCTACTTCAATTTCTTCATGCACTTCACAAATTCAATAAAAAATTATCCTACATTAATGAATACATATTACTAAATAATAAAAAATAAATTAAAATTAAAATGAAAAAAGTTAAAGATTATCACAAGAAACTATTTCCGGATGGTAAGAAAGCAAATTCAAATTCAAGATACAATTATGTCCATGTATCGTGTGCGTATTATTTTCCTTCTTATTATTATTAGTTAGATTTGTTTTATTTGATATTGTTTGTTGATTTGTAAAAGACTTATAAGTGAAATATAAGCTATACGATGTAATTTATGTGGTGAAAATAAAAATTTTTTAGTTTGAGCCAACCAAATTCATATATTTAGTGGATGGATTCGCCACGTTGTTCCGAATATACAGACTATGTCGATCCCGTCGTATTGATAATGCTACTCTTTATTACACTCAATCAATATTGGATACTCAGATTCAAATTTATATGATAATAGTATATACATATAATATTTAATGAATCTCCTGCTGAAATGCAACAAATTAAAAAATCGAAGGAGATACATAAATATTAAATTTACATTCATGCTATTATTATGTATTTACATCTGGCAGGGACAGCATTGCCTTTTCACAATCATTTGAGTTATGTATAAACTTGTTTTTAAAGTATTACTCAAAATAAAGTCGAGTTCTATTTTTATTATTATCTAGACTGATGAATGAATGAATGCTTCAATAGTGTGCTAATGTATATCTAATCAGTAATTTGATTATTTAATTTTCATTTTAATTTTCCTTGTGTTGAAGTAAGAGCTTTTGCTGTATTTAATTTTTAAATATAGCATATCAGTTATTAACTACGAGTATTAACGTACGTATTTTATTTAGACTGTAATATGCCATCTTTTCTTTTATTCTTCACACACAGATGAATATGATCACTTGGATTATTCACGCCCGAGTACATCACAGAAACCTCATTATCATCGTATGAATGATACTATGCTCAATATAAATCAGGATGAAGAGAAACCAAGCAATCTAAAAACAATGGATGTATTATTTTTAAAACAACAGCAGGAGCGTGAGCAGCAAATTAATGAAGAAGATGAGGATGAATTGAATGCAATATGTGAAAGCAATTGCGATAATATCTCGACAGCATCTCCCAGTTCAAGTCCGGAACGTAAAAAATAAGCAAACAAACGAACTGTAGCAAGTATATATATTATCAGTAATGTATGCTCAGTTATCTTATTACAAAAATGTATTGAGTTGAACTATGGTCAGAGTGCTAAAACAACAAAAAGCACCGCTTATCATATTCGAATACACACATTCATTCTATTTATTTGATTAATGCGTATTGATATTTTTGATATTGGAGCGAAGAAGAAACAATTGTGTTTATTGATAATTTTATAATTTATCATGCTCTGGCTTATACATACTACATATACATATTTTGATATTAAGTATTTTCTTTTATACATATGCCGTTAAATTAGCAACATTTATATTTCACTATGATTTACAATATAAATATGTATACTGTACCTACCTATTTATATATACTAGCTCTTAATACCTACGTATTTTTTTTTTATATTTGTATGTATTTAAGCAAGATCGAATATTACAATTTGTCGGCGTTAGCAGTGGCGTTTTATGCACGGCCGTGGAACGGATATTGAAGTGAAATTATTAGAAAGTATCAGACATTTATATTGCACTTTTGATTTGGCGAAAGTGTTGTGCATACAATTGTATATTTTTAGATGGAATAATTACGAATTAATTGACTATCAAATATACTGTCATTATTCAAAATTTTAAATTTTTCGATTATCGATCAAGCATTGGCCGCTTAGAAATGATTTTTAAACTGAAAAGCATCTCATGAAAAATTTAAAATTTTGTGTGACTATGATCTCTGCGCCGTATCCTAGAAATGTCACTGTCCACGCAGAGGCACATGAAGTCAAACATGAATTTACTGTTAAGTTTAGTTTTAGATCTTTTGTGGTTCTAGTAAATAAACACTGCTCATTCTCTTCTTAATATACATATTTGCTCAATTTTAAAGAATAATTTTACAGAATTAATTCATAGAAGAATTAATAGAAATAGATTTTAAATTGTGTGTATATTTCGCTTCGTCTAGTATTGTAGTAATTGTATATTTTTATAAAATTTTAAAATTTCTTATTTTAATTAATTTCGTTATTGATGCATTTCAAGCTTTACAAATTTTTAATTTATTTTTTATTTACACCAATTGCAATAATACATAATAAAAAACGAAACTAATATTAATTATAACAAATATGAGACTTTGAATAACTGTTTAAAGTAAATCAAGTTTAAAAAATATTAAGTGTATTAAACAAAAACGAATTCGATTTTCGGTGATGAGAAAAATTAAATTGTTTATTTAATTATTATTTTGCTTCTTAAACTCTCATGAAAAGAATACAAGAAACAATTATAAATATTAAGCACACACATTTACATAACGCATATACATAAATACTATACATAAATATACATACATACATATATCATATTACATACTAAGTACCTCTTCCCATTGAACTGTTATTTATACAAGCAATACGACATAATATTGAGTGAGATCAACAAAATAGTATAATCGATTATTATACTCGTTTGAATTCGTATAAACTCATTTCTGAACAAAATATTGAATGAAAACAAAACAAAAATGCAAATTAAATTTGTTGTTAAACTGTTCTAAAGAAAAACTATTTGTATTTTATTGTAATAAAGCATTTAAGAAAACCACAAATGTTGGAAAGCAATAATGCAGAAAAAACATTTTGTGTCAATTAAAAAATTAAAGCAATTCAATTGCATTTAAAAAAAAATATCTTGCAAATTGATTTTAGTAAAGTATCTAAGTCGTAATGCATGCATGTATAATTTTAACTAAGTGTTTTAGTGCATATTTATGTATATTCCTTTCTTTTCGGTAGGTTCCACAAAGGCAAGAAATGAATTGTGTGTGTGTGTTGACACAAATTCTTCAAATTGGCCAAATTTTATTGTAGTATTAAATATATATTTACATACATATAAATATTGGAAAATTATGTGTAAAAAATATAGATTCAAAAAGTGTATTCTGAAAATTATATGAGGAAAAGTGTTTTATTTTTTTATAACAACAAAAGCATTTTTGTATACTAAAATATATTTACACTTTGTATGCTCTTGAAGATTTATTGATTGTATTGTATTTAAAAATTAAACAATAGTTAAATTTAAAAGAAAAACCGATTGTAAAAAACAACAAATTTTAAATTATATTCAATTAAAATTATTCAAATAAATAAAAAATTTGTATTTCTGCGTCAAATAAGCTTAACACATATTGAATTTTTTAAAATAATTTTCGTTATTTGTTAAATATACAATTCCACACGACTTCTCTATGACATTTCACCACTCCAAATTCTAAAAAATATGCTGTGATTTTTAAAGGCTACAACATTACAAATTATTTTTATTTATGAATAATTAAATGAACTGTGTCTTGCAATTTCATTCATAATTTTCATTGCATACCTCCGAGGATCTGATGTTTATGTATACGTGTTTGCTTGCATATTACTGGAAACATATATCTGGGAGTTGTTAGGCACATGTTGATGGTAATTGCAGCAGCATTTTTGCAAAGTTTATAATTGAATCAATCGGTTACTCAGAAACCACATGAGTCAAGAATTTATAAATTTTTGGGTATTAAAAATTAAATTATAAATTTTTGAAATAAATTATTTACGTTTTGCGTACTTGATAAAGTTTTTATACGTCCAATGTGGCTTTAGGATAGAATCTATCCTCTATCCTTTACTTGACAAAAAATTTCAAACCTTTTTAATGTCCCTGTTCCTGTGCGTACAGTGAATGTCAAAACTAATTCGTGCCCGTGGTTTAATGTGTATGATTGGCTAAGGCAAGGTATGATATGGTGCTAACTTAAATATTGCCTTTCCTCTAATATTCTCTGGAGAAATTGAAAAAAATTGGACTTATATGAAAATAGAAAGTCTGAATGTAATATTGATCCGAATGTGGATATAAGGTCTGAAGTTCCGTAAGGTCCAATTCTTGGACCGCTGCTGTTCAATATTTTTATAAAATTAATTTTTCCCGTGTGTAAAAGTTTTGTTTTACTATGCACGCTTCTGCTGACGATATTCAACTCTATTTACCCAATTCTTTGGAGCTAATTAATGATCAGTGCTTTAGAATGAACGTGGGCCTGGAAGCTCTTAGTAAATGGAGTACCCTAATATAAATCCTTTGTTTTACCTATTTTCAGAATACCGTTACTTTATGGTCTTTTTTCGCCTTTGTATGTTGGCGTATGTCTGTGTTGGGATATGTAAGTAAAATTGTTAAACTTGGTATCCACGTAAATTCGTCTTTGAGTTGTGTTGTTCATATAAATAGTATTGCAAAAAAGGGTTTTTAATCTTACGTAGCCTTGGAATGTCTGCTGAGTATTTACGTTTTTCAACAAGAAACATGCTACTAATACAATTACATAGTTCTTCTTCCTATATTAATGCCTCGCCCACTTCATAATATTAATTTATTGATATTTTCCGTTCAACACTCGAAATTCCAAAAAATAAATCACACCCTTGATTATCGAAGTTACAAATTAATAATTTATTTCACAAAATTTTAATTGGTAATTACAATAGAGTTAGAGAATACAGAATATATATAATATAATAATAATTTAAAGTAAATAATAATTATGTATATTACATTTAATGCTTGTGGTTTGTGAGCATAAAACTAAACGACTGGAATGACTGCAACTTAAAGACTACGAATTGTGTGTTGTATAAACTGCACTAATTAATAATAATTTTTTAGATTTAATGCATACGATTACATATTTTGCACCTAATACATGCTGATGAGTTTAGATTGAAGCCAGCATCAACTTCATTTATACTACTTAGTAGAATATAAAATTTGTGTTTTTGTTTTATTTTTTACAAATAACCATGACCGGCCACTTCAGCTGGTATATACCCCTCCCGGCCATCGCGCGTCTTCACATAGAACCACTGCCGATGGTCTTTTGATTCACGACATTCACACAGTGTTACGATTTCACCCTTCTGCAGTGTTATACTCTCTGTGGTGTAGTCGGAGTTTATGGCGACTAGGGTCTGCCGCAATCCATGTTGCTTCCTGCTGACTGCATTCAGCACAGTGCTGTGCAAGTTTGTATGTGAGTTTTGCGATATAGTCGTGGTGGAGTGGTTGGCGTTTTTCGGGTGTAAATGTTGCCCATTGTGACCGTTGGTAATGAAGGGACCATTTAATTGTTTCTGATGGAGTTGTTGCAATTGCTGCTGCTGTTGCTGCATATGTTTCTGTACATGTAGTTTGGACTTTTGCTGTTGCTGCTGCAGCGTAACGTACTCATCATTGACGCCTGATGAACTGCGTATGGATGCACTTTTGGACGCTTTAAGTTGCGCATACGCTTTTTCGACGAGTTTAGGTTGTGAGGCAGATGCTGCCGCACGTAAATACAACTTATCCACATGGTGCTCGCTGTAGTGCAATGCATGGTTACCATTTACAGAGTCATTATTGCCATCATTGTAAAGTCCAGTGTCGCTGCGTTTGCCGCGTGGTGTGCGCGCACCATCTGAACGGGTGCCGCCACGCAACCGTATTTCTTTCTCCGAATCGGTCATATTGCCACATGGACGTGGAAAAATGTCTCCATTTGACTCCCAGCAAGGCGTGGGCTTGGTGCCACGCGTCACTGGCGGCAAAATGCCTAGCGGCAGGCAACAAGCGTACCCAACGTATCCTTCTTCGGCGTGTGGTGTTTGTACGTAAAGCCAATTTTGATTTTTGAAGACCGCATTCACCACCATACCCAGTGGTAATGGTACTTCGACTTGATAGCCACCCGGACGCGTCTGATATAATGTGCTTGCATTGGAGAGCACAACAGGTATGTTTGCCGGTGCTGCCAGCGAACATTTGGATAGAAATTCGTCAACATTGCTGATTTCGTAGCCGAACTTTTGAATGCGATTACGATCGCGTCGTTTACGATGCCGATGACGACGCTGATGGCCTTCGGAGGCTGCAACTAAGCTTGGCTCGGAGAAAGTGCCCTTCAACGACTTCAGCTCATCGCGCTCTAAGACTCCACCACCACCATCACCAATTGCTTTGTCCGTAGCTACGCCTGTTTTTGATTTTGTTGAGCCCATCGTCGTTGGTGTCGCTGCACCTGCCACCGCTGTAGTGGCAGCTGTTGCTTCCGCTCCATCGCCAGTGCGGTTGTTGGCGGCTTGAAGAGCTGCCACTTTGGCGGCCAGCCTTTTGCGTATCTCATTACGTTTCTTGGCCAATACAAGGGATTCGCTGGTGCTCTCGCAACTCTTGGGCAATCGCTGTGGAGTGCAGACAAAGAGCAACTCCTTGGAGGGGGCTCGTGATTTGTCCTTGAAATCAAGCAAATTCTGATTACTAAAGAATTTCTGTGGCGGTGGGATGTTGTGATGGTGTATGTTGGTTGTGTGCGCCGTAGGCGTTGTGGCATAGCCATTGAGTGGGTCTGTGCCTTGGCCAACTGGCAGCTGTTTGATTCGATAACGTTTTTTCGTTGTAGTTGTTGTAGCATCCAATTGCGTAGGAACAACTTGTGTTCGATGTTGTTGCTGCTGCTGCTTCACCTCGAATCCATTGACATAGCCATTATTATTATTTGGTGCCTCTGTAGTGGAGTTATTTACTGGTTTGTCCTCATTGTTGTCATCAGCTTCGGCTGACTGTTGCTGCTGTTGTTGTTGTTGTTCTCTCAATACCCAAGTCAATGATATACGTGGTCTTCGTAGACTTAAATTTTGACCCATCTCCTCCCGTTTACCTTCTAATCGTCGTCTTTGGTTCTGTGTGTCTTCTCTGTTTACATTGAGGGCCACATATTCATCGTTGCGACAGACTTCTGCTGTTCTCAGTTCCGGTGTGCTTTTTGCCTCACGTACGAAAACTAAACTATTGCAGTCTCTGTGTGGGATGAGTTCTTGTCGTGTATACGGTGGCCGGATTTCATGTACTTCCACATAGTCGGAAGAGTAACTTAACGCAGGAAGTGTATCAGTGAAACTTCCGACAGAGGAATCGCCGCTCGTCTGCTCTTGTTGCTGATGCAATATTAGAGAGCAAGCATGCAGAAGGTCAGGGCAATAGGCATCTACAAGAAAGGCGAATATTTTTATAAGCGTTTAATATAATCTTAAGCACTGGGGCACTCCTCACTCACCTCTTAATGGTCTCGTTCGACGAAATCTGTGTCTTTGCTGTTGCTGGCCGTTTGTTTCATCACTATCACTGCTAGTAGTGTTGCTATTGTTGTTGTTGTTGATGCTGCCGCTATTGTTGCTGGTACTGTCCGTGCTTGTGGCGTTAATATTCGATAAACGTTGTTGCTCCAACAATTGTAATCTACGTCGACGACGCTGTTGTTGTTGTTGTTGCTGTTGCTGTGATGATAATGCAGTTGGAAGACTTCTTTGTGTTGCTTGTGCTGCCGTCGCTGTACCTCGTACATTTCGATTCGTAGCATTCTCCAACAGCAAGCACCGTTCCGCTAATTGTCTTTGTTGCTCCACGCCAACAGCAACCACTTCAACATAATCTTCTCTAGCTGCACCAGCATTCACAATGACATTCCGCCTATCTGGCGGAAATACTTCCGGTACTTGTATTCGTAGTAGTCGTCGCTGTTCGGCGTCCTCGTCGATATGTCTGGGCGTGTAGGAGGGTGGTGGCGTTGACGGTAAGTGGTTATAGAGTGGTGGTGGTGTCCTGCACAGAGGACGATTAACAAGTTGCTCTCTGCCGCTATTACTACCGATGTTTCTGCTGAATGTGGCAGCGAATCTTTGTCGAGTGGTTGTCCTCGTCGTCGACGTTCTTGTTGAGCAGTTGTCTAAAGGATTCGCCACTTGAAATGTGGCATCATCGGCAGCTGGTGGCTGGATACCATTATGTGGTTGTTGTTGGCGTTGCCGTTCTACGATTGCAAAGAAAAGATAACAATGAAAAAGAGAAATGTATTAAAAGGTTACAACAAAAAGAAAAAGAGAAATGGAGATTGTATAACGACGATAAAAGCGTACAACTTCAAGTCTTTTCGACTGGCCTTGATGATGGAAAAGTAAATACGCAAATTAGTGCAACGAATTGTTTCAATAACTTCAAAAAATATGTACATATATACATATGTATATACATTCTGGGAAGCGCCATGAAACCCAACCCCAATTAAAAACCACTTCATTGTTACTTAAACGGGTTCTTTTGCCTGTGATTTTCAGCACGATTTTACCATAAGCTTTTCACTATGCATTTTAAGAAGCTCCTAGTTTAATTTAGTTGAAAGCACCTACGGTTGTATTTTAATTAAACCCTCATCATAATTGCTGCGCTACTACTCACTTCTAATAAGACCCTCGTCTAATTCGAAAATAAAATAATGCCAGCAAATTCACTCATTTTCAGGAATTTGATACGCCAACTTAATTCTTCTTTATTATTCGCTATTTGCCGTTCCAACAGATTTATTTATGATATGATTCTGCTCCTGACATTGATAAGAATCTCACATCCGATTTAAATGTACTATACACACTTGCATACATATTTCACAATTATAGAAGAATCACGTTTCCTTATTATCATACGTAATCAGTTTACTTCAAAATATGACTACAATGGAAGCAAAAATGACGATAACTCTCGCTCTTGCTCTTTTGGGCAAATGAAAAATAATTGGAATCTTGCTCTGTTGTGACGTTGTGGGTGTATTGCAATTTTAGTTAAACACATTTTAAGCCAGACACTCATTTTTCGCTACAAATTTGGGAAATGATTTTGATGAATAAGTTTCAATGAGCTTTACTACATATTTCATTGCAGTGAATTGCGAGGAGTGAAAAAATAATTGAATTTGGAGTCACTTTCAGAATTGTTGAAGAAACTTTTTACTCGAACGGAGTTGAGTTTTGTTTATATGGTCAAAGGCTTTAATAAATGATTTCCCGGATGTTCGACGATGGAAATCAAATCGTTTTGTGTCTGGCGATGCCCCGAAATGTACAGTGTGTATGTATATGAATATATAAAGTCTCTCGAAAGCAGACTTAAGTATTAAGTTCTATAATAACCATAACCATACACCGGATAAGCCCATTACCCTGCGACTAAGTCACAATGTGGTTTGTTTTGCTAGAGTAAACATGAGAACTTCTATATGGCCTCTATTCATCTGGCTTCGCCAAGGAATCATCAGGATAATCTAAAGATATACCATTTAACTCCTTGGGGGTCATGGGATTTGATATACATACATACATATCTCTACATTAATCGTGATTCTTAGAACTCCTCAAATGCATTTCCAAGTACGTGCATTTCGTTTTCCTTATCTCATATTCAGCCCGATTATACTGCCTAGATAAGTAAAGCTTTCAACGTTTTAATAGGTGCACCCCCAGTTTAGAAGCTAATGGATTTGGATTTATACTTTTCGTCTCTTTAAGAGAATATTTAAGTTATTTTTATGTCTGAATACATGGAAAACAACAGCAAACCGACGTCAACCCTCGTAATCCAAGTGCATCGACACTTATTTCAAATCATCATCTTGTCATCATCTTGCCATCATCATCATTACATCATCTTGTAACGAAAAATCGTGGACACATTTTATATGACCCAATATATAGGTCTACTTAAAATATATCCCAACCATAGCAAGTAGGGTTTTACAAATTCCAAGATTATCACTTTATTCTGGAACAATCATTTAATCATTACCACCCGCAATGAACTGCCAAAAAATATATTGTTTTAGTTTTAATACCTTTGAAGATTTTAATCTGAAATTCAATACCTACAACAACAAAACACTTTAAACCATTATCATTGAATGAAATCACTGGAAAACATCACGCTCATTTTCTTCCAGTAAAATTCATTCTTTGGATAAATACGACGAGCTCTTCGCCATCCCACATAGTTAGTGTACTTAAACTTTGCGCAGACTAACTGCCAAATTGAACGAAAAAACGTGACGATATTTCAAAAATTGAGCAACGTTGTAAAAAAAGGAGAAAAAGATTCACTATGATGGTGGCTGTAACCAAATCAGCAACAGCAAAGATCATTTACACTATATATCGCAGCAAGCATACTCATATCAACAATAAAATTATGGCACGGAAATGCAGGTGAAAACTTCAGCCAAAGTCAAAGTCTAACAACATATATATCCACCAAATAACCAAACAGAAATTGAGCAAAACAAAAAGCAAAGAAAAACAAAACAAAAAAGAGTCAAGGCGTTCCAGCCAGTACCGATTGAAGAATCCGTCTACCACGTCTTACCTTCCAGTCAGTTGCGCACTCAATGAGGCGATCAGTGTAAGAGACAAATACCAAGAAACAAACCTTACTTGTTGTTGTTACACACGATCATGCAACAAACAAATTTACCAGCAAATAACGATGAATGCAACAAATAATTTTGTTTATAGGTAAGCGCGCATGCGCATGTTCACAAATTGTCCATAGATGATGATGATTACGATGTTGATGTAGCGATGACGACTACAACGATGACAGTCGTCTCATTCTATTATGAGCGAAGTAAAAGAAGCGAGGCAAAAGGCGAAAAATATCTACAAAATCGCATATGTCATGTCGTAATTTAACGACCTTTACATGATAGCCAAAGCTCAAATAATCACACCAAAGCGCATTCGCATTCACATTCGCAAATCGCATGTGCATCACACATTTTTGTTTGGCATTGTTTGTTTGTGTGTGTAAGTGTGTATGTGTAGTTTATGTTCGGGTTTACTTTTAACGCGCAATTGAAGCCTCTAGATGACGACGGCAATAGCGAGTATGTATATCCTTAAAACTTAAACCATAATGATTTCATCGGAACTTATGCTGCATGGTGCACATGCATGACATAGTTGCAGGGGAACAAAATACAACAGCACATGCACACACACGGACAGAAACAGAGTGTGTGTCTGATCAGGAAAGGATCGTGCGTTATGTTGTGATGGTTGTTTGTAGCTGTTGATATTAGGCAGTGTGCAGTGTTGTAGTAGGTAGAGTAGCCAATATAGCACTGAAGAGCCTAAGAGCTAGCCTGCTGCTTTATGGCCTCTAGAACTATTTTATACTATTCGATACATAAATGTACATACATATGTATATGTATGTATTGTATATGTTGCATATGCCGGAGTTAAGGTAACTGAAAGTGCGCGCCCTTAAGAGGAGTGTCAACGGTCGTGCCAAACATTGACGAGCAGCTTGTACGGGGTGTTTTTTTAGAAGTGTGGTTTTCAAGAAGAAATAAAAGGCATATAATCTAATGTTATGGTCAAGAATTTAGCTTTATTATAAAGATAAGGATTTGCCATTATGTTTTAAAAACGATTTCGAATAAATTCCAGCCGAGAGTCCCAATTTTCGACCACTTTTTGCAGCAATTGGGGCCGTATGTCAGTAATAACGCGCCGAATATTCTCTTCCAAGGCGTCAAACGTCTCGAGCTTATCTGCGTAGACAAGCGACTTCACATAACCCCACAAAAAATAGTCCAGCGGTGTTAAATCGCACGATCTTGGAGGCCACGCCACAGGCCCACGATGCGAGATAATGCGCTCACCAAAAGTTTCCTTCAATAAATTGATTGTTTCGTTGGCTGTACGCCATGTAGTGCCGTCTTGTTGGAATCAAAGACCAAAGGTCGTCCACATCAACATCCTCCAATTCAGGAACGAAAAAGACATTAATCATGGCTCTATAGCGTTCCCCATCGACTGTAACATTATGACCCGCTTCATCTTTGAAGAAATATTGACCAATGATTCCCTCTGCCCATAGAGCACACCAAACAGTGATTTTTTGAGGATGGCTTGTGGATTATGATCACTCCAAGTGCGACTATTTTGCTTATTAACGTACCCATTCAACCAAAAGTAAGCTTCATCGCTTAACAAAATTTTCTCGTGAAAATCGTGATCGGTGACCATCTTGTTTTCGGCCCATTCACCGAAAGTGCGACGCGATTGTTGGTCGTTCGGCTTCAATTCTTCAAATGGCAAACCAAACTGATCATAAATCAAGTGACAGCTGTCAAAAGGACCAACTCCGAAAAAAGTTTTGTCAGATTGAAAACCGCACTACTAAAAAAAATACCCTTTATATACATATATACTCTACAATGTTGCTGTTGTTGGTAATGCTTTTGCTGTTGGTTATGTTGCGCATGATCATACTATAATGTTAATGTGAATGGAATGCACACACAAATGCAGATGCTATTAATGATGATCATGATGATTCGCTATGCCCCTTGAACAATTTTAATGGAATTTACGTGATTTTTGATGAGACGTTGCTTTCCATAATACACCTCCTCCTCTATGTACATCGCCTTCTCATTCTTCCTCTTGTTTCTCTGTTTCATCGTCATCTTTATTCCGGGCTTTTGTGTTGTGGGAGAACCATGACAAAACTGTAATTATGCTCTTTTGTCTGCTCTGAACTAGTTCAACATCGTTATTATTCTTCTGCGTCTGTGAGAGGGAAAAGGAGAATTGGTAGAGAGAGCTGAGAAAAATTGAAAGTGATTTGTTGCTAGCCACATGTGGAAACTAATTAAGCATAACAATTCCAAATGTGCTTAATACCAGTTTCACAGTCACAGCAAGGAAAATCAACAATCTACATTGAAATGAAGGCATAGACAACATTGCAGGTAACTAAATACTTATACATAGAAATGCAAACACATTTTTGTATTTGGCTACAGTCTATAGCTTAAAAAAGAGAAACAAATACTTCAAACGCAACCACGAAGCACGTGAGATAATCACAAATCGCAGCTTGCAACTCACAAATCGCTTGCATTTGTGATTTGTGAGTATACGGGGACACTCGTACACTTACACACATGTAAGTGAACCAACAAGTGACAAATTAGTTTATAAAACGTTGATGAAAATATCAACGTCATGGCGTTTTTATTTAGACTTGCAGACTTGCTTGGAATTGATTGGCATGATCGTATTTGAGCTAAGCGTTTAGCTGTCTGTCTGTCTGTCAAATAAAAAAGAAAATAGCTTGTGTGTGTGTTATTTGTTGCATGCGACGTTTTATGTACTTTAATAAAAAATAAGCAGAAACTAGATTTTCTACAAACAAAATTCAACTCAATGCATTTTGCTCATAGTGGTAAAATTTTAGCAGCGCTAACATTTTTATTTTTGTTAATATTTGATGTAATTTTGATAGCATGATAATTTAAATTTGTTTGGCTACAATTAAAAGCACTTTAAGCGCTGGCTGAATAAAGTATTTGCAATCAGATTACTTTGTGATTAGTGAAATGTGAATTTTTAATTAAATTTCAAATAAGTTTACATAAGATTTATATGGGACGTATGCTGTCATTCCTTCTGAAATATCGATTGTCGACTTACAAAAAAAATCGTTCATTTCCATAATAACAACGCACAAGTGAATTTCAAATTCGATGAAAACATAATAAACCGCCTCAAACCGTCATCTCAAATCTGTGACGCTAAAAAAGTGATTCGTGGAAATAAATGAAGAGTCGATCGATGCTAATATCTTTGAAGCTATTTTCTGCAGTAAATTAATTACTAATTAATTATATGATTTATTCAATTCGCATAATTACGAGTACATACATATATTAACCAGTCAGATGATATATTTATAAACAGTTCAACATTGAAGAACTTCAAGGTATTTCCGCCATCACGTAAAGAAGATTCGAGGACGAATCGGAGATGAGCTGAAATATTCTCAAAGAAAATAGGCTTTAATCAATTTTTTCCGCCTGCTCAACATAGCTAGTGGATTTTAGGTGGAATTGTTTTCAATTAGGGAGGCATGCAGGATGCTAAAGACAGATCATAGGTTCTTTTAAGGCAGACATTGCTATCCTTTCGAACAGCCAGGTCGGAATCAGGGCTCTTAATTCAGATTTCATAATATCTAAGATGGTGGAGCAGTGCAACGAAAGTCTTACTGCCTTACTCTGCCTTGTAAGGATCCTGGGCTGAGCTGGATCAAGCTGAATTCAGTCTCGACATAATGCCTCGCAAGAGCCAACAGTTGATGGAAGATGCTGCCGACCTGCAAAATGAGCAGAGCGATATTGCCTGACTACAATTGGTAACGAACAGTTCAAATCTCGAGACTGACAGCGGTCATTACCGGCTTCTGGTTCATTGGTGAGCAAGCAGCGAAAATGAGAATCTCGTACAACATAAATTGCCGCTGCTGCGACTACACGGATGAAAAAGAGGCAATTTCTATCCTTTTCTTTAAGTGCCCGGCTCTAGTTCGATCTGGTTAATTTTTAAAGCTAGAATAAAATTTAAATAAGCTTCTGGAATATATATATTGCAATAGCTAGTATTTTTACTTACCACCCGTCATAAAAAAATACAAAACCTAAAATTTTAACAATTTAATATGTCAGAAATTTATCTGGCTTCGTCCACAGAAGTTTTTACCACAGTTTGTGATTTATGGTGTGAAAAAGCATGCGACTGAATAGGCAGAAATGGAAATGTGGTGGGTTGATATGCCATATGGCAAATTTCTTGCAATAAATTTAAGAAAATATACTGAATTGATACACAAGGAAAAGCTCTTGTATTCGACAACACAATGAACAACTAACGAAAATTACATATTACCACTATTTGATAGTAAGCGATCAGAGATATTCGATATTCATAAATAATAATACATAAATCAAGTGTTTAAATTATTCATGCTGCTAATGCTGACAACAGTAATTGTAAATTTAAAAATATTATGTGCACAAGGGTTATAACTTTTTCGAAATTACTATGGTATTTCTCTGCTGCTTAAATCTTGATCCACGCTTCATCCTTCTTCATATGCGCACACTCGACTTCTTTATTATAAGCTAAGAAAAATATTTCAAAACCCCAAGAATCAAGAGACCACACGCATTCTTAATGACAACATCCGTGGCAACAAGCCAACTAACACTATAGTTTGTTAAGACTCAACACCACAGACATACACACATATGTATGTTTGCATGTGTGTTTGTTTGCATTATGTACATAAAAACCGCACAAGTGAAAAATGTCATTATGTCCATAAAATTACCATAAGACATGTCAAAATACTTAATATGCTCTCCCGCTCTTATAGTGACCATGTGACCACGCTGTTTTAACTGTTGATGTCCTAGCACTTACAATAAATACAAGCGAAGAGGCATACATAAGATGAGATGACACCACAGCCACCAGCAGAGATCAGCGCTGACATATGAGGAACAGAAGGTGGAAGTGGTGCAGAAGGAAGAGAGAATGAACGATTGTCACACGCTCATAAAATTGCAAATAAAACGTTAAGTATCCAGTGGTGGTGGCGGCACTAGCAGTAAATAGTTGCGATAGTGGGCAGTGGAACATAAATGATCCTACAGTGGCGACTGCTGCGTTGGGAGTAGCTCCTGTGGTTCTTCTCTCATTTATGTGTATGTGTATGTGTGTGTGTTTGTGTGTGTGTGTGTGTGTGTGTGTGCGTAGTTGGACGGAGAGAAGAGATTAATTAAGAGAAGCAATTAAGTGCGTAAATTTATGCGCGAAATAATTTTGCAAATTTCATTTTTATGTTTTGGGTTTTGTTTTCCGTTTTCATCTTTCTTTTGTTATTTGAGTGTGTGCGCTTAAGGAGGAAGACCTAACCTACAAAACGTACCCTGACTTTTAGCGTGACAAAAAGTAAGAAAGAAGTAAAAAGTGTATTGTACAAATAGACCATAAAGTTATATTTAAGAATTACTTAAGTTGCATTTCTTTTCTTTTATTAATTCCATTTCTGTAAAGAACTAAAATTAATTTGACTTTTTATAGCATTTTATGTCAAATATATACACAAACTTTAGAGTATTTTCTTTTATACTTATAAAACGCTTGTGATAAATAGGAAATTGTGCGTTTCTTCCATTCACACGTATGTAACTATTCAGGGATTTCTGTTGCTGCTCGAACGTGAATGACATTTTCGAGGTTAGCTCTACCATGAAAGGAAGCATTTAAAACATATTTAATTGCAAATGTTTGCGGTTGTAAACTGCTCTAAATGACATTTATTGTATGCGCGGTGGTATAGCATTAACAGGCAGGCATGAAGCAGGAGGGAGGAAGAAGGAGGCAGGCAGGCGGCAGGCAATTTCACCAAAGCACCTTATATACTTATTTATTACGATATTGCAATATACATATATACTAATGTTTGGTAAGTGTTTAAAATTTATTATAATAATTATTTTCATTTTGAATTAGTAGTAATTTGCTTTGAAAGCCTGAATGACGGCGCATTTTTAAGGATCAATTCAGGATTAGGCATCAGCATAAAAATGCTATATAATTGCTATTTTATTATTAATTTAATTTGAATCTATATATACATATGTATATGGTATCTAATAATTATTTGAAGCATAATATAGTCTCAGTACATACGATGGCCTGAGGAGAGGAGGAGGGATAGATTCTCCCAGTCCCGCACATACGACACAATTATTTTTATAGACTTAATTATGCAAACGTAGCGTAAAGTAAACAATATATTGAAGATAGAACTTTACGCTGCGTTAAAATTACGGTAATCACTTGCATGCATTGCTCATATCATAATCGATACGTGACATAATCAAGTCGTATACATGCATTGTTATTGTTTACTTGAGTTAATATTCTCAAAGATTCAAGTTTAGATTGATTTGAGGAGTCCCCAAGTAACAGTGCCTCTTCCTTACATATTCACAAGTCAGTTTTGCAATTTGGTATGCTTTAAGTTAGCACTACATTGCTTCTTTAGATGGTACAAGCATAAAGCACATGAGATGAAACTGCGAGAGCCGATGTCGGGGTTGAACATTTTGCATATATGAACTTATGAGGATACACAACAAGCAGAGCCGTCAAAGATTCATCTCATATGTTCTATATGTAAAGAGTGGTCCATTTAACATTAGGAATTTGAACTACCGGTTATTTTGAGTGTGACAACTCGAATGTAATTCGTATTATGATGGCAACTTAGTTTTAAATTTGCGGTTGACGAAATGGATCGATATACGCTTGAACAACTTTGGGAAATAATAAAAATTTGCTTGCAAAATTGTGAAAGTTCTACCGTAATTGTAAAAAAATTTCATTGAAAATTCGGAAGAAGAGAAGAGCCTTTCACGAAATTTGTGGATCAATTTGTGAAACGTGTGAGATATTTATTGAATAAAACAATCCGTTCTCGTTCTCCTAATTGCACAAGCAAAAAAATCTCCTCCAGGTATTCACCGGTTTTCTCTTTCTTGGGGTCTACTAATCAATAGCGGTCCTTGTTAAATCGTTGCGCTGACTTAGTAGTTAGAGGCCCATTTTTTTTCGATTTTCATTACGAACAAGTTTTTGCTCCATAAATCGGCACTTTAAATGGTGTTTGGCCAAAATATTTTCAAAATTTTGCGAAGACAACGATTTATGGAGAATGCTGCATTCCACATTTCACAGCCGTAACATAAAAAAATATCAATACATTAGAATTGAATATTTTCAGTTTTGTACGTTGCGGGATGTGTGATACTAGATTGAATATATAGGTAATAAAGTGAATGTCTTATTTCTTCACTTGAGACGCCTATCTATTCCATCAATCGCAACGTCGTTTGCACGCTTCAAGTAATCCCGCTTCTGGATCTCGTGGCGTTTGTCATGATAATGTCCAATATGCCCTATGATTCTAAGTCATCATTTAAAGCTTAATGTAACTTTTCATATTCAATTACATTCATACATATCTAACCTTAAAATCTTGACGATTTAAATAAGCATTTCAAAGGAATGAACAATTCTCAATTCGCTTTTCACACATTCATATACTTTTGATGAAAATTCAATAGGAACTTTAAATAAATTTCTAGTAACATTACGGCTGGCACTTTCATACAGAGCATACCGTACATAAGGTTGGAATAATAGAGAATAAAATTTCTTTTCGAGCACAGCAACCTCAAATTAATCTAGAATACATTTTAAATTGCCAGTCCGATTTTTGCTGTTACATACTGTTATTTTACGCAAGGATGTTTTTTAGACAAACCTGCTCCAGGTGGTATTCAGCTTAAGTGTGCCGGAGCGACTATTCGTACTACGCAGAGAGATCATTTAATGGTCATTCGATGCAGATTAGTCTGAATCGTCTTCAGACTGTTGTCGGTGAAAAGTGATAACGGGTGCAATCTCGCTGGTTTTGTTTTTTTCTTTAGTTTGGTGTAAGTCTTTGTGAGTCTGAGAGTCTGGGCTGATGATGTGTGATATGACATTGTTCACAATGATCACTAGCGAGAATGGTACTGATAAATATTAGTTAACAGCTTTTAAGATAAAGTCAATGAGCTTAAAGTTTCGTGAACGCATAAAGACAGACGCTTGCTACAACTAGCAATTCTACAGTGTCGTTAACTAATTTTGAAGAAAATAAATTCATATATAAATAACTAAATGATACAATATAGAGGGTAGATACTCTAGGAATATTGTAACTTTTATTCTACATACACTGTATAAAATGCCTTGATTTACACGGAAATGGAAATTATCTGATTTTCGTTTCATTTCTTTCTTCTTTCTGTTGCACATTCAACGGTTTTTCATGTTGTAATTTAGAAAATTTACGAGTATGAAATTATGTTAGGGCATAAACTTTCGCTCACTCTACCACGCCCTGCACACAAAACGTAAAGAAAAGGAAAAAATATGTGTCTATAGGTATATATTTTTTACTTCCATTGCCACTCCATGAGCAGGGAGCACAAGTGCTGCGCGCTTGAACTATTCTTTCATCTCTCTTAACTTATGGTCTTATGGCTTAAATGTAGGTGGGTAGTATGTATGTTTATGTAGCACCTACTAGTCGTCATACACTTTAAGTGCCTATACTAATGTGTTTGTGTGTGTGTGTGCGAGAGTGAAGGTAGCTCGGGAATGCCGTAGAACTTTGAGATTTATTTGGATTTAATTTTTTGTATTTTTTGCCTACGAGTATGTTAGCTTAATTTTCATGTTCATGTTTGTCTTCTTCTTTGCTCGGTGGTGCTCTCAAACATTTTCGGCAGGGTGGAAATGAAAAACTTTATATTTTAGTTATGGCAATTTTACATGCATTTTATGTATTCAATTACACCAAAAACAATTACTCCTATTACTATTGCCACTACAACTACAGCAATAACAACTACTTGCGATGCGGAAATAAGACTCTATAAAAATTTTATTACACATGTTTGTAAAAAGTTAAAATAATTGCACAATATGAAGGGGACGCAAAGTTAGAGTGAGAAACAGAATAAAAATAAAATTCATTGAATTATTTTATTGTAAAATTTAGCAGTATGCTTAAAATTTTGCCAAGGAGTAGTTGGTAGTGCGTTGGTCCGCTACGTTGAGTGTTTGGCACAGGAAAAATCAAAAAGTAAAAAAAACTAATTTTCTACACGGCACCACCTCTTTATTTATGTACAAATATAACACGCACAACATGAGTGGATGCGCAGAACTCGGCCTAGGCCCTCCATGGGCTGTTGTGCCATTCAAAGAAAGAAGAAGTTTAATATTTCTTTGATAGAAGTTGTACCGGTTTTCCGGTTCAAATCCATTGCTGTAATTCCTCCTTCCTTCTTTACTAACTGCTAGTGATGGGAAGTCCCGAGTACCTCGGTATCGCTATCTTTAACAATCAGATACTTTTTTTTTCATTAATTTATTTTTCTTTCTCTCTTCACTTCTCCAATTTTAACTTCATAACCCAAAATAAGTTTAAATTTGGCAGCACTTTTTCACTTTTACCAAACAGCTGAATTTCTTTAACGTATTATTTGAGAAAGACGTTGCTACTCCTGCTGCAATTCCACTAAGATCATACATCTTGGAGCATAGTGTAAAAAGCTGTTTTTTTTAGATTCGTGTTTAAAGTGGGGTTTATTTTGCCTGCTGAACTGCTTGTTTAAAGAGATACAATCGACGAAGGAGCGAACTAAAGTGATATATTACAAATGATCATATTTCATTTGATTTAACCCAAACATTTTTAGTGAGCTTTTAGTGCATCGAAATTTAGACTATCCTATGCCAAAAGATTGGAAAATCCGCTAGCTTATTGGCAAATACACAAACATATTTTTCCACAGGCCAGATATGGTAGCTAACCACTTTGATCATATTTTAGAATAGCTTCGTTTTTTTTATAGTCGTTTTAGTATATAAGTAAGCTGAAAAACTCTTTTTTTTTGTGTTAATGAATTGAATTCAATGAAGTAACTTTATTTTAAGTTAAAATAAATTACATATCGTATACATTTACATATAACGTATTAAACGGATTGTTTACAGTCTGAAAAAAAAATTAGAAAAAGTAATTATAATATTGATTCAATACCGAGTACAAGTATCGATTCGATACTGACTACAATATAGATTCGATGCTGAGTACTCAGTATTGATTCGATACCGAGTACAAGTACTGATTCGATACTCAGTACTTTTGAGTACTCAAAACCAATACTTTCTAGAATCGAGTACAGCCGCTTCTTTTGAGAATCGAATACTTACTACTTTAAGTATCGATTCTGGCCAACACTACAAATTACTGTATAGGCTATTGATGTTAATTATATTCCTGTGATCTTCAGACTGGCTTTCCTGCTCCCTCTTCTCCCTTAATTGTAACAAGGCGTAAAGCATACTTTCAGGATTTCAAACTTTTACGAAGTAATATCCATTATTATCAGCCACTCTAACTCAATTTAACTTACATTCACACTTGGACTTGTACAACATGCACAAAAGATGTTAACGTAATTGATGTTGGAGCCCATTTAGATTCACATCAAATTTTAATTGCCTGTTTTGTATTCTCTGCTCTCTTCCTTAATGAAAACTATTATGAAAATTTGCGTTGAAATCTTCTTTGAAAGAAAAACATTTCTTCTTTAAGAGAAGATTTCATTTTTATTTCTCCTTTGGTGATTTTTCATAAAGTATGTATTTCCTCGTAAATGTTTGTTTACTTTGAGGCATTGAGCAAATAGTTTTCTACAAAAACAAAATACATTCGAGTTTTTTGTATCTGAAACACTTTACTTACTTTACTTTTAATGGCACAACAGCCCATGGAGGGCCTAGACCAAGCTTTTCGCATCCACTCATGCGAAATGGTCCCTTCATGAATGGAAGGGACCTAATGCCGAATCCGAACGGCGAAGTGAAAAGCTTTTCATAGGCAATTTTTACTCTTGTAGGTTTGCCATTGCCTGCCAAGAGGTGATGCCGTGAAAAGAAAAATTATTTTTTCTACTTTTTGATTTTGCCTGTGCCGAGATTCGAACCCCGGACACTCTGCGTAGCAGTCCAACGCACTACCACTACGCCACATTGACAGCGACATATGGATCTGAAACAACCTTTAAGTTATTCATGTTTCTGTGATACTAATGGTTGTACTTATGTACATTTAACATTTCTCTAAATACAAACGATTTTCATTCGTAATTTATACCTCGCCTGAGGCAAACGGAACCTCTTATTCTACTCGTAAATCTATTTTGTAAATTAAATACAATGAAATATTTCAACATTCTATAATGTGTGAGAAAAAATAAAACTGTCTAAAAATAATTTACATACCAATTTTTAACATGTTATCATAAAAAGTAAAGAAAAAAAAAACCAAAAGAACTTCAACCCGGAAATAATGACAATGTCCCCAAAGGGCTTTTTATTTTATTGCAAAAACATGTCATACAATGAAATTTTAATATTACAAGGATTTCATATTCGCAGGCATTCAGTAACAAACATGCTTGTGTGTGTGTGTGTGTGTGGGTGAAAGAGAGAGAGAGAGACAGGGCGACGGAAGAAACGAAGGATCATATCAACCGTGAAACGTCGACTGTGTCTTTGAAGTAGGGAGTCATATTGAAAATTGCGTACCGCAAGTAATACTTATTTCATATGGATACGGAAAATGCACGGGTACCTACCTACATACTTTTCAATAAATGACGAACGGGGGTAAATATCACAAGCTCAACAAATTTAACTTTAAGAATAACAATAAAAACTGGCTGCTGCTGTTGTTAGCAATAAAAAAATACTTGTCCTTTTTGTGATTGCAATGTGAATACTTGTAGCATTACAAGTAAACTGTCAGTAAACTATGGGTAAAACGGCCTAAATAGAAAAAGAACGCTATTGAATTAACCTCATCCGTTTATGAAAGTTTGTTAAGCTTGAACATTCTTAAAGCAAGACGAATTATGTATTATAATTCTTATTTTAATACTGCTAATTACGTATTCGTTTTAACCCAGGGCAACTCTCAGTTCTAGGCCATACATTTTTTGTATTTGATGTATCTGAAAAATTTAGTTCGAAGTAAGAAAAAAATATTTTAATCCAAATTTGTACAGATAAGTAACCCATTATGAGGTTTGTCTATTTATCAGAACAGTAGAGTGAAAATAAACCTTTACAAACTTCAAAATCGGTAAAGAAAACAACGCACTTCTTTTTATATATAGGAAAACATTTGCTTCTAGAAAATGACTTGCATATCCTGAATTTTTAAGTTAAACTGCTCTTTTTACTTCATCTAAAATATTGAGTTTCCTTCAATTTTGCATTAATAATATTAAAAACATATGCAGACAATTTTTGTGAGTCTACATAGAGAATCTTTGAATCGGTAAGTCTTTAAGCGAATTTTTAAGCTATTGCTCTCATATGGGAATAGTGTTCTTGTTAAGTTTTTCATTTTCCAAAAAAAGTTTGAAATAAATTTAAGTATTTGTGTTCGCCTTAGACCCAAAGTTATTAATAAAAAATACTGTGCTTTTTAAAAACGTGAGATTTGATTTAAGACAGTCGTTATTAATTTACTATTTTTCGATAACTAAATTTCTAAAGATAACAAGCTACTAGAAATACATAAGTACAACCGAGTTTTGATTTTAACTCGTAATTTGTCTCTTAGTGTAGTTAGATTGAGAAAACTTCGAAACTGCTTAGCTCCCTGCCTGGAGCACATGTCTAACCTTTTTGACAGTTGCAGCTATTATGTGCTATAAATGTTGCTTCCGTTTCCGTTGCCTTTAGTGCAAAACTTTGGCTTTGAGTTCTTTCACTTTGGCAAATGATAGGTGCTTTTTTATTTTATAATTTTATCTTGCTTTTATCGCATGTAATTTTATATTTAAATATTTTCATTTGATTTTGCTAGCAACTGCAAATTTTCTGGGCATTTAGAACTCTGTTTGCAGTGAGAAAATATAGTTTGTAAGAAGATGCTGTCCTTTTGCTTTCTGTTAGCTAAAGTACTTATATACGAGCATGATGGTATTCACTTGTATACTTACATACTGAGAATCGCCTTTTGTTAACTTAATTTTACTACCAAGATGTATGCGGTTTTTCTTTGTAGCGTTTCACTAATACTGCCAACACACATAAATACATAAGTATGTATGTATTATGTATTTATACGAGTATGCAGTGTTAGAGCAACAGGAAACACCGAGCATGGAAAGGGATGGAATTCAAGAGAAATGCTCTGTAAAGTTCTTCAAAGAAATTCAAATAATCTTTTGTCGAATAGAAGAAAGTTTACACAATGTGTTTGAGTATGCATTACAGGGGCCAGGGGAAATGAGGCAGCGGGTACAGTACTTTGTATTTGCATGTGGCTGCTGTTGGCCACTACCAATGTTGGCTCTTCTGATTTGTACATACAAGGAATTTAATATTGATGTCGAAAATGTAATTTAAAGAATTTTAGTAATAACTCTTTGTCCTTTTTTATTCATATACATACTTATGTACATATCAGATTTATATGTAAATCGCAAATATTTATAGATCGTCAAAATTGTATTTCATCATTATCCATCCTTCTGTATAGAGGAGATATAAAGTTTTTCTCCAACCTACGCATAATTATTCGTGCATTTTCTTCAAGCACAAAGATCATCTCCTTTAAAATTATCTTTGCATATACTAGAAACCAAACAAAATTATAGCAACAAAAACAAAAAATAAAGATTGTTTTAGATATCTTTAAGAAAAGCTAGAATCAGGCAAGAATCAGAATCTCCTAATGGCATATTGAAGCGTAACACACTCAAAAATGAACTAAACAGTACCAATATTACATGTGAAAGAATCGCACCACCCATAGGCCACCACCCAAGCAGGAAGTGCAACTTGAATTTTTTAATGTTCCGCAAAGTAGCAATTTGATGCTAGAAGCGGCAGCAGTAGCAGTGGTAACAGCAGCAGCCGCAGCGACTTTAGCTCTTGGAAGGTTTCCATATAATAAAAATTTATGAAGCAATAAAAAAAAAAAAACTCAAGAATGTTGTTGTTATAGTTAGTAGCGTTTGGAATGTTGTGCAGCGCATTACTTTTACACACACACACCATACATACACGTACATGTATATGTATGTATATGGAAGATTCTTCGAAAGATTCCATGGTAATTTTCTGAAATTGTTACAATATGCCAATTATGCAATTGAAATTTATTATTGATAGATACAAACAATACTGATATCGTATGCATGCAAGAAAGTAAGTTTATTGAATAATGATTTTGTTACTATCATACATATGGTATAAGTACATATACCAGTGGTGCCTACAGAGAAACATTTTTACATGCCTACATACTCGTACCTATGTATGTGGCTGCCGAGGCGTGGTACCGGGGTTGAAGTCTCGGCACAGGCGAAATAAACAAATATTTTGAAAAAACAATTTTCTACACGATACCACCTCTTGGCAGGCAATGTAAACCTTTCTGATTCGGCATAAAACTATAGGTCTCTTCCATTCATGTGCAAATAAAGGGTGTGCCAGTAAGAGTACACGATTTAATTTAAAAATAAAACGCATATTTTGAGTGGTGATATTTTTATTGGATTGTAAAGTTATCATAGACAGGTTCTGATTAAGTATGGAATACAATGTCCGGCAAATATCCCCCCGCGTCTCTGATCACATATCCTTGCTCTTTGAACGAAATTTTCGATGAAATTGTGAGATAGATTTGGCTCTATCTCACCGATGACACGTTGGATCTCGGCCTTGAGCTCAGTAACTGTTTGTGGTTTATTTGCATAGACCTGGTATTTCACAAAACCCCGAAGAAAGATATCGCACGGCTTTATATCGCACGATCTTGGTGGTTAGTTGAAATTGGAATTTCGGGAGATGATTCAGCCTGGAAATCGTTGCACTAATAATTCTTTTTTTTTATGTGGAGCAGACGGCACTGTTCTGCTGAAACCATATGTCGTCCAGATCCAAACCGTCCAGTTTGGGCCACAAGAACTCCGTTATCATATTCGTATATCGAATGCCATTTCGTTTTTCGCATTTATCCCTTGTATAGCGATCCATTTTTAACAGTCGAAACAGTCATAAATGTTGGCTGTGAAATTTCAGAGCTGCCACTTGCACAGAAAAAAATGGCACAAAATTTAATTCATGCACTCTTATTGGGACGCAACATGAGTAGATGCGAAAAACTTGGCCTAGGCCTTCCATGGGCTGTTGTGCCATTAAAGAAAGAAAGAAGGCATATATATTTATGTAGACACATTATAAGTAGGGATTAAGCTTATGCAATGATTTTAATTATTTGTTTAATTTCCTACATGCACTGCCAGCAATTGGCATAACAGCGTTTATTGGGCTTACGTTTTAGTTTGAGAGACTTTCTGTTTCTTTATATTACAAAGAACAAAATAAATAAAATATGAATTTCAACTTTGAAATTTGACTAAAAAAAATCAATATCACTTACAAAAACCAAGAGTATCCCAATTTAATGATAGAAAGCCTTGATAAAGTTAACTAACTAGGGATGCTGTGGATTTCGGAGTATATTGAGTGTTAAGGGAATGAAATAAGTAGTTGATGAACTGGGCAAGAAATGAGCATCCTTCCGTGGGCCCAGAGCCATTCTGCCGGATGAAAAATTGAATTCACTACTTATCAAGAAAAAAGAACTTCAGAGCAAGTTATGCTAGAAGGCTACAGGAACATATAATCTAAAGCGCTTAAAGAATGTAGAACTAAAACAAGCAATAAACTGAGTAATTTTTATAAGGAGTTTATTGTAAGTTATAACTATCATCCTTTTAAAATTGGGAAATCTTTTAAAAATTATTGTAGGTTTTGCAGAGACAATAGGGAATCGCCATGCACTAACGCATACTTGAACTTCATTGAAGTTGGACCAATTTATAAAATTCCTCTAGGAGTTTTGACTAATTTATTTTAAATTAGTAACGGATCAGTGGAAATAAGTAGTTTAAAATAGTATTTGAAAATATTAGTAGATATTAGTTACAGATCACGGGGAAAACATTTTTATTTTTATAAAATAGAAAGATGTAGTAAACTACTCTGGCTCAATTTTAATTAGATCAGAATCAATCAGAATGCTTCAGACCTAAATACACCGAGAATAATAAAATTATTATTAAGAAGGGGTATCATTTGGAAATCAGACTGTATTGTATTGTATCAGGTTCTTCTAATCCGAAACATTGAAAAGAAGTAAAAAATAAGGAAATAGCAACAACACTAACACACCACTGGACAGCAAACCCGAATGCTTGAAGCCTCCAGATGTTTCAAACATTTACCCAAATCTACAGGTAAATAATGTATAAATCACAAGTTACGTCTAATACAAATATTAAGGCAATTTCCACAAGAAATAAATATTGAATTTGACTAACGAAGAGAGGAAAAAATCAAATTTTAATATATTCATGATTTATGAGCTAAAATTAATAACAACAAAATTTTCTAATAATTCATAAAGCTTTCATTATTATTGGTGAAATAATAAAAACAAAAAGCTCTAAGCAAAGCAAGCAACTAACTTGTGAGCAACAGCCTGATCCATCATAAAACTCTATCTTCTACGCTTCTGCCTCGAAAATTGTGAGACTACGAGTTAGAAAGATTTACACGCTCACACACAAAAAGCAAGAAAGCCATTTCATTTTACACTCCCTAAAGGCAAACAGGCAAACGTATAACTTAACTTGCATATTAAAATAACAGCAGATTTCACGCCTTCATATCGAAATGCGGCAGCAATAGTGGGCAGGCATTGCGGATGAGTATTTCATAGTGTACCTACAAATCTCTGTCCCTATATGTGCGAGTATGGGCAGTTTCAGGTGGTGGGAGGAGTGGGAGGGGAAGAAAATTAGGTACGTTCCTTCTTTTATAAATATTTCCCTCGTTTGTTCAAAATTGTAAGAATTTTCGCATTAGCCGCAGAACAGTTTTTCATGTCGTAAAATAAATAAAAACACAACGTTTGAACTTGTTTAATCTCGCATAAAATCATTTCCAGCAAAAGGCATAGCATAGCAACAACAACAGCAATTTTGTGAAAATGAGTTTTCCTTTTTCATTCCGATACATGTTGGTTTTTGTTTTGTTCTTTTCCGTAGGTGCGTTTGGGCGTTTTACTCATAATCGTAAAAAACTACAGAACTTTACACACACGCTCCTTCGTTCACCTTCGATCCCAATGGGAGAAAAGTGAACCTTCAAAAAGATTTTTAGCTTTTTGGAGTGATTATACTTGCTAGCAGCTTTGGCTGAAAAGGGCCTAAGTAGGATTTCCAGTGTTTTTAGGATACTCAAGTGTAATAGCAAACTGATGCACTGTTGCAGATTTAAGCCATTGTTAGGCATTCTCTACGTAGTAAGTAGTTTCATGCACATAATGATTTCGAATATCCCATATGTTATACATTGAGAGATTGGGGCTCTATACGCTATTTATCCATCACTGATTTAAACATACTTATGCTTTCTCTAAGCCTCTACAGAACTCCTTTGGCAACTGATTCAAAGCTTCCCTGCTGGGATTCTTTTCATCCTGTGTGCGATCATGTAGGCATAAAAAAAAAATTTCTTCGGAAAAAATTGCGTTGATGTTGTGTTGTGTTGTGTCATTGGTATGAATACGCAATTGTGCGGAACTTATATAAAAGTATAAACGTAAATTTCGTTGCTTAATAAATTGTAGCAGCGGTGCTTTTAAAATATAAATTCATAAGCAGAAGAAACTTCTAACAAAGTAGCCTAATAGCATAGAAATACAAGTAAAATTTGTGTTTCCTTGCGTCACGTAGTATTGTAAGCAAAACTCCATCATCTCTGAAACTGTCACATGAAAGTATTTGCAATATCTTATACGAGTAAGTGGTTGCTCCCTTTTATTATGCAATAAATTCCTCTTATGTATAAATTTAGAAGGCGTAAACATCAGGAGGAAAAATTATCAGATAGGCACCAAATGGAAGAGCAAAATTTGTTAATAAATATTACGGGGCTTAGGAATTCACCACCTTACTATGGTATTAGCAGGGCGACTTTCTAGCCACTCAGCAGCAGTCGATAAATTCAGCTACGTTACTTAACCTGCGACGAAAGATTATACATGATAAAACTACATAATTCACATCTATGTTGCCTAGTTTTGTATTGTCAACTATTTCCTAAAAAATCAGCTTCAAATCTGACATCAGTCGATAACATAATTTACACAACTGCGTATAGCCTCTCTTAACTCCATTCAGGCGTTTCACTCAGGCTTTTAAGGAAGCATAGTGTTATTTTGCCAACTATTTCCTAACCAATATTGACCAAAATGGCATGCATCTGCTACAATTACAACTTCCATTCCTCAATTCGAAATGCCATCAAAACAAAAAATATAAACGGAAGCAAAAAGATGAAATATCATTGCCAACTTCACCACCACCACCACCACCGCTACGCCACTCACTATACCCTTTCTTCGACCAAGGAAAGTGAATAAAAAACAAAGAAATCAATTAAATAAACAGAGGAAATTATGATATAAAATGTAAAAGTAGTAATTACAACATAACTCACATTACCGACGAAAGAGGGCGCATCACGAACGCGTACCCCAATCGCTTTATTAGTACTTAGTAGGTATATAGTATGCAAATATTGTAGATGATATTACTATAAGTAGCATGAAATCTGATAGGTTTGGATTGCGGCATACGATGAATATAATGAGTGAATGAAGTAGAAGGAGACGAAAAAGAATGAGCTTGTGAATGGTGGTGGTGTTGATGATGGATGATGGTTGCAATTAACAACATAAGCGAAAATGCATGGAAAATTAGACTCTAGCGGACGCTGAACTTGAGCCGCCTTTGTACAGAGATTACTTTATAAAGAGTGAATTTTGAGATACCTTAGTGGCAGCGATGCGATCGGCAGGCAGACACTAGACACCATAATACGTATGTAAGAGGGAAGTATCAACAATAACAAAAATTGAGAAAAACAACAATGAAAGAAAATTTTTGTATATCATGTTGTTTATAAAAAGGTGGAACATGTAAATTTAGTTATCAGTTCATATCTAACATTTAAAGTGTAATAAAGTGAGAAGGAATTCTTTTCGTGAATATAAAATACGTACAACTTAGTACCCACTTACAGCCTTAATTATAATGGAGAAATTACTTAAAGTGAGTGATGAAAAGGATATTAGGTAGATGTGTTAATATCAGTGTGAAAGCTATGAATTCAAAATTAATAAAATGCATGCATTGCCATTGCAGTATCATATAAAATCATCTCCAGCAATCGCCTTAACCAGCATCACTTTAATCGCCATTGCATTGCTGCTGCCGGCAACATGCGCAGCAGGACGGCGAGTACATAAACGTTTCATCATACACGTTCCATTCAGGATTAAAACGCATCACCACACGCATACAGTTTACTCACACATACACAGCGGCGGAAGCAGCGGTGCCACAAAGCAAACTATTTATAAAATACTTGGTTATTCGTTGCATGGTGGCAATGGTGGTGCTTATGGGGTTGGCTCGTACGGACATGGTGGATATGAAACACATGAGAATGGGCATGGTCATAGTGGGCATGGGCTTGGACATAGGTATGGAGAAATTAAGATGTACGATATGAATATGCATCACTGTGATAGACACAATCAGGGCGATATGGTTTTTAATCATTATGCGCGAAACGATGATGACTACCCAGATATGGAGGAGTTTGTTGATGAAGAACAAGGTGATGATGAGTGGGACTGAAATAAACAAAGCTTAGTGATTTGTATACAATTGACCAATGAAAGAATAAAATGATATTTGTTTGTGTATTGAAAGGAAATTTGTGTTACTACAAAGTTTTATGAAAAAGTAGGTATTTTGGGTGTGAAATTTTTTAGAAGCATAAAGGTGTTAAGAAACGTTCCACTTTCGAAGGACCCGATATTGCCACGAAAGAAACGACTCTGTATTATAGAAGTTATCGGTTAATACAATGTATGGTTCTTTCACTACATTATACCATTTATATTTAAGAGTGTATCTAACATCAAAACAAGATAAAATCAATAGTGATTTGATATTTTCCACGACTCTTCTTTATTTCTTATTTTACGAGTACTCGCAACCAATTTAAATATTTTAACTACATATTTAACTTTCCCTTGCGTGTTGTAATGAAATACTCAAAACATTTGCCACAAATCGCATACTTCCATTAGTATCTAAGTACGTACATAAGAATATATTGCATGTATATGAGAACTTTTAAGAATTCCTACAACTTGCTAAGCAGTTAGTAAAAAGAGAAGTTCTTCTTCTACTATTTAAGTACTGTGCACGAGTATTTTGTTGTTGTAACTTTTTACCTTATCATCACAACTGAGGTCAAAGTAATTACAAAATTGTTTGAACGATGCCAACAGTTAACAAAATACCGCCAATGACGGCAACGTCAACATCGACAAAATCGAGGAAGAATGGCGTCATTGGAATTCACGCTTAAATGGAGGATAAAGTTTGTTTTTTTTTAAATTTTTTTTCCTTCACTCCCTCTCCTACCATCATTTTCTTCTTTTACAATTTACTACAGCTTCTGTAAGTTAAATTTATGTAAAGTAATTAAAAAGAAAAGTTTCTCGCTTTGATAACTTTAGCTTTAGATGCCGCTGCTGCTGCCAGAGAATCATGAGTGGAAAGAGTTAATAAAAAAAACAAACAAAAAACAGAAGAATTCATTTGGTAACGGAGCACATAATTTTGAGAATACTTGGCACAAGAAATCGAAGAGAGTATAAGAAGCGAAGCGTTACAATATGTGCAAGTATGTACATTCAAAAAAGTACCGGGAATTGGTCAATAAATCACAAAATATTTATTATTCATTCAAATTTATTGTATCGCCTTCAAAGTAGGCCCCAAAGTAGGCCCCTTCCGAAATAATACACTTATTTACTTTACTTTACTTTTAATGGCACAACAGCCCATGTAGGGCCTAGGAAGAGCTTTTTAATACACTTATGCCAATAAGTGTACGAATAATCCAATCATCAAAACATTTTTCAAGCGCATTTTCCGGAATCGACTGCAGTTCTCACCGCAAATTCCCCTTTTGTCTTCTATCGACTGAAAACGGGTGCCTCGAAGTGGTAATTTAAGTTTTGGAAAGAGAAAAAAGTCAGCCGGGTGAATAGGGTAGTTGTTTGACAATACTTATTATGTTTTTGGCCAGAAATTCGTTCACAATGATAGCCTTGTCAGATGGTGCGTTGTCATGGTGCAAAATCCATGAGCTTTCTTTCCACAAACTTGATTTTTTCAACGAATTTGCCAACTCAAACGCTAACTCAATGTTAACTTCAGTTGAAGACGTTAATGACCGACCAGAGCAAGGCAAATTTTCCACTACATCTCGACCGCCTTTGAATGCACTGTACCACTCATATTTTTGATAACGTCGATTCAGATGAATCTAACAAAATCGAGCGCTGTAAACAAACAAAATGACAGATTGCGCTTAAACTTCACGTTAAGATAGAGGACAGTGGTGCCAACTTAGCAACAAAATTTGTACGATCCATTTAAGCGGTCTCTTTAAATTATAATTTCCCGTTACTTTTATAACGATTTTATAGATGTGTTATGTACATATAAGAGTATAATTGTTTCAACAGTTGAAATATTGATAATCTTTGCAAAATTAAGATAAACCCCCTAAAAGCCTTAAGCTGTAAGAATGAAATATGAATTAAATCAGACAATATGAGTTTGAATATTGCATTTAATTTGGACGCGAGTGTATGCCACATTTACCTCAACGAAATTGATGGATTCACTGAAATAAATCAAATAACAGTGGCCTTAAGTCAGTATCAAATTGAAATGTTTGCACAAATTTATGAACTCATCGTTTCCAGTTACTCTGGCTAACTGATAATTAATATGTGTAACGTGGTAAACCGCACCCACCCACCTTTCGAAAGCATTTGAAGTTCGTATTGACTTATGGTTTTCTGTTGTTGTTAATTTGATATGGAAAATAAGGTGCATTTAGTTTAATGTAAGAAACATTTCGGATTCGTTAAAATTCAATAAAAGAGAAAATACTTTCTGAAATTTCGAGAACTTTATGGGTTCTCCAGTTTTATTAAATCCAATTTGAGATTACGTAGCTCGTTGGAAAAGTGATTCGAAGAATTTGAAGAAGAAACGAAATGTGAGAACAACAAGTACATAAAATACCTCTTAAATATTTACCCAGAAATAGGGTTACCAGCTTCAGAATTTTCACCTGGAGGGAATTTTATACTTTTCCGAATTTGCTAGATTTTTCTACGGAAATATCCGAATCGTTTCGACTTTAGTTAGTGCTAACAGACTCTAAACTCTTAGAACTAAATACTCTTCGGCACTCGATTCCTACATTGCATCATACTATATTTCGCAACCCTCAGATTTTCTGATACAGTAGTTTTCAACGCTGAAACCAAATCTGGCGTCAGGGATTCGAAAAATCATTACCTAAAAGTGCACAAATGTAAAGCCTAAGAAATTATATCTCAATATTTTCATTTGTCACTCTGTAGGTATGGGATTGCTTCAGTTTGCTATATGCCAAAGACGAGAAGTAGATATCTCGAAAACCTTAAAAGAGTTTTGAAATTAGAGTTTTACATTTTATTTCAATTTATTGAACTGTTAATTAATAGTTTGTTCACTTTGATGAACTACATATTTACTTCATTTCTTTCTTCTTCCTTTAATGGATCAACAGCCTATGAAGGGCCTAGGCCGCATCCACTCCCGTTGTGGGTGTTATATTCATATGCCATTCATTTAAACAGTTAAATGATAAAAATCGATTTACATATTCTCCATATTACTTATAGTATATTATTAAGAAAAGCTAACTAGTCAAATGCAATCATTTATACCTTAAATTTGGATGTGGGCAGGAGGTCCAAATACCTTCCATAGCATACAGTAAATTTAGACATTTTGCAAAACGAATTGTACTGGTCACAAATTTTATACAATATTTTTCTAAAAACTAATAAATTCTTAAAAAAGTTTCTTATAAAGTGGTAACAATATTCAATATAAACAGACCGAACTGGTGAGCTAGTTAATTTGTGGAACTATGTCTATACTTCGTTTAGTTCACGAACTACACGAGTCTACTATATGTAATACAATTTCTATATAAAGTTTTTAATACCAAAAAAAAAAATTTGGAAATTTTCATACGATAAGGTTAGGTTAAAAAAAAAATTCATACCCTTAAGTCCTAAAGTTATTAATGTCAACATACAAAATATCTAAATTGAATCTGGTTCCAAATAACTATAGTCGAAGCTCGCTAGAATTACTCAGAAGTACACCAGTTTATAAACAAGAAAATTTATAGATTAATAGTTTTAATTGTCATGCAATGGTCAAGCACCTACATATTCTAGTATATGTATTTATGCAAAGCATATCCAATTTCAAAGTAAACTTTTCAAATGATTGAGAGCATCATAGAAACATTTAGTAAGTAATGTAACAATGTTACTTTATAGTGGATATGTACGGGTACAAATGTACCATAGTGTTGATTACATACATGTTATGCTTTGCTATCAGTAATGTTGAATGCACAATTACAGATTACAAAGCAATGAAACAAACGAACGAGAAAACAAACAAGTTTCGGACCAACATCAAAGAAGATTTATTTCTTCAACGAGCACTAAAAAAAAGTTCTTACAAGAATCTAGTGTAATGTTGCGCTTGATGTGAAGTACGTGTCAGAATCTATAAAATCATTAGTTATACCCGTACCTAGACTCAAATGCAATAATGTTAATAATGTCATGTGGTGTTGTAGATGGCTGTTCAGTGCTCAAAGAATTGTGGCTTAAATGTAAGTAAATAATTATAAGAGAGAGAGAGAGAGAGTTCCAACTGCACAACATGACAATTCAAAACAGTGTGTTCACTATGGTACTCGTAAAGAGTGTTTTTTTTTAGAAGTGTGGTTTTCAATCTGGCAATACTTTTTCCGGAGTTGGTCTTTTTGACAGCTGTCACTTGATTTGTGCTCAGTTTGGTTTGCCATTTCATAGTGAATAGACTTACGACTGAACAGTGTTTGCAAATCGTGCAAATTTATTACAAAAACGAAATGGCCACCGATCCAGATTTTCACAAGAAAATTTTGTTCAGCGATAAAGTTCACTTTTGGTTGAATGGGTACGTTATTAAGCAAAATTGTCGCATTTGGAGTGTTCATAACCCACAAGACATTGTTGAGACACCGTTTCATCCTTAAAAAGTCACTGTTTGGTGTGCTCTATGGACAGAGGGACTCATTAGTCCATATTTCTTCAAAGATGAAGCCGGTCATAATGTTACAGTCAATGGGGAACGCTATATGGCGATGATTAATGACTTTTTCGTGCCTGAATTCGAGGATGTTGATGTGGACGACCTTTGGTTCCAACAAGACGGCGCTACATGCCATACAGCCAACTAAACAATCAATTTATTGAATTAAACTTTTCGTGAGCGCATTATCTCGCGCCGTGGGCCTGTGGGGTGGCCTCCAAGATCGTGCGATTTAACACCGCTGGAGTATTTTCTGTGGGGTTATGTGAAGTCTCTTGTCTACGCAGATAAGTCCGAGGCGATTGACGCCTTGGAAGAGAATATTCGGCACGTTATTACTGACATACGGCAAAAATTGTTGCAAAAATGTGGTCGAAAATTGGGCCTCGGCTGGAGCCAGCCGCGACGGCAACTTGCCCGAAATCGTTTTTAAAACATAATGGCAAATCCTTATCTTGATAATAAAGCTAAATTTGTGTCCATAACATTAAATTATATGCGTTTTATTTCTTCTTGAAAACCACACTTCTAAAACAAAACACCCTGTATTTTGAGATGCTCTAATTCAGAGCAGAATTGAAAAGTGCAGAATGTGTGAATGAATGACACGTTCAAGTACTTTAAAGAATTGAATAATAAACTTTGAATACTTGTGTTTAATGTATTATAAATTGAAACTGACTTTCCTTGCCATTGAATAGTAATTTCAAATCTTCTAGTGACTTATGCATACCACTTGGAGGTGCCATTATATCTTTATGTTAACTATGATGTATGACTATGTACATATATATGACTTCTTATACTTTTCACAAATATTTTTTTGTTGCTCTACTAAAAGTATGTATGTAACTATGTCGACGTGGCGTAGTTGGTAGTACGTTGGCCTGCTAGGCAGAGTGTTCGAGAGAAAAAAAACACGGCACCACCTCTTGGCAGGCAATGCCAAATCTACATGCAAGAGTAAAAACTGCCTATGAAAAGCTATTCGCTTCGCCGTTCGTATTTGTTATAAAAACTGTAGGTCCCTTTCATTCATGTGCAAATATAACACTTACAACATGAATGGATGCGAAAAGCTCGGCCTAGGTCCTCCATGGGCTGTTGTGCCATTAAAAGAAGAAGAAGAAAAAGAAGAAAGACTTAAAGTATGTTCATAGGTACCTAAATACACTACTGCGGATGCTAATTCAGTCATGCAGTCAGTTCAATATGAATAATCACCATAACTTTCATTATTTTGTTGTTTTTTTGTTTAAAGCATAACGAATTCGAGCATTGCGAATCAAATAAAACATTACGAATAAAGCTTTAGATATTAATACTATTTAAATAAAACCATTCGCAGTAGTAATTCTTTAATGTCATTACAGCTAAATGCGTTAAACTTAATGTTTGACTATTAATTTAAAACACTCACTCACTCACTGTTACATGTTACAATTCAGGTATGTAAGTTGCACCCAGTGCCGATCTAGGAGTCACTTGACTACTGAATTTAGTTTCTCCTTGTGTTTAAATCGTTCATGTGTAATCCTGTATTGAGTCAATGGAGTAACTTCCAACTGGCTTAAATTCATTACTGGGCATCATACACATGCTATTTTATTGACCACCTGTTGTGTGCGAGTACTCTCGTACTTGCATAATCTTTGTGGACAAAATAAATGAAATATAAGAAGATGAAATGCATACAGCATTTTTTTGTGGATATGTACTTTATCTCATTCAAAATGGCATTATGTCATAGTGAATTATAATAAATTACAGAAGAATAATAAAGAGAAGTTTACAAAAATATGTATATATTTTATGTGTTATGTGTGAGAATATTTTGTTAATATTTAATTGTCTAACCCTGACAATGACTGCCGAAACAAACACGTTTGGTGGCTGTCGGAAGACTAAACATAAGTTTAACCATAAAAGTTAAGTAAAGACAAAATTCCGAAATAAGAAATTGATTGGAAGCTTTTCCCTTTACTTACTTTACTTACTTTTAATGGCACAACAACCCATGGAGGGCCTAGGCCGAGCTTTTCGCATCCACTCATGTTGTACGTGTTATATTTGTACATGAATGGAAGGGACCTACAGTTTAATGCCGAATCCGAACGGCGAAGTGAAAAGCTTTTCATAGCAATTTTTACTCTTGTAGGTTTGTCATTGCCTGCCAAGAGGTGGTGCCGTGTAGAAAAATTATTTTTTCTACTTTATGATTTATTTTGCCTGTGCCGAGATTCGAACCCCGGACACTCTGCGTAGCAGTCCAACGCACTACCACTACACCACAGCGACCACAGGTACATAGAAAATGTAGAATTCTTTGCATAGCTTTTTTTAAGTCCATATAATACGCACAATTCGAATGTCTAACACTCAGTTGCAACAAACTGTGGTATAAACAATTTTAAGTAATTTCGTTTAAGCTTCTCATTTATATAGATTAGTCTAAGCTTACTAAGCTTATCAGTAGGAAATCCAAAAATCTATGAAGTCCATACACTTTGTCCTTGATGATACAATCAATAAAGAATTATACTCGTTCTAATACAGGTTCTTTAGAAATCTTAAAAGAATTACTAGTATGTGAAATAATATTAGAAATGGAAAATTGATGAGGTATTTAATTAATTGTATCTTTGAATATAAACAAATTTTGAATGCAGTCAAAAAGATGATAAGCAGAAAGAAATAAGTAATTACATACTTATTGGTTGCTTATTATCTCATTGAACAGCTGTGATTTCCCGAGCAAGGGAAACAAAACAATAATATATCACATTTAAGTAGAGCTAAATTGTAGCAATTTCCGTGCTTGGTACTTTTGGTACTTTTGAAGGAAATGCACTAAAACGGTCTGAATGTTAAGAGGATTCTTCGAAATGTTGTGTAAAACAGTGGGCTTAGCAGAACATGTCCTGGGTTTTAATAATTTCGGGAAGTATTCTAGTTTTTATTGAAAATGTTCTTCGATCCAAAATTAACGGAACTGTAAAACATTTTGTTTTTATGAGGGATAAAGTGAACATTAAATGTTTACCTATTTTAAAGTAGATGTTTCCGACAGGGTCTTTTGTTATATATATACATTTATAAATGTGTTTGTGTGTATATAAATGTTGTCATTGGAATTAGTTTCTTATCTACAATGTACGCTTAATTGTGTTAATAATACTGTCTCTAAGCCTATGTTATTAACGTTACCATCTCGTGCTTAGCGCATGTTTTACCATTTCAAATTCGCTGAGTTGTCATTGTAGATTCTAACTGAATGACTTTGATGATCTCTGAGAGATGCTCACACGAGTATCAGACATACGTAAATATGGTATTCGTAGTTACACTGCAATAAACTCGAAGGGAGGAAAGTATGAATCTTTTAAATTAAATATATACTGACACAATTCTCACTACATACATGAACAAAAAGAGTGTTTAGACTTATGTAAGTGTAATGCAGCGTATATATGTAAATGTATATGGAATAGCTGCAACTTGCAACACTGCCACAGCAACATTGTTGTCATACTTGTATTTCTACTTCATTTTTTTCCCCATTTCAACTTAGTTATTTCTATTTCTTCTTTCGCATACTACTGTGGGCAAAAAGTAGTAAGACTTTTTAATTTAATTTTCGCGCGGAAAGCAATTCATCAAAATATTATTTTTTTAAGGTTGGTGACATCTGTGCCAAAGGTCACATCAAAATAATCATTAGTGTTTAGTATACGCTTGTCTTTCTGAAGTACAAAAAGTGCATTCGGCGATTTTCACAATGAGTGAAATTATTCAACAAAGAAGTTCCATTAAATTTTGTGTGCGGAATAAAATTTCTGGTGCCGAAACGTTCAGAATGTTGCAAAAGGCCTTCGGTGATAATTGTATGTCGCGAGCAAGTGTTTTTGATTGGTACAAATTGTTCAAAGATGGTCGAGAACGCGTTGACGACGAACCACGACCAGGACGGCCATCAACATCAACTGATGATGATGATCAACACGTCAATAAAATCAAGGAATTGGTGCTCGAGAATCGACGATTAACAGTCAGAGACCTTACTGGCATCGTTGGAATATCGGAAGGATCAGTGAAAACCATTTTAAAACATCATCAACTCATGGTTTTTGCATCACGATAATGCGCCGGCTCACACTGCATTGGTTTTACGAGACCTTTTTGCCAAAAATTCGACTGATATCGTTCCGCAACCACCCTTTTCGCCTGACTTAGCACCGTGTGACTTTTGGCTATTTTCTAAACTCAAAAAACCGCTTCGTGGACACCGTTACCGTTTTGAGTCAATTGAAGACATTAAACATGAATCGCTAAGCGCATTGAAGGCTATTCCGGAAATTTACTTTAACAACTGTTTCGAGAATTGGAGAAAACGTTGGCACAAGTGTATTGGGGCCGGGGGGGATTACTTTGAAGGGGACGAAATAGATTTGGAAGAATGTATAAAAAAATTTGAAATTATGAACAAAGTCTTACTAACTTTGGCCCACAGTAGTATAATATGCTGCATTTCTAAAACTCTGTTAGTGAAAGTGTATATATTCTGAAGGTATAATACACAAAAAAATAATCTACAAGCAGAAGAAAAAAGAAGAAGCTTATACAAATGAAATCTTGCTACCAAGTTGTTAAATTCTTCCAGCTCAAAAATGTTTCAAGAGCATAAGTGAAAAATAAAATATTTGGTTTTTGAAGGTTAATTTTGTGTGTGAATTTTTGTTTAATTTAATTTTATGTGTTTGCTTTCAAAACTCAACAAATGGTGACAGAAAGATAAAAACTTCTTAGGAAAAAAATAGCTTAAATTCAAATACGTACGATATCAACAAAAACGAATTCACCTATTTAAATAATACATACTTCTAAGGTGTCATACATACAGGGTGTCCCGAAAGTCAATGTCATTCCTTGGTAGGCTGATAGGTCAGCCAGCTCATAACTGACCAGCATATTAAAATATAGCACTTATGTGAATTTCGAGAAAATCGACACATTATATACGAGTATGTATCAGTTTTTCGAGATCCATAGCTACAATTCCTTGTTGTACGATTAAAATGTTTGTTACTTAACGCTGAATGGCTCTCTGCTATTGATCACAGTTGCAAACAAAATATAATAATACTGTCGTACCTAGGGAAAAAACGTTTTTGCCCAATTCATAAAAAACCCGAAATGGTTTACTAAGGTAATATTCCGATATTCTGGTTAGTTATGAGGAAGCCTATTAGCCCTGCAAGGGATGACGTTGACATTTAGGACACCGTGTATGTATGAATGACTTTAAAAGTTATCGAGTTTACACATGGTAAATTGCATTAGGTATATAGGTACAATGTACATTGTTAAGCAGCCCAAGCACCCTCTTATAAATTCGTTCATAGAACAAAGTACGAATTTTGTAGTACGTTGTACTTAGTATGTATGTGGAAAATCTCAAGTGGGTATTGTATCCGTACCGTAGCATATTGTACCACATGCTGTGCGACTTGACATGAAATCGCACCTGTTTGTAATTGCATTTTTCAATAAGAACATACATAGTACATATGTATGTAAGTAGTGGCAGTTAAAGAAGGTATGGTAATTTGTTGAAGTATATGTTGTAAATGGAATTGCTGGAACTTTACCCTTTCTGTTTCTGCTTCTTATTTTTCTTCTTTAATAGAAGGAATATACAAACACATTTGGATAAGTATGCGTTACAAATATTGCTAAGGAAGTAAGATTTGAAAAGAAAGGTTTTACATTTTTTAATTTAAATTTTAAATTTTTATATTTATAATTTGTTTACACCTAAAGTCAAAATAACTAAGTCAGTGAAAATTATTTGAAATTCTTGTAATTATCTGTTACAATTTCAAAATAATGAGTAGCTTATATGGACTAGTTATTAAAACACAAAGAACTACCACTAAGTTTACTGATGAGGAATCGTGACGGGTTCCGAATAGATTGTCTGATTTTTTATTTACTTATGATATATGTAATTAAACCTTAGCCTTAGAATCAGCAATGAGTGAGCCAAATTCCTTTATTAAAAATTTCAGTACATGAGGTATAATCAGTTTAAGGCTATCCATTCTCTAGATAATTCAACTTGATTACAATTAACTTATACATAACCAACAAAATATAAATAAATAAATTTGTAAAATATCGTAATCCCAACATCATTTAATATCTCGAAACGACTTCTTAGAAATTCAACTTCTCATAACAACAAAAGTCATACAATGAAAAAGCATTCAAATAAAAGGAAAACATTATTTCTTTTGACTGTCACAAATAAAGAACGACAGGATTTCCAACACCTTCCCAGCACCTTCCCAGCAGACATCAAATTCCCCATGCTTTCAAAACTAAATATAAGTAAGATAGAAAAAAATAAATGAAAGAGATACAATACAAAAAACGAAATACAACGAGAAAAGGATAGGCACGTGTTGCTCTACGACAACATACATACATATGTAATAAAATTTAACTTTCTTCTTCCAATTTAGTTGAAAGTGACAGTGTGTCAGTGCAGAAGAAAATGAAAAAGTGAAAAACTTTTCGACAAAGTATTTTACCAACTGAAGTGATACACACTATAGTCGTAATTTTATTGTCATTAATTTGTAAACTTAAATTTACAAATACTTATACTCGTACCTTTGTATGAACTTTACATAACGCAAGCGTCAGGACAGCAAGCAAACAGGCAACGCTCACACAAAAGTTAGAGTGAAATAATTTTAAATTAAATGGACACAAGTTTTATTAGATTGACTTGACAATCTAATAAAATCGCAAGAAATTCATGATTTTTTCTCTTCTCCAACTGCAAATAAAAACAGAAACCTGTAGAAATGTTTGCTATTTAAAATGGTCACGAAGTAAGCAGCTGGGAACGATAAGGTTATGTTTGAAATTGAAGTTGATGTTGGATGTTGGATGTTGCGTGAGTTTTAAAGTAACAAAATGGCTGTGTAAACTTTACGTCGACATGAACACAACGACTGCGATGTTGAACATTTTTACGCAAGGTTAGTTCACTGTGTAATTTGTAGTACACAGTAAGTAGGTAGTCGGCAGGTAGGAATGTTTGTGTGCAGCAGAAGTATGTACTCGTACATACATCTAATAAAGTTTTCTTGAATTCATGAGAGATTTATGGTTGGCTCCCATTGAGTATGAAAGTTTATTTGTTTTAAAATACTCAACAAATACGCAAAGTTTGTGAATATTGTATAAGTTTGTAGAGTAAATGGAAATACACAAAAGGCATTTCTAAAAATCTTTAATGGAAGCCGTTTCGCGTCTCACATATGCATTAACATTAATTTAGTTAATGAAATATTTCTTCATTTTGCTCTTTTAATGGCACAACAGCGCATGAAGGGCCTAGGCCCATTTATGGTGAGCGTATTATATTACACCTACAGTTTTACCCCGAATCCGAACTTCGAATTGAATTGAAACAATTTCCAATAAAAAAAAACGATTATGATTTACAGTTTCTCTATAAATAAATTAAAAAATCAAATTAATTTCTCATTTATCTTTGCATTATTTAACTCAATCAAAAAAAAAATTTTTTTTTTAAAATTTCAATCAATATCTATGTATTCAAATTAAACATACTATAAATAGATTTCACTATATTAAATATAGAATTAGGTATATCTACTTCCAGCATAAAGGACGTTTTCTTATTATCTCCAGATTTCACTTGGGTTTTAATTGGTTTTGATGTTTCATAATAGGGTGGCAGCTCTTCCTCAATTTGTATGCTTGGTGGTTGAAGCAAATAGAAACGTTGCTGATCAGCATCACTGTTGTTATCACTATACTTAGCCATTGGATGCTTTACATGAAGCTGGTGTTTTCGATTTTGGTTTTGTTGCTGTTGTCGCTCATGTTCCTTCTGCAAGTCCTGTTCCTCCTGCTGATGTTGATGCGAATATTGCATTGGAAAATGTACATGCAAAATTTCGCCACCATTACGTTTATCATTTTTTTCTTTCAAATGTGATTTTGTGGTAAAATTCAATGGTTCTTTGTAACTTTTCGAAAGATATTTAAAAATTGATGGAAGTAATTGAGTATGATTTTTCTTGGGATACTTAGCAAAATTTTCGTTATAAGTATTAGAATCAAATGTTAAATTCAATGGTCTGAGGATTTTGGTATAATTCCAGGGTACTATAAGAAAACCCAACCCAAATAAGGTTTGAGTTTGATTTTTCGTATGCGTTGTGGAGTTTAATGGATTTAAGAAAAATGATGGATAGAGTGGTACAAGATTTGGCAAGGTTATCGTGACATTAGAAGCAGCTGAAGAATTTGAAATTAATGTCTGTTTTAGTTTAGTGTCATCTGAAGTGTCTGATTCTGCTTGGTTTGGCTTTGAATTCTGATGTTGAACTAATGGAATTGCAGTTTCTATTGGTTCGATAGTTGGTGAGTCTGCTAGTGGGGGTTGGTTCCAATTATTTATGTCGTTAATTTGATCTTGAGTGGGTTCAACAATTGATGCTACTCGTGGTGATACATTCCAAATACTTATTTTCTCATTATGTTTAATGCCAGTTGAATTAATATTATTGGTTAAATTCAAAATTGGTACAGTGTTTGTTTCTTCTTCGCCATCACCACTTCCTTCACGATCTCTCGGAAAGTCAAATTCCATTTCCGTACCTTGTAGAGCTCTGGCTGTCAACAATTCAGGATACGTTTCTTTGATATTATTATTGTTATTCAATCTTGGTTGAATTTCAGTCCCAACCTTTTCCTCACCACTGCTATTTTCAAAATTAACTTTATCAGATGTGACTGATATTTCTCCCTCTTCAAAGATTTTCGGTTCACTCAGGTTCAGTATAGGTTCGATTATATATTTTAGGGGCATTTTTGCATTATCATTAAATGGTTCAATTACAGCCTCTTTATTTGTGCTTTTAGCTGTTTGCTTATCGTTTGTGATTGTTTCCGCATTTTCCCTAATTTTATGTTCATTAAAATTAGATGCTACCACATATTTTTGTGAGATTTTTGATGCAAGGTCGCTTTCGGAAGATTTCGCTTCATTTGCTTCTTCTTTATTGATTTTAAATTCATTGATCACAGAACTTGTTGATGTAATGGTTTCATCTTCAGTTATTTGTGGTTCATTAGTCGTGGAAGTTATTGGTGTAATTGTTTCATTTTCATTAATTTTAGGTTCATTGGCAATATATTCTTTGGATATTTTTACTACATTGCCATATGTTTTCTTTTCAGTGTTAATGATTTCATTTTCTGTAAGTAGAACATCTTTAATTTTTACCGGATTTTCCTCAGCAATTTGAGGTTCATTGGCAAAATCATTTCGTAAAATTTTTGCTTTATCACCCACTTTTACTACAGCATTCTTGACAATTGTTGAATCAATTTCTGCATTCAAAACTTCTCGACTTGTTATAATATGACCTTGAGCCTGACAATTTAGCAGCAAACTTAAGCTCAACAAGAACACGAGTGGAGTTAAAGAACGCTGTAATAAATTTAATATTTTCTTATGAAAAACTTGAAATGAAATCTGCCGAAAACAAATTGATCTTACCATAACGAATGCCTTGTGTATACTAACAACTTTTCTTTTAATGCTGAAGCTATTTATACAATTTGCGTTTGCCATGAGTCTCTGATATAAAGAACAACTTTGTGGTTGTTACAATATTTAATAATAATAAAAGGTCAATGCATTTATTTTTTGGATGTAATAAATATTTTAAAAGTAAGTAAGCCTAATGCACAATAAATTAACTTCATACTGATATGATATTAAGTAATTTTCATCGTAAAAGACGTTTCCTCTAATTGCTTTCTTGGTACAAGTTTCCCTTATGTTAGTAGTAGTTAGTAGTAAGCCATTTAGGTATTAATCTACATAAAAACACATACATCAAATGCACTTAAGTGAACAAATAAATTTACGGGCCTACATTTATTTATATGAAAGTTGCTGAATACAAACAGATTACAGAATAATATTGTGTAGTAACACCCAAATTGTGTAAAACGTAAATCGCCGTGACTCTTTGCGTTGCTTATGTTTTGACTACGATTTTCTTTTTACGTAATTCAGGGGTAAATTTATATATGTATGTAAAATCCTGCACATCATCACAGTGAACAAGTCAATTATTGGCTGCCCATACTTCTTCAGCAAAATGAGGAGAAATTATGTACATATGTACATACCTATACCATATGAGTAAGGAGTGTGTGCAATGCACTCGAAGAAAACATAAATCTGCAAATTTTGATTGCTTATTAATTATAAAATAAATACATAAATATTTATCTGTCACAATTATGAATTTAACAAATTAATTGCTAATTTCGTCTTTATTTGTACAAAACATTTATAGTTATAAATTTGTTATAGAAAATTTGTTGAAAGATAGGAATGAAAGTGTTTTGATTTAATATGACAACTTCGGCAATCAGGTAAAAAATATGTTATTAGTTCGATGTTGGAGTTTTTAACTTTCTTCAGTCAATCTCTCTCGTTTCGTAAGAGTTGATATTTCCATATGTGGGGCGTTATTCAATGACTATGATTGGTCATTTAAAAATATAGTATGGGATATTTTTCCCAAATGCTATCTATAATATATAAATTTATTCTACCATGCTATTTCTAGGTAGGGCTGGTTTTGATATATTATATTTGAAATACCAATATTGAATATTTGCACAATACAAAATCACAAATTCGAATTATAAATCATTCGTACAAAAATAATTTTTTTTAATTAATGAAAGAGATTAGAAATTGAAAATATTTAAATTTCCGATTATTTACAGATATCACAGAGATTAGGAGTTAAAAGTGATAACAAATTTTATTGGAATAGAATTAAACTGCAATTCGAAGTCAGTCAGATCGTTTAGAAAGTATTAACCTAAGATATTTTTTCTACAAATACTTAGCAAAGGCTACTTAATGAGAGAAGAATTCCTCATCCTCTTCGTCGTTACAGCTTCAATAAAAATCATTTCAATAAAATTCAACTCAGTCTAGTGGCACTTCGCCATTCGGATTCGGCATAAAATTGTAGAGCCCTTCCGTTCATATAAAAGTATAACACACACACAACATGAGTGGATGCCAAAAGATTGGCATAGGCCCTTCATCGACTGTTGTGCCATTAAAAGAAGAAGTGGCGTATATGCCTCTAGAAGACAGTGATCAGTTATTACGGTCACCAATTTGTGTATTCACGTTTCTACCAAAGAGCTTGGGGATATACTTTGGCCATACCGGCTTATAAGTTCTAAGTTATGATTAACGATTTCCAAATAAAATTTTATGAGTGTACGAGCGTAAAATCTACTCCTGTATGAATAAGAGCGGCAGTGTTGAAAACAAGGATTAATTGAATGAATGCATGACTGAATGAGTGAATGGACAAACTAAATAACTAATTACATATTCATTAAAAACGAAATGAAAGTAGTAGCAGCAGTTGGAGTTTACTACTCATCGTTTATAGGAGAATGCACAGAACAGTATCGAGCATCAATAACAACAGATGGAAATGGCAACAGTCAGCAACACATATGGTAGAATACTAACACATTCAGCACTGCCGAATGTGTGGCCAATATTGAACATTCGTTTTGTATGTAGTCCACTCCTCACCACCCTAAAATAAAGAAAAGAAGAAAACAAACAACGAACAAAACTTAACTGAACTGAACTGAACTTAAGTGAAGTGAAGTACTGAAGTGAAGCAATTGCCTGATGCACAATTTCATTTTCATTATGGTGCTTTTGGTTTGTATTTTTGCACAAGGATAAAGAAATTTCTTTATAACTATGTATATTTGTACATATATACATATGTATATAGTATGTACACTCATATGTACTCGTATGAGTGAAGATTAATTTGCCAAAAATAAATGTAATGAATAATGCCGAGCATGAATTGAAAGAGGAAAGAATTGTAAAGAAAAGGAACAGAAATAAGACATAATATTTTCCAAAGTAAGTAAATATGCATGAAAAAAGAAAAGGATAAAACTTTCATACAACATTAATACTTACTTACATATGTATGTATGTTCAAGTATAAGTATGTAGAGTGGTGGGTGGTCCATCTAAAATTTGGAATTTAAACTATTGGTTATTTTGATGTGGCAACTCTAATGTCATTCGTATTATGACGGAAAATTTGTTTTATATTTGCTATATTTGGTTAACGATATGGTGCTTTGGTTCGCTTGACTACGTTGGGAAATACTAAAAGCTTACTTGAAAACGTTCAAAATTTGGTAGAAGAGAAGCGCCTTCCACGTAATTTGTGGATAAATTTGTGAAACGTGTGCGTGAAACTGGATCTTTATTGGATAAAACAACAAAACCGCTCGAACTCCTACAGTGCGAACAACCGAAAAAGTTGCTGCTGTTGCGCTGAGAAAGGAAGATGCGTTACAGTGAATGGTGTGCGCTACCGCACAATGATAACTGATTATTTGTGGCCTATTTTAGAAGATATGGACTTCGATAATATTTTATTCCAACACGATGGCGCGTCATGTCACACAAACCAAGCAACATTTGGTCTTCTGCATGGGAAGTTTGAAAATCGTGTTACTAGCCATTTTCGTGATGTGCATTGGCCATCACGCAGTTGCGACTTGACTCCGTTGGACTATTATTTCTGGAGAGCCGTTATAGATAAGTGTTACGCTAACCATTCAGCAACGATTGAGGCTCTTAAGGACGAAATTGGTGCAGCCATCGGTCAAGTACAGCTCCTTACAATCGAAAATGTACTGAAAAATTGGCCGAGGAAGTCATTTGAATGAAATAGTGTTCCACAATTAACCGGAATAATAAAAAACAAATTGAAAAAAATTATTCGTTTTTTATTTATACCAAAATTAAATTATAAATGGTCTACCCTGTACATACTTGAGTGTGTAAATGAGATGATTCGTCAATAGCAGGCAATATTAAATTGAATTTTTGATAGTATTGATTTAATTTTGAATGAATTTCTGTGTAAGTTTTTTATTAAAGTCTCAGTTGTAAATCTAGGCTCACATTTCTCGGTCGAAAACATTTTCAATTCAACAATTGGAAAAATTTAACAATTCAGTTTTCTGTGAGTACAACATTCCGTTACTAAGTATGTAATAGTTTAAAAAAATTACTGAACAATATACCCAGGCGCGTAGCCAGGGGGGAGAAGGGGCGGTCCGGCCCATCACTATTTTTGGGGTGACACCCGCAATGTCCAAAAAGCGGAAAAAATATTATAATTACCTAAGTAGGAGGGAATATATAAAATTATACTTTCATTTGGTTTTTGCACGATGTGTTGGAGGAAGTGGATGCTACACAAAAATATTTGCAAACTCCAGGACTATGTAACTGTCGATAAAGTAATAGCGAAATCGAATGCCCTAATTTTCTTTTTACAAGAAAAGCGGGAATCTTTAGTGGAAGGTGCATTTCAGAATGCTAGTATTATTTGCTCAAAGCTCGGAATAAGCATCAGCCGGCGCATAAGGTACAAGAAAAGAATGCCGGGTGAAACGGAACGAGATATTGATTTAACTGCTAAAGAAGAAAACAAGAGGACGATGCTTGAATGCATCGATCGTTTCTCGACAGAATTAAAGTCTCGAACCATGGCTTTCAATGATATAGCCGATATCTTTCAAATTGTGAAAAAAAAGATTAAGAACTGAATATCAATGCAAAAAAGTTGGCGTCGCACTACGATGAAGTTGTAGAAGAAGAACTTAAAGTAGAAGTACAAAGACTTCGTAGACAAATCAAGGCAGCAAACATTTAATTTAAAGTCGCAAGTAAATGGACTACACTTGATATTCTAACTTTTATTGTAGAATGGGACTTCATAGAGTCTGTTTCAAACGTATCTTTAGTTCTTCAATTGTTCTTAACAGTTTGTGTCTCTGTGGCTTCATGTGAAAGAAGTTTTTCAAAGTTAAATCTAATTATATCATATTTACGCTCAACTATGTGTCAATCTAGGACATGCGACCGAGACATTTTATCAATAGAAAACCAAATTCTACCAAATTAGATTTCGGCAATGTTATTTCAGAATTTGTTGCGAAAAAATGCAAAATTTTTAAAATATTTTTTTAAAGCTTCATATATCGCAATGTAAATTTGGTACTTTAAATATGTACTCACATAGATACATCAATTTCCTACAACAGCAATTAATTAGTCATTTAAAAAAAAAGTTTTATCTAAAGAAATATCTTCCAAGATCTTTAAGAAGAACAAGCTGTAAATAAAAATTTCCCTTATTGGTCTCATACTCGTAGAGGTTTTCACTATTTGGTGACTTAAATTAAGAACGTATTACACTTTTGAAGTCGTCAAGGATTTCGTTTATCTAGGATTCAGCATAAACACCAACAATAATGTCAGCCCTGAGATCAAGCGGAGACTAACTCTTGCCAACAGGTGTTACTACGGGCTCAGTAGGCCTCTCTCGACCGACGAAAATAACGCTCTACAAGTCCCTCATCCTTCCCGTCCTAATGTATGGCGCAGAGACGTGGACATTGACCATCAATGATGAGAGGCTGTTAGGAGCGTTCGAGAGGAAGATACTCCGTAAGATCTAAGGTCCAGTATGCGTGGACGACGTGTATCGAATAAGATGGAACGATGATCTTTATGAGCTGTACGACACTGACATAGTCAAGCGTATAAAACTCCAGCGGCTTCGCTGGCTGGGTCACGTTGAGCGAATGGAAGAAAGCGCTCCGGCTAGAAGGGAGTTGTATTCGAACCACGGTGGAGGAACACGCAGAAGGGGACGTCCTAATCTCCGTTGGAAAGACCAGGTGCAGGGTAACCTTACTGCACTTGGCCTTATCAACTGGCGCCAGCGCGCGCATAGCAGAAGTGACTGGCGGAGCTTTGTGGAGGCGGCCAAGACCGATCATCGGTTGTAGTGCCAGCTAAGTAAGTAAGTAAGTAAGTATTAATTTAAGTTCATTCATCTTTATGAATTCCTGTATTATCTACATACTTTTAAATAAAAAATAATCGCACATACCTACACATAGTATAATTATTTCAAAAGAAGAGGGGGAGGGGTATTATAGGGTGACACTATTTAGGGTCGCCCCGGGTGTCACCCGACCTGGCTACGCCACTGAATATACCATAATGTTTCACCTATTATCACACTGATGAAACTACTGCAATCAGTATAAAAATAGTTTGGAATTAAGAAAATATTCGTATATCAATTCAACTATAAACACAATGTGGTGCAATACAATTGGACTAGAATATAAGTTTCTGAAACAGAAACGATAGATTTTTTTACTTTATTTGTGTGTTCAATTGTAGCCCTTGGCAAGAAAATATCAGAAAATATAACAAAATAGACAAAAATGAAATTATACTTAAGTTGTTACTTTGCTTCCGTTTACATGAAATTTCCATTGTTTTAGAGTGGAAAAAAAATAAAATGAGAAAATAGAAGAAAACAGAACAGAAAGTTATATTACTTACGTTGCCTGGTGCAATATCAAGAAATGCCATTAATTTGAAATTTCGTTTTGAATCTTGCTGATAGCAACTGCCGCGCATACCAACCAACCTGCAGTATAAACAGAAGGTACCTTCATCTATTCTACGTATCGAATATGGTGTGGTTGCTTGGTACTTGAAGTTACATACGTACATACATAGTAGAGTCTAGAGCGCAGTGCGGAAGTATTTTAAGCATATCCACTTGATATGCTAAAGAGGAGGAAGAAAAATATTAAGTACGTACACTTTTTTACAATAGTTGAAACACAATTTAAGTATGTATTATTGTAGGTATTCAGAAAGTGAAGTACTTTAAATTTGACTTAGTATAAATGATAATCTGTTTTTGAAGAAATTAAGAAATGATTCTTTAAAGCACAACTAATTAGAGCTATTTAAATACTATATCTATCCGAGAGAGACCAAATGTTCAAGCAAAGCTACAGCTGTTGTTACTAATCGTTATTGCTACCTTACTCCCTAATTAATCTGAATAAATTACTTAATTACTACACTAAACCATTTATAAATTAACCACTGCAATTGGCACTTGGTGCAGAAACTGTCCATGAGTTATATGCATTTCGTTTCTGGTTTAAGTATTACTTGTTTCTATTTTCCAACAGAAATGCAAACAAAGGTAAATAAAAATATAAAAAAACATCAGAAACTTTTTGAGCCTTCCATGTTCATGTTAGAGAGTCATTAATTTCATCACAATTGGCTATATTCAAGAAGGAAAGAAATTGCATTATTTTGAGAAAGAAGCCAAAACAAATGCATTTTATTAAATCTCAACGTGGTAGTTGTTTGGGAATAACAAAAATATGTACTGCAAAACTGCTGCACCTTTCATCAACGTTGCAAATAGAAAAACATAATCAGCGGCAACAGAAAATCTGTTAAAAATGGGAAGTGCAGTAATGTTCGTTCAACAAATTTTTCATGAGACACCCACAACAGCAACAAGAGAAGCAACAGCATCAGCAGCAGAAGAATTGGCAGCAGCAGCAACAGCAATATTGCCACTACAATACATAACAAAAAGAGTCAATAGAAGTAAAGTCCAGAGTAAAATCGTAGCAGGGCACTTACCTTGCCAGACAAGCAGGCGAGAACCTTGTAAAGATTCTGAATGGAATACCAGCATTCGCTTTATTGTACTGCTTGCGCTTGACTCACACTCAACACTCAGAAGCAAACAAAACGAACAGATGCATGTATATGTATGTATATGTATTGTATGTATGTTTTTCGGTAGGTATTAATTCAAAAGGATACTAGGGTAACGCTGCAAGTTGTGCTGCTGCGAATATCTACGAAAAAATTGCCCAAGGACAAGATAAAAGAGATGGACGGTCGGACAATCCGGCGAATGCACTTTTTTACTTTTATTTTTGGTGTGGTCTTGGTTTAACGCCAAACTCGCGCATATGTGGCTGGCTGCTCTTTCCTTTTTTATGCTGCTCAGCGTAAATATTTTACAAAACCCAAAACTGATAAGATCATTTTCTGTGAACTGAACTTGGTCTGCCATCGTCAGCAGCAGGTGCTATTTTTCCCATGCACCTTTAGTGTTTTATATATAGCTTTGTGTGGCTGCTGTAATCTCGGAAAGTGTGAATAAAAGTAAATTTAAGAATTTTAAATAACTAATATCATGAATGCTGTTTGCATTTCTTTCACGCAAATGGCACAAGAGCTTAAAGTACCAGGTGTATCATGCCAAAAATGGTGACGTCACTGGTCAATATTATGTACATACATAAACAAATAAGAAATCACTTTAATATATTCAAATAGTTTTTTCTTACTTCCAAAACCAAGATTCTCCTTGTAGGTCTAACCACAAGACTTAGTTATATCAAAAATATATAATCTTGACTTTGTGTTTGGATTCTATTAGTTCAGGAGCATACAGGGACCGAAGAGAATGAAATTGGTAATAGGAAAAGGAACTTTTTCTCTATTCAACAAGAAAGGAAAGTACAATGGTAAAATATACCAGGGCATGAACACTCGAAAGTGCCTATAAATAGGAACATATAACTTCATACGTTTTAGAAATGTATGAGTAAGACCAAGAATAATCTAGGAGTGATTACAGATATTCTAACAGAACACTGTAAGTCGAACTATCAAATTAGTTCACAAAAGTTCCTAGTTTTTCAAATAGCTATGCAACAACTATGTAGTTTTACAGTGGGTGGAAATAAAAGAAGTTATCAAAAACACTTTTATAACACTATTCAGTGAAAATATTGTCTTGTAATTCTTATCTATTTTACAATATATTTCACTTATATGGATTTTGAAATACCGAGCGGATCGGTAAGATTTCCATAAAGTTTTTGACTAAACCATTTGAAAATATGAGAAAAATTAAATAGGGTGCAATAGTAACATAGTCTCTTAGAACATTTCGAAGCCCAATTGTTGTGCATGAATAACAATAGACAAACCCGCAAAATTCTTGAATAGAAGCACTTTCAATTATATGTATGGGGAAACATTTTCATTTAATAGAGAAAATCCATCAGTAAAATTGCCCACTTCGATATGTATGCACATTGACAGTTAACTACGCTCACACTCATGTACATATATACTCGTAGGTGCGTGTGTGTGAACTCTATACAAACACCCATAAACACACACAGACGCACACATGCATAGAGAAAATGTATGTACGAGTCCTTTATTCTACTCTGTGCACTAAAGTGTGTTGGTGTTACTAATAGTGTTTGCTTTCTAAATCATTCATGAGAATTCCTTTTCGATTAGTTTTCCTCAGGGAAATAAGTGAGAAAACACGCGCACAATAAAAAACGGTGCAAAAAATAAAAAGAAAATAAAAAATAGAGCAAATGGATATAGTCGTATGTACAATATGTATACATTGCATATAGGAAGGAAAGGTCTTTAAATGCATCACTTGCTTCAAAGCTCGTCGCACGTCATGCGGAATGATGGAAGTTTACATCAATTTCACGTTTCGAAATGAGTGAGTAAGAAGTTGAAAAGCTAAACAAAACCGATGCATCCATTGGACAAATGAGCTGAGATGAATGAATGAATGGAAAAATTTATGTAGGAGATACAGCAATAGAGGAGACACATTGCACGAGATGCACCTGCTTTGGAGCCTGAAACACGAATTCACTGATCACGCCCATTCATGCCATTCACACTCACCCCCCCAATACAGGCATACGGAAAGGTGAAAGCACTTTTCCATCAAGATGACACAACACAACACTCAACTACTGACTACCCAACTACTTACTACCCACTATTGCATGTTGCTGAGGCAAATTTGCAACACTTATGTCGAAAAAAGAAAAATTCCAGTACAATTTTAACAGTAAAACAAAAACTGTAGGCATCAACAAACTACGCAGGAGCACAGCAACATTGGGATAAAACTGACAAGGATGTGAAGACATTATGTGTGCCTGCTATGTCACTCATTCATGTTATTCTGGATGTGTGTGAATGTGAATGAATGCATTTGTGCAGTTTAAGCTGTATGCATACCCTTCACTTGTTCGCACATGTATGTATGTATGCATGTATGTGTGCCTGCATTAGTATGGTAATTTATTCTAAACACAACATCAGCGCCATCTAGGTGGAATGTGTTGCTGCGCTGCTGGGGCAAAAGTGCTCAAATTAAGAGTGAAGCCGGAAAAAAGAACACACAGCAAACGAAACAAAGAAAAAACTAAAACGTAAACAAATTGCAGTTTTCCGATGCACTTTTAAGTATGCATTAGTTACCTCGATTTCATTTTGTTTAGCATTTCTATCGCTTTTCCTCATGCTAATTCTCTTTTCTGCGAAATTAGCATATGGTCCTCCTGGAACTGTATGAACTATTCAAATAAATGATAGACTGAAAGTAATTTATACTAAACATACTAAATCAGCCCATGAATTTTTCTTAATGTACATATAACTTTGAAAGGTCACGATTGTGGAATGTAATGAAAACAAGGACTTTATTCGTGTGCTAAAAAATAATAAATTTCTAAATTATGAATACGATTCCCCTCATTTAGTTGGAATCGATTGTATAAGACCATCATATTTTCCAATTTAAAAAGATACTATGAGAAAGTTACATAATATAGGATAGCTTGTTTTAGTTACGGGTTCTCTTAGGCGAAATCTTCTACAAACAGTCACCAAACTGGTATAATTTTGGATTCAGTGGGACAGGGTTCAGTGAGTTTGAGTTCAAAAAATGAGTTAAAAAATGTGTCTTACCGAAAGTCAAAAATGTATGAAAGTGATCATGTATCAATCTTAAGGAAAAAGGGTCAACCTATCTTTGAAATCATATGACAATAGGAAAAGAAATCACAACGAAGACCGATTACAAATAGTAAAAAAACTAACGGAAAGTCCCCATTCGCAAAAAACAATAACTTGGAGAAGCAATGTTTCCAATTATCTAGAGTTAAAAGCACGTTATAAATATTAGAAAATACGATAAAAATATTATATATCTAAAAAAAACGGAGAACAATGTGTTACTTTTGATACAATTGTATCAAAATGACAACACTACCTAGGCCGTGTTTCTCCCATTAATTTATATTATGCAAAGTAAGTATATTGCTATATGAATAAAAGCGCCCAACAAACTTATGCCAAATATAAAGATATTTTCTGTTTTTGACTGAACCGAGTTTTGAACTCGGGCAGCGCCTGCATAACACTCCAGCATTGTACCAACATGTTAAGGTACGGTGGAAAAGCCTGCTTCCAAATAACATATTATAATTTGAGAAAATGAACTCAAATGTAGTCGCTGTGGTGCAGTTGGTAGTACGTTAGCCTGTTACTCAGAGTTTCAAATCTCGGCACATGAAAATCAAAAAAATCTATGAGTAAAATTTGCCTAAGAAAAGCTTTTCCATGAGCTATTATGACATTAAAAGAAATAAATAAAAAAAGAGCTCGAAATAAAAGATGAAATTGTCAGTAGTATTAGACGAACGCGAAAGAAAAACCAGTATAAATCAGATATTGAAATCGAAACGAATATTGTTGTCGGTATCGATAGCGGAAACGATGTCGATAACAGTAACGAAAAATGAACACAGACAGCAACAGAAATGTTTTATTGAAAAATAAATACCTGTATTACCGAGCCAAAGCAGGTAAGTATGTTGTTTTTTAATGCATTTATTTGCTTCTTCAATATTATCAGTGGCTTTAATTCGAGTAATACTTAGGAATTTGTTTTCGAGTTTATTTTGTTTGAATTGACTCAGCGTCGCATGATAAACCATTACATAAAAATACACCTTTTTAACTAGTCTACCCTCATTAAGGTGCCTTTTTCGAAGTAATAATAACGTGAGAAATACTTACCGTTGTCCGATATTTTAACGAATAAGTAGCACCTTGTTCATAATTTTTCAGTAGTAATTATTATTTGATTTAATTACCATATATTAAGTATTTAATTTATTGGTAGTTATTGTTACAAAAAGTAGTTCTTCACGCAAGTCTTGTATTAATAACCCCGACCATTTCTGCTACCTAGGTGGTAAATTTTGTCAATAAAAGCAACGAAGGAATATAAATGGTTTTGTAAAACAAAGTTATTGGACAAATTTTGGGAAACAATTTGGACAACAGGACAAATGTTGGGCCACACATAAAAATTGTAAAGCTTGCATTGAGTTACTTCGATATTGGAGTCAAGAAGGAGGACGAAAAGGAGAGAGCAGGCTTGATAGGTGCACGTTTGGTTGGCACAAGTTTGCTGATGCTGGTTTGGCTGGTTCACGCAGACACTGGTGATGTGTCAATCTTATTAAATTCACATATTGAGGCAACGCACAACTCGTTGCCACCGCCACTTGAGTCTTTGTTATCTGTAAAATTAGTTGGACCACACAAAACCCACCAAAAACCCACCAAAAAAACACCAAAAACCCAATCAAGCCAGGTGGCTTGTTCGCTATTTCCGCAGAGTTCTTCTGGCAGCTGGGTGGCCACGACGAGGGTTTGAACATTTGGTGTGGCGAACATTATGAGTTGAGTTTTATAATTTTAGAGGGCCACGCAAAAGTTTGCCGCGTGTTAGATAAGCTTAATCTACCGTGTTTGTCAATAATCGGCATTTAACCTTGCCTTGATTTGCTGACATTAAAATTCAAGTCAGCAAATCAAAAGTGGACACTCACCTATCTTCGAGCGGTTCCAAGCTCACTATGGGATTGCCTTTCAAGGGATAGTAATCAATTGTGGTATAATGATCGTTTTCACCAATTGCTGATAAGGGCAAAACATGCTTAAGGTGCTTGGAATTGGTGTCTATAACTAAGAAACTAATCTTGAATAAATGCTAAAACTAATATAAACATGAGGTGGAAATTTGCCTTTGTGAACAGCACTGCACTGGATTCATTCTTCGATGATTCATATTTTAGTGGTTTGAGTGCAAGTACAAAGGAAAATTATAATTTTCTACTTTCTTTAAAATGTATTAAATTTTAATATTATTTCTATTCATTTTAAAATTAAAAATTATGAAAGTTTGTTCATGGTGGCGGCACTATCAGCCTAAGATAGCTTAACTGAAAAGTTTTTCTATAATTTTTAAAAGTGTAAATTGCTATCAACTACAATTCTATGTAATTTTAAAATAGCCAATTTTTGGAAATGCGCTTTAGGAAGTATGCATTACAAAAATATCTGTAATAAGTTTACGGTAATTTTTTTCATACTCAATTAATTTAAATTCACTGTATGTGAAATTCACTTATTACTTTAACAAATTAAATACTTTTCAAATTTAATTAAAATTATAACTAGTTATTTATTTCACAAAGAAAAATCAGCAATAACATTACATATTCATAATAAAAAATCACAAAACAAAAAAATAATTCAATGGAAAATTGTTTTAACTTTACTCTTTCATATGTAAAGGTAAGAACGCTACATTCAAATCTAGCGGTAATTTTAATTTTAATTTTATCTATATCAGAAATACGTAGCTATTTATTGCTACTACTTATTACTATTGCTGCTAAAGTGAAATTTAAACTTTTTGCTTTGGTTATAAAGTCTTAAAACGTGTATATCGTTATACCCTCTTGAATCAAATTTTGTAAAGGGGTTTTCAATGGTTTTTTTTTAATAAAACAGAATAATATTTCTAGTGTAGTACATATGTTACATTTAAGTATGGAATTCGATATCGCTCATGTGACCACGACGAGCACGTTTGCATTGACCGATTCTTTGGAGCCAATTTTCTTATACTCTTCCACACATATCGACCGGAACGTTGGCAATTTCGCGTTCCATGTTGTTCCTGAGCTCCTCTAAAGTTGTTGGCTTGCTGGCATAAACCAACGACTTAACGTAACCTCATAAAAAGCAATTCCAACGGCATTAATCGCCAAAAATAAGCTTCATCGCTGAAGATGATTTTTCAATGAAATTCCAGATTTTCTTTAAACTTTTGCAGTCGGCTTCACTTAAATCGGAGACTTTGCTTCTCGTTTTAATTTGATCTTGTAAGGGTGGAAGCCACAATATGGACTAAGAGTTTCCCAATCTCAATGAACGACGTGGAATCGGCTGATTTGGCTCATTTTGAAATGAAGCACAGTCTGTCTGGCGGGACGATTATTACGACCGAAAATTGGAGTAAGCGCTCTTAAAGTTGCTACCACCAACTCAGAATTTCCATAGTAATTTTTAATAATTCCCAAACGTTGCTCGTTCGTTAACTTCACCATGACAAAAATGTAAACCTTTTCAATGATGTTTTGACATTGCCAAATCAAATTTCAATTTAAGGGTGCGTTTGTATTTAATTACGAAAGTTGTATGTCCCTATTAAAAAACCCTTTATTTATCTGCCTATGTCTGACGATTGTTTGTTCGTCTATCGGAGAGCAGATTCCAACGACTTTTTTAATCATCACCCATTCTCTATAAATAGGTATGAAAGGTAAGGGTTTTCATTTATCTCTATTACTGATACTTTCCTCTTTGATTTTATGCTATATTATTTTCCGTTTTTTTTTTTTTCAATTAAGCAAAATTAAAAATGTATTATTTTCATTACCCTTAGGGATGTGAAACGACGCAAGAGAAATAAAACAAAAAAATATAAATTTTTTATTGAAAATAAAATAGGCATTAGGTTGGGTGGTTGGTTTGCTGGTCGTTTAGGGGAAAAGCGCCGTTTTTTTTTTTTTTTGATTTTGTTGATATTTAAGCACAGTATGACGAAACTCTTAACTGGATCTAATTTCAAGAATTAAATGGCAAAATCTTAACGCTCGTTCCGTTTAACTTACGTCAGCGGTCTAGACGCAGCGTGATAGAATATTAGCTCTGGGGTGTCAAGTTTAGCTCCTTGTATCTATCTATTTCGAACTTGTCTTTATTCCTTGCTTTGCATTTCTAAAGTTATACCTGTGTGTGAACTAAATGTTCCCTTTATCGTGGTTTTGCATGCATTTATGAAGCAAAGAAACATTTTTAATGGCGACAAAAATTATAGAAATTGATCGAGTAGATCCAAAGCAATAAAGATTTCAATGTGTTATTGGTAGGAGGTGCCCTCTAGCGGAAATTTACTCACATCCACGTACATGAATGCCGGAACGTAGATACTGTTTAATATGTCTAACATCTGGTAAACTCAAATACATACGCTTTATTTGAGTCATTAGTCGGCTAAACATTTGCAAAGAAAATCGATCCTATAAATTTAAAAATTTCAATACTTAATTTTTTTAAAAATGTAGTGGTTTATTTTTAAACTTTAGTTTAACATTTGGTATTTATTAACCGACGAAAACCAACTAAAAAAAAGATACACACATTTGGTTCAATTACACAAATTTTATTTAAATTACTATACTAATATTAGTAAATGTACTGGCACTACAACCGATGATCGGTCTTGACCGCTTCGCCCGTCGCCTGTGCAATGCGCGCGCTGGCCCAATTGTTAAGGCCAAGCGCAGTGAGGTCGTCCTGTACCTGGGTTTTTCTAACGGATATTAGGACGTCCTCCTCACCGTGAATCGAATAAAACACACTTCTATGTAGTCTGAGCGCTTTCTGTCAATCGCTCAACATGACCCAGCCAGCGAAGCCGCTGGATTTTTATACGTTTGACTATGTCATTGTCGGCGTACAGCTCATTGTTCAATCTTATTCGATACACGTCGTTCACGCATATTGGACCGTAGATCTTACGGAGTATCTTCCTCTAGAACGCTCCTAACAGCCTTTCATCATTGATGGTCAGTGTCTACGTCTCTACAATATTATGGCATTGGGAGTCTAGCGCAATTAACCGTTTTTTGATTGCGAACACGCGTGAAAAATTTTACTTACTTTTCGAAAGAAAACGATTTTGTAATGTAAATATTTGTTGTTGTAGGTTTTAGCCCAATGCAAATTGTTTCAAATCAATGTTTCAAATCGCAATCGAAAACGATTTGTGGCGCTAGGCTCCCAATGGCCCAGTGTATCAATCGCGGGGGAATACACGAGTTGTTTTCCGTCAACTTTACTATGCTATGTATCAATTAAATCTCATAAACTAAATCAAATTCATGGTTTACGATTTGAAAAATCGCTTTTTTGCCACACTGTGCCTTGTCATTGATATTGACAACATAATAAAGTGGCAAGGGAAATGTAAAATTTTTTTACTGTAAAAATTTAATAATAATGAGGAATTCGAAGAAATTATCTTCTACTAAATACAATAAAATATTAAGTTATATAATTTTTAAATTTTTTAAGGTTATAGTTTCACTAACCTTTTAAAGTGTTATGATAAAACTTTGTGTGCTTGAACTATGCTTTAATTCAAAATGCTGCACAATCACAGAGAAATCGTTGTTATATTTATTTAATTATTACAATTAAGTATGTAGGCCTATTATATTTTAAAGCATAATTTTTTGTTTTGTTATTAAGTTTTCACTTTTCTTTTTTAAAACAACGCTCTTTATATTTTATTTATGTTTTTTGTTTCTCCTAATAATTATCCGCTACTTTAAACTCTTCACTTCCGTTCAAAATAATAATGGTGACAACAAATTTTACTTCCTTTTCCGTGCTTTTAAACACATTTGCACACAGACACACACACACACACACACACTCAAATGTATTTATACTAAAGCAGCAATGAAATATCAGCGCAACAAACACAGCAAAATTTGCCGGTAATCTCAAGCGTAAACAGAATCTCGATACGCGAGAGTAGAACGAACGGTAACGTAATCTCCTGCTATCAAACTGACTGACTGAAGTGGAGCCGAACTTTGCTAGCGGGATGACACTGTATATACACTCGAAATGACTGCCTGACTGTCTGACTGACTGAACCACCCGCAATCGACAACAAACCAAGACTGAATTGAAATTCGCAAAAGAGATTCGCGTAAACATCACACAGAAAAATCGCAAACACACAGAAAATGAAATGAAAACAAAATCATATGAAAAACAAAAACCAAAGCAAAACACAGTAGAAAATCCAAACTTTATATGGGTGCGGAAAGTGGGGATATGAGGGATGCAGGAGGCGAGGCGCTATGGAGCAATATGGAGAGTGAATAAGTAGTTAAGTTAGTATGTAAGCAACAAAAGCAACTTGTTAAGCCCAAAAGACAACAACAGCAGCAACAACAAAGTCTCGATACATAAACGTGAGTTGCTATTGCTGCTGCTGCTCCTGCTGTCGTTGTTGTTGCTGTTGTAATGTACAAATGCGGCAACATGCCATGTGCAGTAAATGCCGCACGAGCCAAACAGCCAGCAACATAAATAAGAAGAAACCGAATAAGCAGAATGACAGAGATATAGTAGAAGAAGGCGAAGGGTATGAGCAGACCAACAAAGAGGAAGTTAATGTAATAACAGTCAATGCTAAAGCAGCCGAATCAGAAGAAGAATTTACGCATACGCGCACGAAACACAAAGCACATTTGCAACATTCATTGGATGCTGCAGCTGTGTGTGACAACAACAGAACAGAACAGAACAGAACAGATGAAGATGTTGCTGAAACAAGTGCTATTGCTGCTGGTGCTGCACGCTGCACAAAAAGTTACGTTGTTATAACTACGTTGCACAACAAAACAATGTGGCATGAGAAAATGTTGCTAATAGCCATCAAGCATACAACTTTAGGCGGGAAAAAATATTTTTATGATTAAAAAACTGCTACTCCAACAACAGCAACAACAAAGAAACGCACATGAAGATAGTATTGTAAATACTCTATGTCGTGTATCTCTGAGCGATAACATTTCAAAAGTGATTATTTTGTCAATTGCAGGCAACGACAGCAGCATCAGAAATGTTGCGGCATAAATGAATTTCCATTTACAAAAGGAATTATTGAGTGGAAGAATAGGTAGAGGAAGTTAGGAGATTGGGAGGATGGGATGATAGAAATGTACATCGAGGGGAGATATGTTCATATGCATACGAATAAGTGAATGCAGGGTTTGTATATGAGTGAGATGCAGATACAATTGCCTTCACCGATGCATCACAAATATTTTAAGCTTTGGCTTTTCTGCATTTAATATACTTAATTCAAGTATTTCAGACCATCAATAGACCAAGAACTCAAGTCATTTTGGAATTGATTCCCTCCTCAATATGTTTTATCACTTCTTGCATAAAAAATATATCTGGAATCTGGAAAGATTGGAACCGATTCGCTGGGACGACTCTGTTATCATATTCGTGCGCCATGGTCCTTCCAAAAAATGCTTCAACAAAGTTCATTTCGGTAAATAGATTTACTAACAATTTTGAATAGTTATCGTTTTCCAAAGAAATATTGTATCTAGTGAACAGCTTTGACTGAAATATAATACATATTTATATCTGTAGGTGAGTACTTATAAGACTTGCATAAGGTAAGGAAAATAAAACCATTTCACTTTATTCTACTTCCACCGGGCAATTTACTCCAATTTATTTATATTCTCAGCATAAAATTCCATTTCATCTAAGTACGCAAGAAATATTTAAGTTGTTAATATTTCCACGCTTGTAAATTCCCCTCAGAGCAAAGAATAAATATGTGTTAAACACTATTTTACAACCTCATATTTCTGCAAAATATATACACACATACATACATTCTCGTACATACATTGTAGTACTTATAAGAACAGAAACCAACATAATCAAGGTCGTGCTGAAATAGAAATTTATCATCATCCAACAACAACCCTGACAGTCAACAGTACAAGTTTATACGACTTTGCACGCATGTATGTATGTTTGTATGTATGTATGCATTATGTAATGATTCCTAACTCAAACCTATTCGGAGAAAAGGCAAGGCAGAAGAATATGTAAGTATGTAGTTATGTACGAGTATATAAAGCAGAAAGTAATATGAGAAGTTAAAGAAAAGCAACAACAACAACCCTATAATATTGCAACATTATTAACGCAATTCAATCCCTTTTTAACGCAAATTTACTTCTACTGACGCACATACATACATATGTACATACACATAAGTACATGACGGCTAGAACCAGTGACGGGTCTAAAATCTGGGTTTGTGAGAGGCTGATTTTTATACAATAGTTTCTGCCAAATACGGACTAAAATTAATATGGAAATCCAAACCAAAAGCAGATCAAATTAAAAAAAAATCAGACCAAATCCAGACCAAAATTCGGATAGGTTCGTGGATCGAAATAAATCTTCAAACAAACAGAGTCAAATTCGGAAAACTTGAAAAGAAAAAACACACCAAATACTAGATCAAAATCCACTCCCAAAACTGTGTAATATCGAGACAATCGGACCAAATTCAAATCAAAATTCGAACCAAAACTCAATCTGAAATTCAAATTGAAAGTGAGACCAGTTTCAGACTGAAAGTCAGAACAAAGTAGACAAAACCACAAACCAGGAGTCAAACAAAATATGAGATCAAAAATTAGTTCAAACAATATATACTATAGATACTTAAAAACTTATACCAAATTCTGACCAATTCTGTACAAATATGTATATTGAAAGGCATTTAACATACATATTTTTGAAAAAGGCATTGCGCTGCTACCCCACGCTCAAGATCCGTCACTGGATCTGAAACTGTGTATGCATGTATTTATTGGAAAATCTTTTTGCGTATTTGTTCTATGAAGAAATTTTCATTTCAACTTTTTCATAAAAAACAACATTCACGCCAACGAATGCCTAGTAGAAATAGAAGCAGCATCAAAAACAAGGCTACTTGCTTTCCAAAGAACGGCAACCGATGTTAGAATCTTACACACATGAGTTCACATCTTACATCGGAAAATATTGAATCAGTCCCGCTTTCGAATTCTCTTAAAATCCATACTTTTACGGAAGTGATGTTTCGACGCCTGGTTTTTCAATATATACGTTCATACCCGAAGCAAATTCCTGCTAGGCTTCAATGCAGAGGGTGTATGCGATGATGGTTTTCTGACAGACAGTGGTACGGACCGATTTTATGCTGTCTAAAACAAACACTTGTTTGCGAATTGCAACAAAAAAACACAGAAAGGATTAGGAATGTTAAAGAGTAAAAAACCTATAATCAGTCTGCCCATCTGTCTACTCCTCGCTGGTAACAGTATAGCAAAACAAAGTTTAAATATGAAGAGTTTGAGCAATTAAATTAAATGTTTGTTTTGTTTTTGTTTTTCTTCTCGGTGGCAAGTTGAAAATATACTGGAAATTTATGCATATGTACATATTCAACTATGTATGTATGTATTAACTTTTAAATATTTATGTGTATGTGTTCGTGCATGTGTGCGAATGTGTATGTATATTTGTGAATTTGATAGTTTGTTGTGTTGATTTTGAACTTTCATTAGTTGCCGTTTAAATGCTTTTAATTATGCTCATTTTAGTGGCATTAGCAGTACATAAATGCAGAATGCTTCAAACCTTCTCCTGCACCCAGTATCCCTTGAGCAGAAGAAGAAGCTAGTCTAGTATGGTGTGCTTTGATGAAATTAATGATTTTTTTTGATGTACTTCTCTTGAGCCCGCAGGCAACGAAATAAACGCTAAAGTTTTTGTTGATATTGTTCTTTATAGATATTTATAAGTAACTGTGTATGTATGTTGCAAGTACAAATGTGGAATATTTACATTTATTGCATTTGTGTTCGTAAATGCTTTTTACCCAGGACCTTTACTTTACTTACTTACTTTTAATGGCACAACAGCCCAAGGAGGGCCTAGGCCGAGCTTTTCGCATCCACTCATGTTGTGCGTGTTATATTTGTACATGAATGGAAGGGACCTACAGTTTAATGCCGAATCCGAACGGCAAAGTGAAAAGCCGTGTAAAAAATTTGTTTTTTTTTTTGCTTTTGCCTGTGCCGAGATTCGAACCCCGGACACTCTGCGTAGCAGTCCAACGCATTACCACTACGCCACAGCGACCAGGAAACATTTAGCCTCCTAAAAGACACCAATACGATTCCCTTATAAGAAGGTTAAGAGTCCTAAAAACTCTCTCAAAATATAGGTTTAGAAGGGGTTTTCCTATGAAAGAAGGCACGTGCTTATTATTCAAATCCATTTCTTAAATTTACTTCAAACTTTTTCAATTCTTGATCTCAAATTTCTCGTTAAATTTAAGTTATACATAAATTCTGCTTTTATATTCGTATTCTATAAAAATTACCCTACGCAGTATAAAAAATAGAAATCACGTTGCACTGAGGTATGAATATGTAAGCGATCTTTGGCATTTAATGTAATTTAAAATTAAAAAGATACCAATTTGAGTTTGTGCCAGCATATTACTGATTTTACTCACTGGAGTAAAACACTTATTTTCTTAGCTGTCCGGTTCATTAAATTTGCTTATATTATCTTTTTAATTAATAGATTGTAAATAAAACGAAATGAGAAAAATAAAATAAGATTTCAGCATCGAAAAATCTGTAAGTGTCTAAGAAATATAAATAAAGTTATTTTCTGTTGTACAGTGAAATTATCTTAAAATATGCATTTTATGCGTAGAAAACTTTGATGATTTTTTAACTTTAGGGTAAATAAAAGAATAGAATGTACTTAACCTTCGGCTTATTTATACTACCTATCTGAAGTAACTGCTGAGCCACCAGAACAGCATTTAGCATGTTGGAAGCCATATGGCGCAACAACAACCTAAGCCTAAGCTTCGTATGTACTCGTATATTTAAGTCTAACGCTTTTTCAGTGTACAAGTTTCAGTGTTCAGTCATCTGACAAGCCGTGTCAGATGATGTAGTTGGAAAATAACACAACACTGAGACGTCTGCAGATCTTTGTGAACCGTTGTCTTTAAATTGTACTCCGGATTTTCTGAGCTAATACTACTATACCCACTGTGCTATGGCCATACTCTTCGTAAAGTCCATGTTAGAATAGCGAAAAAAGCTATCGAGTAGAACCTCCTCGACGAAAGAGGCAGGCAACCCAGCCGACAACATGACTGGAGAAGGACCAGAAAACGGAAATCTAGTCAGTAAAACCAAATGCTAGGAAAAGCACCAAATTCCGCATTGATGCTCTTTATCCCGTTAGTGATTAACCACCAAATTATGTAAAATGCATGTACAGTTACTTTCTGCCCTGCTTGTGTTTTATTTTTGTAAAGCTACAAAGAAGTTACATCGATTTGTGTTTTACATAACTTGGGGGTCAAAGCAACGAAGAAGAAATTAGAAGTTTGTCTTAAAATTATTCAAAAGAAAATATTGAAAATTTCAATTAAAAACAATAATAGCAAATTGAAAGCACTAGCAGTGATTCATGTTTGAATGTAACGAATAACTTATTACCTTTCAAATGTCATAATTCCACAATATTGCAGATCCTATCTTTTACTCTACACCATTTCCTTAAAATACCCACATGTTACTTCTCACATATTACACACATTGTCAATTTTATAATTAGCTTCCATTTTTAAGACAATGTTCTGTTTGCTTTGGAGCTTTTTTTTTGTCGAAAAGTTTTTACATTATCCATACCTCTCTGGAATATGTACAAAAAATAAAAGTTTTAATTTTTAATTAAATGAAACGAACGAACCAAACAACCAACACACATTCGTAAGTTATAAATTGTTCACAAGTGTTGAAATGCTATTACACAATTTACGAAATTCGTTGTTGTTGAATTAATTTACCACTTTTTCTTCTTGTTCTTTTGATGAAAACATAATGTTTCTCACAGAGAGGAATTACGAACGAAAGCCCCGCCTACCCTTATTTTAAAGTACGTCTGGGAAAAATATTTGCAACAATATTTCATTGCCAAAGAGCTTTATAAGAACATACTTATATGTATTGAAGAAAAAATTTAATTCTCATGGTATAAAGTATGTATTGAAATTTTGTTCTTTGCATGAATAAAAAAAGCGCGCACATTTTGAAACATTTAATTTAAAAAATTTGCTTTATTTGTTTATTGCCAATAACTACATTTTCACATTGCGCAGCACAGCAACAACCGTGTTGTAGAGAGGGAGGAGGCAGTGAAGAGAGTAGAGCGTTGTAGAACGCGAAGTCACGCATCTCACGATCGAACTATTATAATTCCACCTTGATTTTTGTACTCGTACTTCTTGATTCTTCCACTTCTCCACTTCTCTCTGGCTTTACGGTAAAGAATTAGCCATTCTTTGCTTTGCAAACTTTGTGGAATGAGAAATGAGCTTAACATATAATTGCATTTGAGTATCGATTCATTGTTTTTGCTGTGTAGCGTTTGTTCCTGATGATAAAAAAAAAACATTAATTCTTCTTTGTGATATCTACAGGTACTCTACAACACTATAAGATTAATTTTTATAGGATATTTCAATTATAGTGCCGGTATTAAAGAACATCACTTGCATAGTAGCAACACAGGCTGCTAACTTATCAGCCAAGCAAACGATAGGTATCTACTACGCATTATAAGAAAGTATTACTAATTTAAAGCTATAACACATTTAGCATAGCATATTCCCACTTTGGCTAAGTCGTTTACAAAAAATAATCGTTTCCTAAGGTGTTATTTCTATTTGCGTATCTCTGACGTTTACTTTACATTATGCCCTACGTTCGATTTTTTGGTAAAACGAACGAGCTTACTTTGTTGGCTGTATAGTGATTACAGAAATTAGGCAAATTGTCTATAATTTATTTTCAATATACGGTATGGCAAAGTTCCTAAAAACAATGTATAAATTTAAATAAGAAATTTCTTAAGAAACCATTGCAGAAAAACATTGCATATGCAATGTTGAATACTTACATTCCTAGGCAATCCTGGAGTTAAATACATATACCAGCAAATAAGTTAAAATAAGTAATCTAAGTGGAGATAAAGTTGCATTATTCGCGAATACCCAAGCTATCGACAAACAACTAATACTATTTTCTTTATGAATGTGGGTAGTTTTTCAGATTCCTCAAGAGTTGTTTACTCTAATTTTATATTTCCTGCCCTATAGAAGGATAAGTCAGCTCAGAGCCTTTTCGCAGGAGTCAGGAACGCAAAAATATCGACGGATATTGTATGTCCACTTTTTTTCCAGCTTAAATAATAAGTATGTATAGTCTGAAATACAGTGACCAGATCCTGAAAGCTTCAAAGCTTAAATTTTGGTCCATTTTTTTTATTTTCTAATTCAAGCGCTATTAGTAAAATTTATATTTAATAATTTTGAATTTTGTTCCTTAATATCGGGCACTTTGAACAAATTATATTTTTATTTAAACATAAACAACTGGAATATTTCTATTCATTTTGGTCAAAGAAAAGCGTAAACAAATGTTCCCGTCCTTTAATCTGTTTCCACTAAAATGGTTGCGTATATTCTATGCGGAGGAGACTGGCTCTCACAAATTTAAGTCTAAAATAATATGATTTGGTCTTACTAGTAATATTACTTAATAACAAAGTTTATTTCTCTTTTTTAAGAGTTATTGAAAAACAAAATCGGGTTTTAATCAATTTTGAAGTGAACTGAGTTTTGTAGGCTCTAAGTGAATAATACAAATAATATACATTTCGAAACCAAACTCACCTCAGAAATGAATCGAGAAAACTTAATTATTATTTTATTATTACTATGATATCAAAATATCAAAGCAAAATATTGTTCTTTAGACATCCATATAAAAAAAAAGTTATCTTTCTTTGTATATGGTAAAAAAAGTATTCTCGAAAACCAATCAATTTTTGATATTATAAGTAATGATCAACATGACATTAAAAAATGCTTTACGTTTTGCTGTACAACACTTAATGCTGTATATAGGATGAAAATGCTGTACAATATAACAGAATTCTGTTCGTATGGTCACTTTATATTATTTTCGTTTATCATTTTCAAAAAATCCCAAAAGTCCAGGATAATGTGAGATCTTTACTTTTATATTATATTTTTATAAAGGGTGTTTTTTCTAGAAGTGTGGTTTTCAATCTGGCAATACTTTTTTCGGAGTTGGTCTTTTTTACAGCTGTCACTTGATTAATGCTCAGTTTGGTTTGCCATTTCATAATGAATGACTTCCGCCTGTACAATGTATACAAATTATTGAAATTTATTGTCAAAATTCATGCGCTGTGAAAAAAGTGTTTCGCAAGCTACGTCCATTTAGCGACGAGTCTCATTTTTGGCTCAATAGATACGTGAATAAGCAGAATTGCCGTAATTGGAGTGAAGACCAGCCAGAGGCAATTCAGCAGCTACCAATGCATCCCAAAAAATGCGGTTTAGGGGCAGGTAGCATCATTGGCCCGTAGTTCTTCAAAGACGATGAAGGCCGCAACGGTATGGTCAATGGAGAAAGGTACCGTTCGATTATAACACTTTTTTTGGCCGAAAATGATAGAATTGAACTCGGCCGACATATGGTTCCAACAGTACGATGCCACATGTCACACTGCAAGCGAAACCATGCATCAATTGAGAGGCGAATTTGGTGAGCAGTTACAGTTAATTTCACGTTTTGGTGTAATCAATTGGCCACCAAGATCAGATGATTTGACCCCGTTAGAATATTTTTGTGGAGCTATGTCAAGTCTCTTTTCTATAGGGACCGGCCAAATACGATTACTGCTTTGGAAGCCAACATTGAACGCGTCATTTGTGAGATTCCGGCCGAAATGTGTGAAAAATGTGCCAAAATTGAACTTTCAGAATGAACCACTTGAAGCGTAGCCGCGGGCAACATTTAAGTGAAATTATCTTTAAAAAGTAAATAACAGGAATTGATTTATCGATCCAAATAACAATTTCAGAGTTAAACTTTCAAAGTTGGAGAGATAAAGGATCATCGATAGAAGCGCAAACTGTCGATTGTTTGAATTAGGAAGCTATCTTGAATTTGCAGTTAAGTGGAGGTGGCGTATGTGCCCCAGCGGTGAAACTTCACCCTTCTACCCTATATGACTGAAATTCCAAAAGAGTAAACATAGACACCATCGATAGATAGTTCATATGTAGTAAGTAGTAAGTTCAATCTTTTGTTCAGTTGATTATGTATGGCGCTTACTGTTGCTGTTAAACAACGTAGGATACCTTAATTGTGTGCTTGGCTATAATAAGGAAGGAAATTATGTCAGATTAGATAGTTCAGTTACTAAGGAAAAAACTTAAACTTACAAATTTTTTTAAAACAATACTGAAAATATTATAGTTTCAAAATGTATTTTGATTCTCCTGATAAATTTAAAAGTGTTATGATTTTATAAAATTAAGGTAGCGATATACACATTTAATGTTTTTTTTTTGGTAATAAATATGATTTTTGACTACTTTAGTAAGATCAAGAAACTATGTTAAGGTTGCAATTCAAGTTTTTCTGTTTCCTCGCAGAGATGCGTTTCTATCAAAGTTCACGAGTTCGGTGTGATTCAACGACCCTAAAAGCACTTGAGTTAGATATTCTGTAGATTTTTCCTATTTACATTAAATATTTCTTTTGATTTGTTTAATTTTTGCTTGTATTTTTTTGGGGTTAAAAATATTCCTTGTATGCATACTAAGTGGAGAAAAGTTGAAGCGCCTTCATTAACATAGTCGAGCAATGGGAGTAGAATTAAGCTGAATTACTTTAAGCGTACACAACCAGCAATAGCAGCAGCAGACGAAAACTTCAAGTACACACGATTTTCTACTGCCACTTACTGTAATCCGATACCTACATTTTTTTAAGTCAAATCGTAGCAGCCATATATGTACATATGTATATGTTCGCATATATGTACTACATAGTTGGTACACCTTTCACGCTCTTACTGTTTTTTATGTATTGTTTTTTATATTTTCAGTCCTTGTTTTTGATTTAATTTTTCTGCTATATTATGGCAGAAGAAATCCCCTTAATTTTTTCTTTGTTATTTATTCCCTTTTCAACAAATCCACAAAACAACAAAAAGTAAAAACTCCAAACAATTTCAGTTGCAACAGACGCTGGCTGCTTCCTGAAGTTACGACGACTGGCATACATTTTTCCAGCGTCTGTTTACTTATTTGCAAATAAAAATGCCTAGAATAATCCTACTTGTTAGGCTATGGTAATTGTTTCGTACTTCATATTCATATGTTGCTTGATTTCTGGTTATACCCAGGGAACGTATTTATTTGAAAGTTTCAGAAACCGTGTTTATTTCTATCTGTTCGGTTTATGCAGTGTGAAAGATGCGAAAGATGCGAAAGATGTTGCTGTCAATTCATTTTAAGCAGTGAAAGGAATTTATTAATTTCTGGATCATTATAACGAATAACTAAAAGACCTAACGTTAAGAATAGTGTTACCAACATCTGAATTCCAGGAGGAGGATAATGAATCATTTTCTAAATCGATAGCACTAACAATCGATAGCAAATCACAAAGCCAAATCGGTGCCATATTAAGGAAGATATGGTTCATTAAAATTCATCAGTAGTGTTCGCTAGAATTATTGCTTACCATTTTAGGCTCGTTAAAGTTGTGTGAACATGGGCCAAAGACAAGTATTCCGTATAAATTTCACTACCAAAAATAGCTCGTTTCCCATGTGGTGATATCTATCAAGAACTTCTTGTATGACTAGAGCAGGACTTTCAAAATTGTAATTTTGTGAAGAATATACACTGACCTGGGACACATTTTTTAAGCTAAAATTGCATTCAATTAATCGCAATTCCAGTTTTAACTTTCGAAAAATTTTTGTTTCATCTGAAATTGTTTATTGGGTGAATAGAGTATATCGCGAAACATTCATATGTGAGTTTTAACATACTCCCATTGAGAAGAAGCATAACAACAGACCATAGTTAAAAAAGACAAAAGTAAGTGCCAAGCAAGAGCAGCATAAACATACAGACAACAGGAAACAGTAGCAGTAGGATTCAAGCGGATTCAACTTGTGTGCGAGGTGAGGGTTGCTAGTGTTTCGGATATCATTAGGTAAATATGTACAATAGACAACAAGGTCGCTCAATCTGTGAACGCTGGTATGATCCCATAAACAAATTCTTTAGTTCTTAAGTTTCTTTTATTTTACAGAACCAACAAACAAAACATACAAAAAAGATGGAAAGTGTAAAGTTCATATAATAACCGTAGCAACTTCGCAACTTAGTACTTCTCATCCTCTTTGTTGTGCCATTTGAAAAAGCAATGTGCTACTAGAAGATACACACTTGTCACTATAATATTTCCAATCATCACCGGAAAGCCAATCTTAAAAAATCTCATAAATGTCATATTGTATCCATGTTGGTTGGCAATACCACTGGATACCACGTTGGCCGAAGCACCAATTAGCGTACCATTACCACCAAAGCAAGCACCCATTGCCAACGCCCACACCAACGGATGCAACGGCAAATCCAGTTCCTTATTTTCCGACAGTGATACAACAATTCTGATCATCATCGTTGTCACTGGTATATTATCCAGAAATGCCGAAGCAATACCAGTAACCCACAGGATAATCATAAGAGCGACCATTAAACGATATTCCGCACTAACACTGAGCACGATGTTCAAGACGAATTGCCCGACAATCGCAATGAGGCCCATCAGCGAAAGCGCTTCCATCAGAATGAAAAGCGATGCAAAGAATAATAGCGTAGACCACTCGATGCGTGTCAGTATGGCTTCGATATCGCGAATATCGGCTAGAATAAGCAATAGGATGGCCCCGGTGATAGCAGTCCATCCCATCGAGAGATGATGCAGATCTTTGACAGAATGTAGAAAAAATAATGTGATGACGAAGGCAAATGCGATTACGGATTTAATTAGGAGTGTTTTACTACGTATGCCATACATTCCTTTTAACTGAGCCAGCGTCTCCTCATAGTTGGTAACGATTTTCTTTTTCTCATTTATTAAACTCAACTTACGCCTGAATTCGTTGGCTTTCTTTTTTAGCGTTTCACGCACAAGATCCTCATCCGCGGAATATGCATTCATTGAAGATGCTGCGTGCTCCCACATGTGAATTTGGCGCAGCAAATCTAGTTCGTTCTCTTCATCAGATTTAAACTGGAGATCGCTCACCTTCCAGAATCGTATACGTAATTGAATGTAAGTTTGTAGCAGCACAAGTAGAATGCACGGCAATGTGTGCACCATAAAATTGCCAAAATGAACGTTATGCGAGACTACGTAAATATTTGTGGTGATTATAATGTTTGGCGGATCACCGACCGGTGTGCAGGCAGCCCCAATGTTTGCATTTAATACTAGAAACATTAGGACCCAAACTGGATCGAGTGATGTGGCTTCACATAATTTGATTATGATTGGAGCTATGAGCAACATCATGGTGACACTGTCCAAGAACGCCGAAAGGAAGGCAGTAAAGAAGCACAGGCTATTTATAAGAGGCCATATGTGCCCTTTAGATATCTTGTATGCGTATACTGCAAAAAAATCGAAAATTCCCGAATCGGAGAGAATGCCAACCAATATCATCATACCGAACAATAACAATATCGTTTCCATATCAACCCAAGACACAATCGTCGCCAAAGTGGGACGAGAGCCCAGCGCTGCAAGAACGCCTATAGATAATGTAGCTGCGATGATTGAAGCAATTGTTCGATTTATGATTTCCCAAACAATCATGATGTATAGGAAGAGTAGGATGAGACTGCCAAAAATAATTCCCAATTTGTTATCAACGGGCTTGCTGTTTATCCAAATCTTCACAGTCACTGTGGTTTTAACATTCGACACCATTTTCAGCCGAAGTTCATTCTTGCTTTTATCATCGTTAGATATATTCGGCTCCAGATTGAGTATTTTAGTCTTCCACATGGGTTTCACTAAATCGAAATTTGTATTTGTCCCAAGTGGTACCAAGTGCACTTTCCATGCATCTGATATGTCTCGTGTTTCTTTAATTTGGTTGTCATCGCCATAATAAACTCGCTGAAATTGTAATGTCAGAAAAGTTGCCTCCGGATTGTTAGTTACACTAGCCTCAAATGGTCCCATTACATCGACACCTATAATATGGTTAGGCGCCATCGCGGGTAACACGTAGATTTTTTCTGTGTCTGCCAGTATCGTCATTAGCTTTGTGTCGCGCTTGTCCTCCTCCTTTATCATTAAAAATGTTGTAAATATAACCCAAAGGGCAAGAATTCCGTAGATTTTGAAGTAATGTAGAAAAACTTTAACTTTGCTTTTTGGTGTTTTCGGTTTTTCCGGTGCACTTGGTGCTATAATTTGTACTTTCAGTTTCTTGCCCTGCTCTGGTAATTCATCATCATCATCATCAAGATCATTGTCATTCTTATCAGCGCCACCTTTAATTCGTCCACGTTTCAGATGTAAAAGTTTAATACTGGCCATTTTTCAAATTTACTCGTATCTTAAAAAATATTAACGTTTTCTATTAATTAATAATTTTTAAATTAATTTCAAGACATTTGGAAATTTGGTTAACTAGATTTTTTTTTGCGAATTTACAAAGTACACTTTCCGAATTTTAGTGAGTAAGCTCCCATGAATACGGCTGCAGCATTAGAAGGCGACCACATAGTGACATCTACGGCAAATGTGTTCATGTTGTCTGCGGCTGAATCATAATGAACTGTGGCAATTCCCACAGTTCTGTGCAAAATGTGGGAATTGCCTCAGTGTAAGACATTTGTTTTGTCCTGTTGCAGCCGCATCCAATGTGTTCGGCACCATAAACTCTTCAATTTGCATTTAATATTTAATTTGTATTTAACGTGAACTGAAGTCGATCTTCAGTCTTGAATAATATAAAATCGAGCTGGTTGCTTCAGAGTGTGGCACATTACCATTGATTGCATTGCTTGGATAAAGGCTTTAGCTACGATCACATATAAAATTGCACTTTTTTTAAAATACATTCATTGAAAGTCTTCATTTATGTATGAAATTAATTATTATGAAATAAATATAATCATGCCACTTGAATAGTAATTACAAGCGCCAATAATATGTAAATTGTAGTTATAATAATATTTGAAATTATAACTGGAAATCCAATTTATGTATATCCATGTTTTTCGGCAATGCTGACACTCACTTCATTTACCGAAGTACCGATCAAGGTGCCATTGCCACCGAAACATGCACCCAATGCCAATGTCAAAACCATTGGATGTAGTGGAAGGCCTAATTCATTATTTTGTGACAAATAATTTACAGTTTTCAGCATCATTGTCGTTAAGGGAATATTGTCCAAAAAAGCCTAATATATCGCTGTAACCCAAAGTATAATTAGAAGCGCTTTTATTAAACGATACGCCGGATTAGCTAAGAGAATGATATGTACTACAATATTGCCAAGCAAGCACCTCTTTGAGAGTGCTTCCAAGAGTATAAAAAGGTATGAGGAGAAAATTAATATTGACCATTCGATACGAGCCAATATGTATTGTAGTATCTACTAGAATAAGTATTAATATTGCGCCGATTAAAACAGTCCACCCCAAGGACAAGTGCTGTATGTAGTAGATCTTGTGGAGTGCAAAAAAAATAACGCAATAATGAAGACGAAGGCTATTAATGATTTATATTATAAGAATTTTATCATATAGGTCGATTTCAATCAAGATCCGGTGAATCTAATTGGCGTTCCAAATATTGAGCCTGTTTTTTCAGCGTTTCTCGTAGAATTTCTGAATCTTTTGAGGTGGGAACAACACGAGCTTATGCGCGCTTCTGCATGACAAACTCCCGAAGCAAATCATTCGCTAAAGATTCCCGAGTATCTGGAGATTTCAGATCACTGACATTGCGATACATGACATGCAATTGTATATGAGTCTAAAGCAATTAGTGCAATATAAAATTGCCAAATTTTATGTCATTCTGAACAATAAAGGGATTCGTGGTAATAATGATGTTCGGTGGGTCACCAATTGCTGTAGCAGCAGCTCCAACATTCGCATAGATATCCAAAAATATGAGCATTACTTAATTCTGGATCCTGCGAAGCAGCTTCACATAAATTGATTACCATTGGAGAGATAAGTAGCAGCATGGTAACTTTGTCCAAAAATTCTGATAGGCCTGCAATGAAAAAGCAGAAACTAGTAAAGGCCACATATGTCCCTTAGATACTTCATACGCATATACAGCAAAGCAGTAAAAAATTCCCGAATCGGAGAGAATCCTAACAAGTATCATACCAAAGAATAATATTCTAGTTTCCATGTCAACCCAAGATATTATTGTAGGCAATGATGGTCGTGAGCCCAAGACCGTCAATACGGCTATTGCCAACATCGCGGATATCATTGAAGCGATTGTGCGATTTATGATTTCAAAAACAACCATAAAGTACATGAAGAAGTGCACAAAACTATCATACATGTATACTTAATACCCGAATGCTTATCCACTGGATATTTATCAATAAAAATTCTTGTAGTTACTGCAGATGTAACATCGGTAAGCGTTTTCAGGTTTAAATGGCTAGTTTTTTTTTTACTCTCCGATTGTTTGCCTTCTGCAGCTCGAATAAGTACAAGGCTTCGTGTTACAGATACAACGTAGTCGTAGGTTTTCTCCCGTACTATGACCACTTTGCGCATATCGGAAATGTCCTTTCGTTTGATCGCATTTTTATTGTCATCGTAATACACTCGCTGCATTTGGAATGTGAGGTGTTTCCCATTTTGCTCATTGACAGCCTCTTCCTCACTTATAAATGGGTCACTTAGATTTACGCCAATCAGCCGTTTTACATTTACCTCCGATATGCTGTAGTCTCGTTTGATGCCGCCTGTGATTGCCACCATCTTATGATCGTGTGCTTTTACCTTCCTTGACCATAAACATATTGTGAATATAAGCCAAATTACGAAGATCGAGTAGATTTCTATGTAGGTTAGTATAACTTTTGCTTTATTTGACGGTGGCGTCGGGGGCGGTTCAGAATTCGGTTCGTTTTTTCTACTTTTGATATTCTCTTTGTCGTTGTAGGAAATTTAACTTCTTCTGAATCTCTGAGAGTATCCTATGACATTTTCAATCAATTAAATGTATTTGTGCCGAATACTAGTACTTAGTTTGCTGTATTTTCAAATGTCATTAACATTTTCACATTCAATTTATTGATACTGAATACGAAAATAAAAGTAGTGCCAAAATTTCTTTTGTTGTTGATACATACTCGTATATCACTGTGTGTGTAAAATCTGACTATTTCGTTTTCGGAAAAATTTAAGAACTCTTCTCAAAACTGTAGCTTTTGTTCACAGTTTTAATTAAACTATATCATTTAACAAATCTAAATTCTATACATTACAATTCAATTACTTAAGCTAAGGTATAAATATTATGGCTCTCCTGGAAAACAAATACATATTCACAATATTTAATCCTATCAATTTTCAATTAAAGCCAGCAATATTCTTGCAAAACTTGAGACGGCAACAACTTTAGCACGTGCTGAGTTTTAACTCACACCAGCAAAACAATTATACAATTATAAATTTCATACACACACACATACACGCACAGCTGTGGCTGTGTTAATGCAATTAATTCTGGTAACATAATCTTTTGCTACACGTATTTATGACATGAGATGGAAGAAGGAGGCGAAGTCATATAGTAGTATCTTATACTTGCTTCTCTATGTAGCATATTTGCATATGTACTTGTTACTACCACCAAACACCACAACGATAATAGGAAATTCAAGTGAAGGTAAATAAATACTAGCTGATACATACACACACACCCACACACACACATACTTATGTATATGTATCTATGTACATACATATATTGAAAATATGTACAGAAAATTTAAGATATTGCCAAGGATATGAACCGCTTACAGGCACAAATAATTAAATTACACTTGAAATCTCTCGGTATACATAAGTACATGTATGTATGTACATAGTATGTATGTACATATGTATATATGAAAGAAAGAGAATATGTGTATAGGTAAGTGGCTATTTGAATGTTGTGAATGTGCATCTAATGCAAATATGTTAGAAGATTTCTTTAAAATGCAATATTTTCATTATTGCTGTATTTAACGTCAATACAAAAATTCCGAAGATTTTTGGAATAAAACGGTAGGATAAAAATGCTTGCTGCAAATAGGTAGTAAACCGAAAATTCCGCCACGAAATCCTATATACCAGATCAAAATAAAATTGAATATGCCTCAATCTATGTATGGATGTGCTATTATGCTATTAAGTAGTATGTGTCTATCGATAGGCTGCGACTATGCCATGGTAAGACAGAACATTTGCAGAGAAAAAGTGCAAGTCTAAAAGACGTAAAGGTGTACCACTTCTTTAGTATGTAGCGGCTACACCTTTTACTGCAATTACCACTAAAATCTTTTATTAAAAAATCAAATGGTCATCTCTACAAGGAGGAAATGATTCTCTTCAAATCTACCTGATTTTTGCCTATGTAAATTTGATGAGATGCAACAATCCGTTTCTGAGTTAACCTCTCATTGACATTTTTGAAGTGAAACTTCTTTGGTCGCGAGTAAACTAAACTGGAAAAACTGAAAGCAATATTGCAACGGAAGCAGAAAGATTTTGCAATGGAAACATGTCAATGTGATGGATTTGTAAGGGATAAATATAAAGAAAGAGTATATGTATGTATGTGGCATAGCAACAATGATAGAAAAAAGATTGAGCAATTACTTCGTAAAAAAATGTAATCTAATGCGCTGGTACGTCATATTATACACTATGCTGTGATCTGATTGGCTAAAGTACATTTTCAATTGTCTGAGAGAAATAAAAACAAGATACTTTGGTAAACCAAATGCAAACAAAGGTCCGGTATGACGTAACCAAATAATAATGTGCAATTCTTAATCTTGTATTAGATCATTCTTGATGGTATACGAATACAAATAAAATGGAGCACAATTGCAAAATACCATACTTATACTACATATATTTTTGATTTTGAGCACCTGGTTGTAGAAAACAGTATTTATTGGAATGTAAGAATCGATACATCTACGTGGTATACAGCTACAGCTAAATCATACATACGAATACATATGTAAGAGAAACGGAAAATGACAGATGATCCAATTTTCCGCAATATTTAGACATAGAATCGAGAACATTCACCTCATACTTCAGCTGCTACAAACCATTTATAACATTTGAAGCACAACTCGGCGAGCAGGATTAAAATTCTCTGGATTCTCTAAGGCTAGCAAGAGTAGCAGAATTGCAAAACTTAGACATCCGTACATGACGAAAGAACATAAAAGTTAGCTATTTTTGCACCCTGCAAGGGCATATGCTAGACTTAGAGAATCCCCCTATTGTGTACTTTTATTTTGTATATTAAATCTTCAAATGCAACCTGCAAACACACACTATCTTTCTCGATCTGTTTTTTCGTACCATATATGTATTCTACATGTTCCTAGTTGCAGAAATACCAAACAAGTTTCTCTTCTATCGAAGGCACTAAGTTGTTCATGTAAGTTTATTAAGTAGTTCTCTAAAATAATAGAACTTTACTTTACTTTTAATGGCACAACAGCCCATGGAGGGCCTAGGCCGAACTTTTCGGATCCACTCATGTTGTGCGAATGGATGGGACCTGCAGTTTAATGCCAAATCCGAACGGCGAAGTGAAAAGCTTTTCATAGCAGTTTTTACTCTTGTAGGTTTGCCATTGCCTGCCAAGAGGTGGTGCCATGTAAAAAAATCATTTATTCTGCTTTTCTTTTTTATTTTGCCTGTGCCGAGATTCGAACCCCGGAAACTCTGTGTAGCAGTCCAACGCATTACCACTACGCCACCGCGACCACAGGAAATAATAGAACACTTATAAATATTAAGAACTAGAAATTGAATTTTGAAGTGAATGCAGTTTTGAGGTTATTTCAACGCCATGTTGGAGTTGAAATTTCTATGTTAAACTTAAACGAAATGGATATTTAGAACTCGTTCCGAAAATAACTAACTGTGGAATCTAACAAGTAATATGCAACGAAAAAATTTATGTTTATTGTTTCTGTAAAGAAAATTTCTCGTCCTACTCTAAATCTGAATATATTTTATTTTTCGATTTGATTCAATTTGGATCAGCATTCATACGGATTATTCAATCACAGACATACATACAAACATATATGGAATTTGGAGCCTTTACCACGTTAGCCTACCCAATAGCCCACCTTGAAATTTAGAAAGTATAACTTAACTTAAATGCTCAAAATTTGTGAAAAAAAATAAAATATCTTTCACACAAAATTTAATTAAAAGTGCAAAGAGTTAAACAGAAGAGTTTATGGTTTTTGACTTTGGCATATTTGCACGCCAACTGATAATTATCGCCGCCTAAAATGCGGTCAGAGGTTGTGTGACGACTATTCGGCGGACAAACAATGACGCCGAAGATGCAGGCAGGATATTTTTACATAAACACACACACACACATGTGCATGCATTTGGTTAATTTGGCGTAACCGCCTTATTTTTGCGCCACATACTCGTACAACATACGACATTCATACATACCTGCATTTATTTATTCTCATATGTATGTATGTATGTGTGTATGTTTTCTTTTTCAGATTTCTTTTACTGCTTTTTTGTGCCGCATGAAATTGATACTCTCCTCATTTAAGGTTTGCATGAGTGTATCGCAAAAGTATTTTGCGACTTAAGTTGTAAAATTAAAACACCTGATATGACGCAGGTGGAGTTTTTACACGGAATATGAGAAAAACTGTTTCTGTTTGTGTTTCTCTCAGCTTTGGTAGGAGGCGGTAGAATAAGTATTTTGAATGCGCACATGCGTGCATTTCATTTCACTTTTGTTTTTTGTTTTTTCTTTTTGATTTCTGTTTTTGTGGTGGCCTTTTCAAGTGTTACTAATTTAAAGCATTTCCAAAGAGAATTTCTGTACGCATGCGCACATTTTTAAACTTAAATCATTTATTTTTCTGTTCTTCTACTTTGTTTTTTAAATGCTTTACATTTTTTCCTTTTGGCATGAGAAACAATGAAAAATTGTCTTCCAAGAGTGTCTCCATGCGCGCGCGCCCGTGTGAGTTAAGCTTGTGTTGTTTCTTGTTTTGTTTTTGTGCTCAACTTTTCGACATATGCTTTGTGATGAAGATTAAGTAGAAAATAATTACACACTGTTAAGGATGATGCATCATGACGATTACAGTAATTTCCTGCTTAAAATCGATCAACATGAATGTAAGTAAATTCATGCATATACAAACCTACATATGTAAGTAAGTACATACGTGCATATAAAAACTATCGATATGTGCATATATCATAGGTAAACAGATTTAGCAAAAACTTGTTTCATATACCAAGTACCAAGTTTTATAATTTTCATCTTAGGTAAGTATTTGGGGAAATCTCATTTGTTGTTCGTAGATTTCTGATAATCGGACACGAATCTTAATATCTAATATCTTAATTTGTCTAATATATGTATTATTTAAAAAAATTTTACAACTGAAGTGAAACTGACTTAAGCTGAGCTCCTTTCGTTTTTTTTTTTTAATTATTTTAATTAAAAAAACGGTTATGATAATAGCTCATTTCGTGTTCTTGTAGAATATCCTTTTTCACGGTTAATAATTGTAACACCCTTCTTCTCCGAACTTTATGTTTTATTGTATGCAGTTGGTGTAAATTGCTTAAAATCACGGCATTTGTCGATTTATTTTACATTTTACTAAGCAAATTCCTGCACACTTTGTGTAAAGCAACAGACAGACAGACAGGCAGACGGACAAACATAGAAAGCATCTTTCTCTGCACCATAACGCACATGTACTACCAACATAACAAAAATACACTCGTAAATCTCATGGAAATTTAATAAGTCAAACAAGTTTATCATAAATTTTTAGCAATTTTCTTTTGACATTAATTTATGGTAAATGTTTTTATTGATGTTTTACAAGCAAAATAAAAACAAAACAGATGAAATGAAAAAAATGATTAAACGTTAAATTGACATATTGATAACTTAAGTGAGGGTGTACTTTCCACTGTGCCCACAGAATTCTGCACACAAACAACGCAGAGGAGTTTATTAAAGAACCTACCTTTTGTTTTGCTTAAAAATAAAAGATTACCCCCAAAAATATACTTCAAGTTTATGATGAAGTAAGGTTAAGCTTTATATTTAGCTAGCTGGCCTAAAGCCGTCCACAGAAAATTTTAATTTGATATTCCGATATACCGATCATGGTTGGATTCATCTGATCTAAGATCACTGTAATCAAGGTAACATAACCTTAACGCAGGAAACAATAATATTAACGATGCGACATGACTGTGCTAACATCCTAAAATGCAGTCACATTAACGGTGGTAACTCTTCCACCGATAACAAATGTAATTTGTTTAGCAAAAAAAATTACTTTCGGAGCTTTTCTTCCCCGATATCACAGTTGGTCTTTGGGTTTCCTTTCTTTTGTTAATGGCATGACAGCCCATGGAGGGCCTAGGGCGAGCTTTTCGTATCCACTCATGTTGTGCATGTTATATTTGTACATGAATGGAAGGGATTTTGGGTTGCTAGAAGATATTATTGGTTTTATTGATTAGTAAATAATTATTGTATTCGTATTTTAACAATTTTTATTTTTGGCAAAGATTTTAATTGCTGATCTTACCATATTTGGTTCCAAGAAATTCAATGGTACCAGCCGTTTTGTCAGATTGGTACAAGTTTCCGAAACAATGGTATCGGAAAATGGTAATATTTGATCAAATTTGCACACAAAAAAAAAACCGCAAAAGGTTGGAAAACATTAAAAAACAATAAATTGTAAAATGTTCTGTTGTATCTTATATGTATTTTGAATACCCAGATTATATAAGATCAGCCACAAAAACTTCTGCCCCGATTTTAAACTTGCACAGTGTTACATATTAGAAATAGTGGTTAAGTTCTAATGGAAACAAGTCTGTGTTATGGATTGAAAAATTTAGTCCAATTATTGCCCAAATAATTGTTATAGGAAATTGTATTGAATACATTTCTCAAAGAGTTGGGTTAAAAATTTGTTCCAATTGCATTTTAAGTATTACAATTTGGACGATACTGACGTCAACGGTCGTAGCTCTGTAGTAAATAAAAAGAACCTTGTCAAACTCTCCAATTTGTGAAATAAATGCTTGCTCGATTATCCGTAAATCAAATTAGGAGTTGTTTTATTTTCCACGTACAAGTCACGTGGCATCATACTCCAGATAGTGTTGAAATCTTCGTGGCCCTACGTAAAGTACTGTCGGGACGAATTATGTACTAATATAGACTCGTTATTAAACTTGAAAGTTGCTTTGGAATATGGCCAAGACTAAATTTATTAATTTAACTGAAAAAATAAAAGTTGACGACACACGGTTATTGCACCTTACAATTCAACAACAATAAACGCACAAAATATAATCGCACACCATCGAAATCATTGCCTCAGCGCAATGCAGGTACGAGTACATCAAAATGATGTTGATCGTAATTTTAATGCTGCAATGAACATATCGCACCAAATACAACAAAAACCAAATACAATACCAGCGATTTTCTCACTGCAAATCTTCGACTCGAAAAGCAGTCAGTCAGTCAGTCAATATATCGAACATACGACGAGTATCTATAGTACATAAGTAAGTAAGTGTGGTATGTACTCGTGTGTATGCACATATTTTGCCAGATTGTAGTAGTCGACGAATGTCTGCAATTGCTGTGGAATTTTTGCAGTTAAGGAATTTTGTTGTTGCTCTTATTATTGTTGTTGTTGTGGTTTTAACTTTGAATTATTATCTTTGGTAAAGCTGCAGTTCGTTTCGGGTCACGTTTATCTGCATATTAAATAAACCATCCTTGACCATCATCATCATATTTTCCAACACAATTGCCCGACAAGCAATTTTTAACTCGCCGCCATTTATATAATAAACCAATTTTGATCGTTTTTATTGAAGAGCTAAGACAATGGCCAGGTGAAGTGGCTGAGAGGGTTAGGGTAAACGTGGGTAGAGAGTAGGGAGGAAGTGAGTGAAGTGGGGGGGAGGGGGTGGGCGAGAGCAAATTATTGAACAATTTGCTGATCTGCTAACTCATAAGTTAGGAAAAAAAAGTTGTGGGATTTTTTTATGGTTGTTGTTATTGCTGTTGTAATCGTTCTCCTTGTTGCTGTTATTAGGTGAGATTATTGTAGTTGAAAGTTATGGGTTTAATTTTATACACAACAACAGCAGCAACAAATGAAAAAGAAAAAAGGAAATCTTTTATTTATAAGCTGATAATGCTATGTTGCATTTTATTTATATTATATTATTTTAATTTGCACGTAAAGTGATAAAAAATTGTTGAGTTTTTATTTTGAAAAGAAGCTAATTTTGTGGTGCCATAGGTGATGGTCATATATGTAAATGCTAAAATTATAATTGCATAGTTTGTCTTTCTTGGGGCAACCATCTACTTTAAATTAAAAGTTAATTTCCTTTAAAATTTCTCGTGTGCAAAATCGTCGATGAAGTTCCAACTGAGGGCGAAAATTCATTAAAGAATGTAAATGTATGGCATACTTTTCATAAATACCTAGTAAAATAATCAATTTAATGTGACACTTAAATTATGCTTACGAATAACATGTTGTTTTCAGTTTTCTTTATTTTTTGTTTTTTTTTTTTTTATTATCTTTAGGTGTAGCTCTACAAAATATTTAAAATTCCATAACAATTTTTAAATGCTCATAAATATGCTATAAAAAATAAAGAAAACATGTGTGTATAACCAGAAGAAAAATGTAACAGCACAAAAAAAAACCAATAATGTGAGAAAAGATAAACAAACAATAAACCTAAAAATGTCACACAGCCAGCAAAGTAAAAACCGAACCAAGTCATCGTATAAAAAGTTAAACGAAAGAGTAAAAATATTAAGCGGATTACACTGTCCAACAGCAAATACTTTTTAAATTATTCCTTTCAAATTTTTATCAGGTTAAGTTTATTTTAATGCGCTGTTAAGACTGACAAAAAATATTAATAAATAATAAATACTTAATAATATAAACTACAGAGAACGGAGAAAAACAAAATTTTATTTAGACAATATTAGTGGTCTTCTATAATTGTATGAACATATTGTAAGTGTGTAGTAGATAAGATAAACATATTTAGAATACATTTTTATATATCAAGAAGTAAAAAAATAAAGTGTTAACCAGTGTTATTAACAATAAAATGTAGAAGATATGCACATACCGCATTGCCAGTCAGTCCAGGCAACAATATTAACATAAACAACACTAACCATAACAATGAGAAAGGTGAGAATGATCATTGTGATCATCATCAACATTAAATTACCACAAGTCGCAATGTCATGAACAAAAGTAAAGCACAGAAAACGAACAACAACAACGACCTAGAAGCAACAGCAGCAAATAGCAGTGCTTGACACTACTGCGGTGTTGGTGTTTACATCGTTGATATTAAATCGACAAAAATAAATAAAATATATATGCATAAATAGGAATTGACACTTGTTGCTGCTCCAACTATATAAGGTACACAGTGGAACTGTTAAGTAGTTTTAATATACTTATGGTATATTTTTTCAGATTGATTCTGTATATACAGATTATAAGAAAGCGATTGAGCTTCAATCAAGTTATCGAAGTGTATATGTATACTATATATTGTCTACACCTGCTAATTGAAAATTTTTGAGTAGTGAATCGCTTTGAAGAAAGGAAAATCATAACTACGTATATATCCAAGAAACGTAATCGGAGAATATCAATAATTTGATTTAGAAAGTAACGCTGGTCAAAAGCTTATACATATATGCTTACTTCTTTATGACTCATAGAAAAATTGAGTCGATACATATCAAAACCGCCTAAGTAATAATATAATTTCGCCAAATTCATGTTCTCCTATTCTTTTAATTCGTCAGTGTGTATTGGATCAAAATTTTTGAGAATATTCTCGAATGCAAAATAAAGAAAGAATAAATAACTTATAAAGGGTGTTTTTTGTTAGAAGTGTGGAGTTTTTCTTTTTTCGGAGTTGGTCTTTTTGACAGCTGTCACCTGAATTATGCTCAGTTAGGTTTGCCATTTCAAGAATTGAAGCCGAACGACCATTAAGCGCGTCGCACGTTCGGTGAATGGGCCCAAAACGAGATGGCCACCGATCCCGATTTTCATAACAAAATTTTGTTCAGCGATGAAGCTCACTTTTGGTTGAATGGGTACGTTAATAAGCTAAATTGTCGCATTTGGAGTGATCATAATCCACAAGCCATTGTTGAGACGCCGTTACATCCTCAAAAAGTCACTGCATGGTGTGCTCTATGGGCAGAGGGAATCATTGGTCCATATTTCTTCAAAGATGAAGCCGGTCATAATGTTACAGTCAATGAAGAACGCTATAGAGCCATGATTAATGACTTTTTCGTGCCTAAATTGGAGGATGTTGATGTGGACGACCTTTGGTTCCAACAAGACGGCGTTACATGCCATACGGCAATACAGCCAACGAAAAAAATCAATTTATTGAAGGAAAATTTTGGTGAGCGCATTATCTCGCGTCGTAAGCCTGTGGCGTGGCCTCCAAGATCGTGCAATTTAACACCGCTGGACTATTTTTTGTGGGGTTATGTGAAGTCGCTTGTCTACGCAGAATAGCCCGAGACGTTTGACGCCTTGGAAGAGAATATTCGGCGCGTTATTACTGACATACGGCCCAATTGCTGCAAAAAGTGGTCGAAAATTGGGCCTCTCGGTTGGAATTTATTCGAACCAGCCGCGGCGGCCTCTTGCCCGAAACCGTTTTTAAAACATAATAAAAAATCCTTATCTTTATAATAAAGCTAAATTCTTGGCCATAGCATTAAATTATATGCGTTTTATTTCTTCTTGAAAACCACACTTCTAAAAAAACAACCTGTATTACTGAAAACCATGGAATCAAGGAATATTAAATTGTTTCGTTCCTTCAAAAGACACTTTTATGTTGTGATACTATCCCAAAAAAAAAACAAATTAAATAAAATTTCTGATTTGTAACTCGAACTGAATTCTGAGTCTTCAAAGAGAGCAATTAAATGGGACAACTGTACTTTTTGCGATCTTCATATACGATTTAAATATTAGGTCTGATTGAACCTGGGCCCCTTCCCATAGCAATAAATCCCCTTGCCACTAGCATTTAAATGGCATCTCCCAATACCATATCATAAGATTTTTTGCAGTGTAAAATATTTAAAATAGTTTTCTTGGCTTTTGTGTTTTGCTTTGTTTTGTTTTGTTTGCATTATCGCAATAAAAATATAATTTTTATTAAAGACACTCACACTTAGCAATAACAATAACAACAAGAGTTAAGAGTTAACAAGAGTTAACATAAATTTAGCATATGATAAATATGCTAAAATTTGTTTAAGCATTTTTAAAGAGAAAATAAAACATACCGAGCACATTTTGATTTGAGTCGCCGCTATTCGCCCAGCACAATTTCTTAAAGATGATCATAGTTTTTCGCCAAGAACTCAATTGACATTAACACTTGAAGTTATGTACACTTGAATTAACACAAATATGTTTTTCTTTTCAAGGCAGCAGCATCGTGTACCTAATATTTCCTTTGTTTTTGTTTTATTTTCCTGATTTTCGTTTTGTTTTAATGCTTCCGTTAACGCCACTTTAGCAGCCACGCTCGGCGAAACTTGTCCACTGAGAAGTTATCGTCGATGGGCAAGCAATGTTTAAGCCTTCAGCGGCACGACTGGCACGTGCCGCAGCAAGCAAACGAACTTCATACACATACACAAGTCACAACTGCAGCGGCAGCGGCAGCAATGGCAAGAAATGCATTCAGTCAAGAGCCTTTTGGACACAAAAGAAGTTGAAAATACGAAGTCAAGTATCAAGTTAAAGAAAGTTAGATCGTAAGTTGAAGTCATTGCTTGTATTGACACTTTTTTATATCGTTCTTTATTTCTTTATTGGCACGTTAATTTCAAGTCAACTGTTAGCGAGAGACTACCGCCACTTTTGCCACTTTAGTATTTTACCTCTATACGTTTTTAATACTTCCGTTAAGTAGCTACCTCAATGGTTGGTTTTATTATTTTTAACTTAACATCATGTAGCGAAGAAGACCGCTGCACTGGACTTGACTTCTTTGCCATACCACGACTAATTAACGAATAAAAACGTATTTCAGTAAATGTATGTAATATTGCTTCGATTTTAAAGAAAGAAATAATAAGAAAAAAGAAAATATTGTACAACAATATTGTGTTGCGTTGGTGGTTCAGTGATTTCAATTGCTGCCTGTATACTACACAGTGTATGTACATATATACTGAAATATAAACTCTTTAACTTTTTTCTTAAAATTTTTTTTTTTTTTGTTATGTACTCGTAGTGATGATACCCCGAAAAGTGTGCTATTCCTACCACTACATGCAGGCTACCACCACATATGGGAAGCGGGAAACCAGAGAGATGAGGGTGATGTTGGCAGCAAAAAGTTCATAATGTACGCGAATAAAAAAAAATTACACTACGCTGTAGTAGGTACGAGTATATGAATTTTTCATTTTGTTATAACTTCACGCTTTGATACATTTTCAAGCCCAGCTGAAAAAAAAAATTAAGTCAGTTCGTCTTGTTTTTTCGCTTTGTCTCATTTCTCTGTATGTTTGTACATCCGTACTTGTGTTGTACTTTATTTTTACTTTATTTGCTACAACAATCATGCAATTCTGCTTTCAATAAGCTTTTTTTCTTTATGGTTTATGACCGACTTAAAGGGTTTTCACGTACCAATACTATGTATGTACGTGTATGCATCGTATATTGTAAATATGTACAATAGAAGTTTTCTCCTACATGAGTGTACGAATATTTACGTCAATCGTTAGCTGGCACTATCATTAAGTTGGTCACAGAAGCATTACGGTTTAAATTCGTTTTTACTACCATGCCGGTGTGAATATACTTAGACATGGTTCATAGTTACTCCACCATTTACTTCATAATAATTTAAGCTGTAACTATGATAACTTCTACATAGATACGAATAGTTGTTGTACATATCGCTCTTCTGCTGCAATATTGTCATTAATCCAAAAAAAAAAAACAATTTCTGAGTTATACAAAAATGACCGCTATTTAGCGCTTTATTTTGTGGAAATAATTTTATAATTGTATCTTATAAACTCTTCACGTGAGGTCAGTATTAGTTATCAATTGTATGGAGTGATAGGTAAATTGAGAAGTTTAAAAGCTTTTTCTTCAGAATTTATGTTTTTGAATTATGTCGGTCTTGCATCAGCAAACGAGCGATATGTAGTGCAAATAATGTTAGAAAAAAACTTGATATTTTTTTTTTTTTTGCATACTGGGTCATACCATAAAGTTTTGACACTGACACATAGTTTGAGAGTAAATACAAGGTGAGGAAAAAGTAATGTCAGTATGTGTGCCATTGCCAATAGCGTCAACTGTCATTGTGCTTTGACATTTATGTTGTAAATTGATAGCGAATTATGTGATCAGAAGCAATGGAGCGATACACAGCTCGGCGAACAATGGAGATTTTGAAACAAAAATTCTGGGCGGTATGATCTCTCGTTTTGTTCATTTGCCAGATCACCAGATGTGACGGCGCCATACTTCTTCCTTTGATGCTTTTTGAAATCAGATGTTTTGCAAGCCACATTTCAAAGTTCAGTAAAACTAGCATACCGATATAATATTTTAAACTTAATGCCATACAAACTTTCAGACAAACTTTCCGTTTAAACATTTCTAACAAAATGGCAAACAACCTGACACAAATTAAGTATTTTGAAGTATTGACTTGGAATGCCCCTCATATATATTTGAAACTGCAACGCATAAGCCACACTGTTGCGCCTTCAACCTGAACGAAGCTCCCCTTGCCATGAATAATTTGTTTCAACTTAAAAATACATATTAAGTAAGAAAATAAACGATTTCAGCTCATCACTGGCCATTGTTAGTGTGAAACTTTCAAAGAAAGCAAACAATTTACAGCAGCAAGAATTGGAGCAGCATATAATAATTCACCAGCCCCGAATTTATTTGGAAGGCCTTCCAAGTCTACCTCGCTTTATCCCTATACCTACTGATTCATTTGGTGTAGAACTTTTTACGAGCCAGTTACACTACAAGTTATTAATCTATGTTATTTGCATGGTCGTAAGATAAAGTAGTGAATGAAATGCATAGAGAGTTGGTAAATTATCTACTATCGAAGCGCGAAATTCTTCCTTTAGACACAATTCCACCACATGCATAGTTGGATGCATATATTATGCATACATACATACATTCATATGTACTTATATGTTAATTTGTGAGAGTATTATTAATGTATATACATTTATAATCTGAATATGCATTTATGCATGTAAGTATTTGCAATATGGTTTACAATGGCATAGGCAACGGAAAATATGAGGGTTTGCGTGCTTAATTTAGTAATTTTTAATAAAAGAAATTATGCAATTGTAAATAATTTTATTGAATGCACAATGCATATAAAAGTGTTGCGTATGAGTAATGTACGGTAGTGTCCCGAAAAATGCACTTTTTCCGAGTAACTACATAGTTAATTTTGAAAACAAATTGTTCTTCAAAAGTCTCTATATTGCAGTCGACAGCCCATTTTCTACCTTGCATTGGGCGAATAATAATGCTGAAGGGTGAGCTAAAACAAAGGATATTCATATTCAGTTTTCCTAAGCATTGCTTCCCTTCGTGGTCTTAAACTTCTTACATTTCTACCGATGTCAAGTGATTGAGAATTATAAGAAAGTATACAAGTGCACCACTTGGTGGGAAATAACAAATCCACCAAGTGTTAACAAATTGCAAGCCTCCGTTCGAAACCAGCGTTAAACTGTAGGTCCAACCAGTGTACATATGTATATATATATAACCTACTTACCCACTTAACCCTTCTCCTATCGCTATCTGGGCAAAGTGCAAAGGCCCAACGGACTGAGTGCCCATATCCAAATCTACATAATCTAAAAATGCCTAAGCGTTTTAAAAACGATTCTTTTCAAAAATTTCTCTAGGTTGTGGGTTCCCCGATAACTGCCTTGCTTTTTAATAAATAAAATGGAAGATATTTCAATTCATATCAACCAGGTGCAGGTGCATATTAAGGTTATGAAGACCTACAACAATAAGCAATATTTCCTAGCAACTAAATGACTATGGTTACTGTAAATAAGTAAAATGCTAAATTATAATATATGTATAAGCATGCTTCAAACTGTTTGGTAACTTTAAGCTGTGCAAATATTTTATTACAAAATTAATTTGTACTTTTTAGCTATAATATTGAAACATTAAAAATGTCCTCATCGAAATTAAAACTAAATTCAATGAGAGCCTCATTGGATGACATCCAAGCGGCGGTAAGTTTAGACTAACTAAAAATGATTGTTATATGTACAATTAAGATGGAATTTATAACTTTTTTACCAAAACCTTTAACAGATTGTATCGAAAGAATTCAAAGAAACTATCTATCATGAAAACTATCCGAGAGATTATAAGAGTAAAATTGTGACTGTACAGACAAAGCGTCCACCGCCGTATATAAAAGTTGTACTGAGAAAAACCGAGGATATATTACTTTACGAACAGCGTAGCGTTACAGCTTTACGCGATTCCGACGAGGGAAAATTAGTCGAGGAGGACAACAAGAAATACGAATATCTAACTATAGGAAAGGGTCGTCGACGTTGTACGATCAATGCTGAAACACAAACCATACCCGTACTGTTGAAAACACGTGATGTTAATACGGAAACCATAATGAAAGATCATGTCGGCTCGTATGTGTCCAACTTTGAAATGTTCGATACCTATAAAGATATGGAAACAACAACAAAGAGCGTAGAAATGGAAGATGGCAAACAAAAACTGGAAATTACGACCTACAATGTAGATGGTGTCGATCCACTGATTGCTCTCAATCGGCAATCGAATTTCAAGTTGGCCCTAATGTTAGCAATGCGTATTCTAGCGGGTAACGTCTTTGAAAAGCAGCAACGTCGTTTTCGCAATATGCAAATTCCAGATCCTTTGGCTGTAGAAGTGTGCTATGAGTATCGCTTGCAATTGCTGTGGCGTTATATTTCGCCAATATCGTTGGAGAACGAACGTAAGGCGGTTACCGATATGAGCTGGTGTCCACATAATGGTGATATCCTAGCAGTAGGCTACGGTATTTATACATTCTCAGCCGGCCTGAATATGCCACGGAGCGGTTGCATTTGCGTGTGGAACATTAAGAATCCAGTGAATCCCGAGCGCAGCTATCAATATCCGGTGCCGGTGGTGTCAGTCGAATTTTCATCATTTGTACCTCAGCTACTTGCCGTTGGTCTTTACGATGGCAGTGTTCAAGTGTTAAATATCATGGACTCTGAGGGTGATGCGCCAGTCGCTGTCTCAAAACAAACTACCTCGCCAAGTTTTGAGCCTGTTACAGCCATCAAATGGCTAACGCAGCGTGAGGATACAATGCAAAAGTGTGACATTGAACCATTGCTAACACTTTCACGTGATGGTTCAGTTACAAAATATCGTATTATAAATAGTCCCTATCTTTTAAGTTATAGACAAATTTGGTTAGAACGTGTTGACGGAAATCCGGAGGGATTATCGGTTGACCGTGAAACTGAGCACTTACAAGCCAATCGGCATCCACTAGGATTAAATCTCTGCTTAAACCCAATACAACCAGATATATATTATGTGCTCACCGATGAAGGCTGCGTCCACAAGTGTTCGACTAATTATCCGCAACAGCATCTCGAAGTTTATCAAGTACATACGGCCGCCGTTAATGAAATGGCATTCTCACCGTGGTCGCCGAAATTATTTTTAACATGTGGAAATGATTGGTAAATTACTATCTTTCAATTAAAAATGTTCATAAATAAATACTCGTACATTTTTTTTTTAGGTGCATACAAATTTGGATGGAGGGCATTGTAAGTAAACCAATTATCACATTGAAGCATAAGGCTGCTCCAATACATTATGCCAATTGGAGCAAGACCCACGCTACGATTATAGTATCAATTAATCGTGAAACAATTGATGTTTGGGACATTAAGCGCAGTATTCTGAACCCAGTTTCCTCTACTGCTATCGATACATCAGACTTCCATACATTGTTCAAGTAAGTTTTAAGTAAATTCCAAAAACCATTGGACATTCTTTGTGACTCATTAATTTCTAGATTCTCGAATTGTGGTCGTTCGGTTGCTGTTGGCAATGAAGCGGGAAACGTTCTCATGTTATCCTTTGAAGATATGCCATTTCCCGCTTACTATCAGTATGAACAATTAGAGAAAGCGATTTTTAAATCAATTGCAACCAACAAAGACTTGACGAAAGCAGTCAAAAGCGTAGGATACTTTGGCCACACCACAAAACATTCAACAAAAAATAGTATTAAATAAATACTTATTGATTCAAATTCATGGCTTATTACGATTTAATTCTGTAGGCAGCCCTCGTAAAACTCCTGCAGTGCTTCATTCTTTCAATTAATTCAGTGATAAGGCTTATCTCAACTCACCTACTATACTGTATTACCGTATTACTCTTGACGTTCTACAAATTAATTTAAATTAATTAAAGTTACTTCACGAAATCGTTTTAGTTATACATATGTCGATAAATACGTACATACCTATCTATACATATGCATACATACATACGTATTTATGTATAGGTATACATACATACACATATCCACTCCAACTTAGTGTTATCAGAAATAAATTGCAAATGAAAAATTATTCGTTCCTCTAATATTAAATTTTATACTAAACTATCGTTCATTCCTAGTGAAATCGTAAAGCACGCAACATCGCGAAATTATTGAAATAGAAATAACGTGCAGAATTCAAATGTAAAAATCTTTGCGGTTTAGCGCTGAGCTTTGAGTACCTGTATATTTTCAAGTTTAAAAAATTGCATTTGCGGTTTTTGGTTTATGAGAATTTTCCTCCATGATCACAGAAAAGTGAATCTTACTTGAAGAGAAGCGAAGCGGCATTTCAAACATACTTACGAAATACTTACACATCTATAGTACATGTGAAATAAAAAATGCCGCAGAATAATTTTGTATTGCCGTTTACGATGCCAGAACGTCAATTGGTTCGTACATTTCCACCACCATACAATGAAGAAATTTCACCGTACAGCGAGTTGAAAGATTTCTCTAAGGTAGTACGTTACGAACTGGTGGAATCACAGCGAAAATATAAATTGCCACCGTGTAAAGTAATCTTTGTTGGTGACGTTTCCGTGGGCAAAACAACAATTGTCAATAGGTAAGTGTGATACTTGCATAGTAAATTTTAATATAATATTATTTCATCCATTGATTTTAATTGTCTTTGCAGATTTTGCTATGATAAATTCCAAGGAAAATACAAAGCCACAATAGGCGTTGATTTTGAAATAGAAAATTTTAATATATTCGGTCAGAATTTCACTTTGGAAATGTGAGTTTAAATAGGGAAGTTTCGATACGAGTAATATAATATGTTGAACGAAATTAAGAAATAACTAAGAATACCTGAAAAAAATAAGTTTTTTTTAGAAAGACAAATGTTCGAAAAATACTTGTCTCTGTACATTTGTTAATTTTTTAACTTCAAGTTGAACATTCTCAACAATATTTCTGCTTTCACAATTTGACGTTTTCTGCGGTTGCTTTTAGAACTGGTGGCAACCGCAGATCCGTGCGAGAGACTATACATATTACATAGTGACGGCCAAAAATATCAATATGTATGTATCAAAATATTTTCAAATATTTCTGTCGATATCAAAAATATAGCATTTGTCGGAAGCAGTTAAAATATTATACCTACAAATTCACAATGGAAATTGTAGATATATCATATGTCATATACATTTTATCTAACCAATAAGTATAATTGAAAATTGGTCAAAAATACACAGTTTAATATTTCCATATTTGTTGGCTTTACAATTATATTTTCATAATAAAAATTTTTCAGCTTCTCCTGACTAGAACGCCAGATAAACAGACATACTTCTTTAAAAGGTGGTTTTGAAAATCCACAACAAATATGTAGTACACTTAATTATTTTTCATTTGAAATAGGAAATTCATCTAGATAAAACAGCAAGCGTCGTTAGCAAACATTTATAACTTAATGGGGTCTACATACTTAACTTTATCTGATCCTAGGGTTTTCCAACTTTTGTAAAAAAAAATATATATATGGGAAAAAAGGTAAAACGTTTCTAATTTTACAATTGAAAACAACAACGAAAAAGAACTTTGCTTTGTAATCAATTTGTATCTTCCATAGTACATAGGAAGATCAGTAAGAACCCGAGTGTGAAGACAGGTGTCGTTGCTGAGGGAAGTTGGCATTACCGTCGTGTCCTGCCATCTGTCACACGACACCACATTAAATTTCAAACTGAATCATAGGTTAGTTTTTTTTGGCAGCCATTAGTATCAAACGTGTTTGGTGTTTCGCGATAAAATGGAAAAAGAACAATATCGATCCATAATTCGCTTTCAATTTTCGGATGGAAAAACATGCGAAGAAATAGAAGCGAAGTTGGATGCTGTCTATGGGGAACCTTCACCATCTATGACAACCGTAAGATATTGGTTCAACGAATTTAAACGTGGTCGTACATCTGTTTTTGATCAGGAGCGCTCAGGCCGCCCGGCACACGTGGTTACCGAGGAACGACATGATTCTCGCTGATCGCCGAACGAAAGTGCGCGATGTAGCAAAGGCCGCAGGAGTGTCGTACGGAACGGTAATTAATATTTTACATGATAGGCTAAGCATGAGAAAGGTGTCGGCCCGATGGGTGCCGCGATTGCTTACGGTTGACAACAAGCGGATACGGAATTGTCGCGGTCAAATTGCATGAATTGAACTACGAATTGCTGCCGCACGCACCGCACTCGCCCGACTTGGGTTCCTGTGACTTCTTTCTGTTTCCCAACATGAAAACGTGGCTCGGGGGAAAAAAATTCAACTCAAACGAGGAGGTTATCGTCGAGACAGAAGCGTATTTTGAAGAGTTCAACAAATCGTATTTTTTGGAGGGGTTAAAGAAATATCAGAAACGTTGGGAAAAGTGTATTGAAATAAAAGGAGATTGCGTTGAAAAATTAAAAAAAAAATTTTTGAAAAACTTGCCTCTTCATTCTTAACACGGCTACTTATTGATCTACCCTCGTAGAATACATAAACCAAACGCAGCATTAGTATGTACTACTGCGAACCACGAACTTCGTTAGTCTTTAGAGTTTTTATGTACTTATATACAAAAAACGAAAAAATCCTAGAATTCCTGTTGGGCCTGTTTGAACATATTCCTTTATTTATATTTGAGCTTTCTTAAAATACTTTTTTCTAGGTGGGATACCGCAGGACAAGAACGCTTCAAATGCATTGCACAAGCTTACTATCGAAACGCAAATGGTGAATATTATTTTTGTGTTGATTGCTATTTATAAAAATGCATAATACTTATTTCAGTTATAATAGTGGTATTTGATATGGCGAAACCAGATACATTGAAATCGGCCAAAACGTGGCTGAAGAGCGCCTTAGTAGTTAATTCTTTACAGAAACCATTAATATTTCTTGTAGGCACGAAATCAGATTTATTGGTAAGCAAATTGGTAACAAAAATTACATATATAATCTCAACTTTATATATGATTTGTATTTTGTATTCGCCGTACTCATCTTAGACCAGTGAAGAATTTATACGCGTTGAAAAATTAGCAGCCGAAATGGCAGAAGGCCTTAAAGCTGAATATTGGTCATTATCAGCACGTACTGGATATAAGATTATTGAATTTTTTCAACGTGTTGCTGCACTGGCATTTGAAGCAACATTCCGTGAATCGATTATGCAAAGGGTGTATATGGAAAACTCAATATCGACACAGATGCAAAAGAAATCGCAATATTATGGTAACTATTTCCATAATGCGCAGCCATTGTGATACTTTAACAATTTCTTTTTAGATTTCCGTAATAATTTGATTTACAGTGAGGATTACTGTCCAAAAAAGCGTAGCACTTGCTTGTGTTGAAATTCTTTTTTCGCTACTAACAATATTGCTTTAGAATTGAGTCTCCATGCTAACATCTTTAGTCTTGATTTTTATATTTTGCATTGTTAATATTCCACATTTTTTAAAAGTTGATTGTCTATTTGGCCGATTTGTAGCGACATATATAAGTATTTTAAATTAAATTTTCGGAAATCTCTCACCTCAGCTAAAGCTAAATAAATTAAGTTTTCTGCAAGAAACAAGTATTTCAAATATGATTCGGATTCTTTTGACAATTGTTTTAGTTCTCCAGATTAAGTACATACATATGTTTTGCCAACAACAAAATAATAAAATATCATTATTGAAAAAGCAAAAGCGTGTACGTCATATATGATTTCAGTATTGAATATCGCGTTTACGGTTTCGAAATTCGTTATTCGATTTCTTTTTCAACGACGACATAGCAAATTATAAAATCGTACTATGACTTTATTAACTATTTAATGCAGTATTCTGACATTATTTCGAAATACAAATGTTTAAAAACATAAATTAAAAACATAAAATTAATCAGACATTAATACTACTTATAAAGTACAACAAAATAAAATTGAGATCGAATTGTAAAAAATACATAAGTTTACTTAATATACGTAATTTGTCACAGTTCAAGTTATAGAATAAAGCTAATTATCATTACCTACATAATTTTATATGTTATAAATTGTCAAATTTTATATATTATAAAATTATTTTTCTCATTTTTCAAATATTTTGCATAAATGAAATTTAGATAAAAATTTTAATTTAACATAATATTTTTCTCACAATGATAGTAATCATTCTTTTAATCAATTTAAGGATATAAATTTCGAAAATAATAATCCTCTGCCTCAAGCCAATCTTCACTCTCCGAATCGCATTCACCTTCAGAGTCGCTCTCTTCTCTGCTCCAATTTGAAAACTCTAAAAACAAGTACTCTTTGTGGTTATCAAATACGGGGTACTAGAAATAATTACATTGTAAAAATATATCAATAGTTGTTTATAAAAAAAAAAGAAATAAGTAGAAACTAACGTAGACAATTTCTTCTGTGACACTAGTACCAAATACCATAAAATTACAGACGTGAATTGGCAATTTGGGTGCATATGGTAATTTTGCTTTTTCCAAAATCTTATGTTGTAGTTCTCGTCTATTTTCATGTGGTTGTACCTGCAGATCCGGTAATCTTAGCTGAAGCCGCCGTTTTTGAAAATATGTTTCATCCAACAAAAATTGCCGTTTCTGGTGGCGTTCTTTTAATGTAAGACAGGCTTCAAATATGTATTCGTTTGTCACAAATTTACACAAGCGTACATCAACGTTTCTTAAAAAGGGGCTTGCATTAAGCATACCTTCAAATTCTTCAGTACTGAATTTACCTACACCTACTAGAGAAACGGAATTTAGAAAAGGCATTCCTTCGAGTATTTTCCGATAGAAGAAAGTGTTGTCGCGGTGAAATGATCGCCAACTGATCTCTCTTAAATTAGTAAAACTCGACAGCATATAAGTTTGGTATTTTAGCGAAACGGTTATTTTTTGTGGGTAGGTAATCTTCAATTGTTCTATGTCATTGGCCTTTCTGTCTATAAGAGCTTGGAGCAATCGTATCGTGAGATCAACATTGTAACACGCTATTTCAATTTGACGGATCAAGGGCATCTCCGCCAACATTTCATAGTTTATACGATCCAGTCTGCAACTTAAAGAGATTAATCGCAAAGTTGGTAAGTGATTGAATACCTCTTGGTAAGCTTCTTCACAGCAATCAACCACATCGAGTGATTCAAGGTGCTTCAGATAATAACAAAATTTGGCAAAATTCAATGCCTGCACAGCTTTACATTTACGAAGACTTAATACAACGAGATGTTTACATCGATATATATGATGACCTAAACAAGCGGTTGTTAAAACAAAAATTTTAAATTAGTTTTTTTTATCATCTAATGCCAGATTTACGGACTTATTGTTTTGCACGTTATTCGATTTGATTCATTGTTCCGAAATACTGCAATGAACAACGAACAACGTTCATATGTTTGTGTAAATGCTTCTATCATGTTTTTTTTCTACGTTCATCGAACAACGATGAAGACAAAGAGCGTGTATGTAAATAAGGCATAAGGAGGTAGATTATTAGTAAATATGAAATGGGACTGTAAATCTGACATAGGTAATGACCAAGCAAACACACAAAGAAATCATCCGGAAATTTAAGCTAAGAAATTTTCACTTTGACCAGCATGTGTTTGTTTGTCGTATCGTTTACACTGGCCAAACAAGTGAACGAATCTTCGTGTGCCTAAATTTCCACACAAACTTAACAATGTATATGTAATTTCAAATATTTTTTACTGTTCCATTTGCAATGTTTCGACTTAACGCACCTAGTATTACTTCATTTCCGACAATTATTAGGTCCTTCAAAAAAGGCAATTTTGAAAATAAATATGAGTCATCATCGTTCAATTGGCATTTGTAGAAGACCAACTTTGTAATATTCCTCATTTTGGGTAAAAGATCTTTTAAATAGCCAGGATACAGATCGTGATTGCGAAAATGTAGATGTTGCAAATAAGTCATATGTTGATAATAATCCATCAATGCAAACGATGCACAACTCTCTTTCGATAGATATGTCAAGACGGAGGGTCCAACCAATGAAAAAAAATCTTCCAACAAAATATTACAATAGAATATGTCCTGCAAATTTAGAGTAAAGTATTGTTTCGCCAATTCCCTTTGCACAATTCTATATAAACGTCGACAGGTTTTAGCGAACTCTAACTTGGCTTTTAGTTTTAACTTGACTACAATAAACGTAAGATCTGTATCATTTAATTCAAGAATGCTTCTAATCATATTTTCTGCTCTGCTTGTCTGCTCATTGAGATGATGTGAGCCTTCAGTTGTTATATTTTCGTTTTCATTCCGTATATCTGAAATGTTCTGATCTATATTTCTAGAATTTGATTCTGCGTTTGGTACACTGATTCCGTTATTTAGGCCACCATCAGTATTTGGAGCACCGCTGACATTTTGTGAATTTAATATTGGATATTGTTCATTTAAATCTTGTTCTGGCATATCTTCCATCGTCAAGTGATTATACTTTCCCCTTTTTTTCTTTTTGTTAAATGTTTTAAATGTTCGCTCACTCAGGTGTGCAACTTCAACACAACACCTTCTTCTAGAAATTGCGTTAAATACTTACTGTTGTTAGTGTTGCATACTAAGGTCCCCCGTTTCTTCCCTACAAAATAAAAAGATTCTACCAGTGATACTATATCGGTCGTTTGCTGCAAGACTGTCATATCTCAAACACATAAATTTTTGAGTAAAACTTATTTAAACCAAGGGTTGAAACAATTACAGTTTATTATTATAATAATCAACTGATGTAAAAAAGCATTTTTGATATATTGATATAGTACCAAATTCTTTAAAATGCAACTAAATATCTCAATTCTTTCCAAATGCCAGATGAGTAGTTTGTGCTAAGTACGGTAGTAGTACAGGTATTAATGTTTTATTAGAACATATTTGTTGGTATAAGAGCTACATTGTTTTAACTTTTCGTTACCGGTAACATACCGGTATACCGTTACCGTTATCACTATGAGTCCATACAATTTGCTCGCTTGCTGCAAGAATGTCATAAATAAAAAACCGGTGTAGTGTAGAGATTAAAGCCCGAAAGCATGCTGTATTATTATTACAACATGCTTTAATTTTAAATGAAATTAAAGTGAAGAATGCTTATTGGATTATTATAGCAATCTTTTGGGCATAAAGAAATTTACCAGTTCCCTCCCTTATACCGACGCAATATATATTTACATATTAAATAAACAAATTTTAAGAACAAATTTTCAGTTAAGTACGATTATGCACACAGAAATAACTCTTATTCTGCACTTGCTCTTGTGTTAAAAAAAAAAATTATACAAAATGGTATCTTATGAGCTCTTCAAGGAGAGTAAGGAGAGTATTTATTGGTGTCAATTGTATGGATTGATGGTAAATTTAAAAGTTTAGATGTGTTTTCCCCAGAATTTATATTTTTTGAGTTACGACATTCTTGCAACAAACGAGCGAATTGATAATGACAATACTCTTTTGAGAATAGTCTTCTATCGTGAACAAATCATAAGATACAGTTATGATTTTTAACACAATATAAATTTAACTTTTTTTTTTATTTATGAAAATCTTGCAGTATAGTTGAAACCCCTGTAGGAAAACAATTTATTCAGCAATAAAAACTATAAGGAGTTGTTCATTTGGATGCGTAGAACTTGAAAATGAAATAGGCATTCATACTGTCATACTTATGTGTATGTAGGTATTGCTAAACAAGATTTTGTCGCTGCGACATACGATGTAGAAATACAAGACATAAAGTTATATGAGCATCCCAGTAACAGCGTTGCCAGAAATTTTTGAAGGTTGTAATCAAAACTTGATAAAAAAAAAATTTTACCCAAAAAGAAACACCATTTTTTTTTGTTTTTTGTTTTTTTGTAAACATACATTTCCAAGTTGTATTTGTGCTATTTGTGGTCGCTGTGGCGTAGTGGTATTGCGTTGGACTGCTGCGCAGAGTGTCCGGGGTTCGAATCTCGGCACAGGCAAAATAAAAAAAAAGTAGAAAAAATAATTTTTCTACACGGCACCACCTCTTGGCAGGCAATGGCAAACCTACAAGAGTAAAAATTGCTATGAACAGCTTTCCACTTCGCCGTTCGGATCCGGCATTAAACTGTAGGTCCCTTCCATTCATGTACAAATATAAGACGCACAACATGAGTGGATGCTCATACATGGAAAAAAGCTCGGCCTAGGCCCTCCATGGGCTGTTGTGCCATTAAAAGTAAAGTAAGTATTTGTGCTAAACATTAAGGTTCTTGTACATCAATTCACAAAAGTCTGTCACAAAAGTCTATCACAATTATTCGTTAATTTTATCAAGTTTTTTAATATTGAATTCAACATGAACAAGTTTACTTTATTTCTTTGTAATCCGGTTTACTACATTAACGAGATAATTTTTAATCCCCTTTTTTAATAATTCTTTTTTCAAAAAAATGGAAAAATATCTTTTATAAAATAGCTGTTAAAAATATGTCACCAGAAAAAAGTCAATGTTTACAAAATTTCAATATTTTGTGTAAAACGTGTAATATTATATATAATATTACAGAAAATATTGTACATTATGTTTGTATCATTTTTGTAGATAAAAAGGTAGCTAGAAGGTAAAACACAAACTTGGTAGCGAAATGAAAAAACAAGGAACTAAATTTAGGTAAAAATTAGATAAGCTGGCAACACTGATTCGCAAACAGGCACGTCACTGTCACAGAGCGTTTTTCGAACATATACAAGGTATTTTTTTGTCGCGTTGAAGCAGCAGCGCATCACAGCATCGTTTTTGACAGCATACACAGAAAATATTAATTATATGTTTCATGCTCCGGTCTTCTAGATAATATTTTTATAAATTGAATGGGTTGTATTCAAACCACTGTCTTTAAGTTTTATCAGTATAATCAAATTTGAAATTAGCTTGCCCACCATTTTTGCTTGTGTCGACGCTTAAAAGTCAAAGTTGAATCAACTTTCGCCGCCGTCGGAACTCTCCCCAATACCTGTTGATTATGATTTCTTGTTTGACAGCGTGTGACCGTAAGACAGAAAATGTTTTAACTCTCTAAGGGCGATGTTATGCAGACGGTCAATTGATCGTCGGCCATGCCACTTTTTACGCTATCTTTTTATTTTTGCAACTCTGTGCCCAAAGTATGTTATGCAGATGGTCATTTGGTTGTCGGTCACTAGTACGTTTTTGCATACTTTTATTAAAACAGAAATATATAAACATATATTTATATATATGCATTTACATGAATTTTATTTCGCGAAAATCAAGCAAATATAAACGTAAACAAATGTAAGTGTTTCTATTAAATAGTTTTATTTGTTTTTTGCATACGTTTTCGCCAAACTTGTACTATCTTCCCTATCGAAAAACAAATCGTTTGGTGACCGTGGCGGTCAAATTTTACTCTCTCGCGTTCTGTATCAATTTTTCGTTTTATATTGAAGCAACAACTCGTGCCCATGATGTGACCATGATCGTCTGCATAACCATAACAAGGCACTGACAGCTAAGACACAGTAAACACAGTGTAATCAAAATGATTTGGCTTGTTGTTTTTGCAAGTACAAATCATTCTGTGCATGGTTGAATGATTTATTATACATGAAAATGTTTGCTAAAAACATTGAAGTTGTTTAAATTTATAAATCTAACTAAATATCGAATAATCGTACTATCCCTCATTTCAGCTACAATTATTCCGAACACTTCCTTTAAATTTGACGTTTCGCCATATTTCCATTTCGAAGTTCGAAATTTTAACTTCCGCTGATTTGACAAAGAGTGAAGATTTTCCTTTCCATTCCTTTTTTTTCGTTGATATGGCACCCAAAAAGCCAACAGAGAAATCCGGTAAGGAATTTTTTAAGAAAATTCAAGTGAAAATAATTTATTTTGTGTTAAAATGTTGCTAAAAATAAAGCTAGATGTGTAATGTTTTAAATTGAAATGATTTTGACGGAAGAAATCTATGAAAACGCAAGAAAATATGTGTAGTTGGAAGCCACGCGGTTGCATACCGTTGGGATGGTTAAAAATAGAATTAAGCATACACGTTAAAAACAGGAAAGAATTTTTATAGAAATGTTCTGAATTGTAACAAATTATGAAAAATGTGAAATAATTGAACGCGTTTAATTTGTTTATTGTTGCAACATGCGATTAACCTGACTTAACCTCACTTTTGTTTTTACATATTTCATCAATAACAAACATTTGTATTATGTTAAAGGCAAGTCCGGCGACAAGAAGCCAGAGAAGAAGCCATCGGCGACTTCAACATCTGGTGCAGCCAAACCTGCCGCTGCTGCTGCTGCTGCTGCCAAGAAGCCAGCACCTGCTAAAAAGCCAGCTACTGCCGCTGCTGGTGGTGTCAAGAAGCCAATTGCTAAGAAAACAACCCCCGTTAAGAAGGCTGTTGCCAAGCCAAAAGGTAAAGATGCTAAGAAGAAGGTTGCCGCTGGCAAGAAGCCTCAATCATTGTTAGCCAAAATTTCGGCTAAGACACGCGCCGCAGCTAAGGGCAAGAAGATTGCTGGTAAACCAGGTGCCAAGCTGCAGAAGGGTACTGCGAAGGCTAAGGCTGTTGCTTTGTTGAACGCAAAGAAAGTTCAAACTAAGGTAAGTCGAAAAAAAGCTGCAGCTTATCCACATTAGTGGCCACATTATAATGGTTACTATTTTGTCTTAATTTCGCACAGATCATCAAGGGCGCTTTTGGTACACGCACCCGTAAGGTTCGCACCAGTGTGCACTTCCGCAGACCGAAGACCTTGAAATTGCCTCGCAGCCCCAGATACCCAAGAAAATCGGTACCAACCAGAAATCGGTATGTGTAGCATGCAGAATATTTGAGTCTATGCAATATTGAATAATGGTCTACTTACAGCATGGATGCCTACAATATCATCAAATACCCGTTGACCACTGAAGCCGCCATGAAGAAGATCGAAGATAATAACACTTTGGTATTCTTGACACACTTGCGCGCCAATAAAAACCATGTTCGCGCTGCAGTGCGTAAGCTCTACGACATTAAGGTTGCCAAGGTTAATATCCTTGTCAGACCCGATGGTCAAAAGAAAGCCTATGTGCGTTTGGCGCGTGATTATGATGCTTTGGACATTGCAAACAAGATTGGCATCATATAAACGGTTACAATCTTCTTACACACTTGTTTCTTTTTTATAAAAAAATTTCAAATAACAAAAGGCAGATGAAAGTTAATTTTAACTAAAATAAAACTCACAAAAAAGAAAAGAATATCTTGGCTAAAATGACAGACTGAATTATGGGTTTACTTTATATTTTTGGCAAGACTTATTTACATTACATTATAAGAATAGATGAGGGGGAAGATTTGTTTCTTTTATCTTTTTTTGCAGGTTACCAAAAGATAATGGACATGGAGATGGAGCGTTAAGATGATGAGATGAAAGAAGATATCAGTTAAAAAGGTAAATGGCATATTAAATTTTTAATAAATTACTCTAAATGATGATATATTAGTAGGAATCTCATTGAGTCACTTCATGCGTTACTATGAAACTATTACTTTTAGCTGATTTCATTTTTACAAAGTTTTAGATGTAATAATTTCGTTTAAATATTACAAATAAATTTATTTTTTCCTCTTTTGCAGTTGTAAAAGTCATGGGAGGATTGATTCTATCGTTTTCTTCTAGGTAAGCATTGTTCTTAAATGTAAAGTTTTGTTAGTGAATTTGTTATGATGATTTTATAGTAGGGAATCTCATTGAGGATTTGTTATCTTATTGATAATAAATTATATGAAATTACTTTCGACTGATTAAAGTAAAATTATCAATAATTATTTTAGGATTTAACTGGAACTATTTACCATATAAATTTATTTTTAATTTCAGATTTACAGCCAGCGAGTTAAACTTCGGCATTAAAATGCGGAATTGATATATTACCCATTGAAATACATTTTAAAATTTAATATTTATGTATATTGGAAAAATGCATTTGAATAAATAAAAATAACTATTTAAAGTGGAATAAAAACACATTGGACGGGAGTTCAGAAGGTGGGGCTATTTTGCGTTTGAAGGATGCAGCATTTTTACATTCTCATCAATTTTCTATGATATTGGACTGGAGACTGGAGCCAAAAAAAGCCTATGTTTTTATATTAAAAAATTTAAGTCCAAAGTGTGGATCTCAGAAAGATGCATCAAAAAAGTAGTTAATTAATGTCAGCAACCATAGTAATCATAATTTCAAAGTTTATACCAATTCTAATGCAAGGACCTGTTATTTCATAAATCCAACAAAATAACCTAAACCATATGCGAATTTACTTACTTACTTTTAGTGGCATAACAGCCCATGGAGGGCCTAGGCCGAGCTTTTTCGCATCCACTCATGTTGTGCGTTTTATATTTGTACATGAATGGAAGGGACCTACAGTTTAATGCCGAATCCGAACGGCGAAGTGAAAAGCTTTACATGGCAATTTTTACTCTTGTAGGTTTGCCATTGCCTGCCAAGAGGTGGTGCCGTGTAGAAAAATTTTTTTTTTTCTACTTTTTGATTTTGCCTGTGCCGAGATTCGAACCCCGGACATTCTGCGTAGCAGCCCAACACACTACCACTACGCCACAGCGACCACTTAGGGTTATTTATTTTCAAGAGAGAAGAAAAATTATATTTCGGGGTTTTAACACAGTTCCTCTTAGACCAATTGTCACAATTTCGCTACAGCTGCAGTTAGTTACGGCTGGTCTGGAATAGAGAAAATATCAAAATTTAATTTCGATTTGATTTCAGAATACGAATGTTTGGGTTTATAAATGCAGCCACGAATTTGTATTTCTTAAAATGGGTTATAAGTACAATATGAGTGAGCAGCTCTTCCCTTTTCTTTTCAAGAAGCAAAAACAATGTTTGTCTTTGATGTTTTTATGGGTTCACCCCAGTGATGTTATCCCTGCAGTAATTACTGTGTTCTACAGCAATTTCAAGGTTCAAATAAATTTACATGTCGATGGTAATGTGTTGACATCTCCGGATGTACTTATCTACCACTTGTGGAAGAAACGAAAGGATTTTTTTCTCATTTTAAATTATTTTATAACTAATTGACATATTCTTTTATATACATACTACTGTGGGCAAAAAGTAGTAAGACTTTTTAATTTAAATTTCGCACGGAAACCCATTCATCAAAATATTATTTTTTTAAGGTTGGTATGACTGTCGGTGACATCTGTGCCAAATGTCACATCAAAATAATCATTAGTGTTTAGTATACGCTTGTCTTTCTGAAGTACAAAAAGTGCATTCGGCGATTTTCACAATGAGTGAAATTATTCAACAAAGAAGTTCCATTAAATTTTGTGTGCGGAATCAAATTTCTGGTGCCGAAACGTTCAGAATGTTGCAAAAGGCCTTCGGTGATAATTGTATGTCGCGAGTAAGTGTTTTTTATTGGTACAAATTGTTCAAAGATGGTCGAGAACGTGTTGACGACGAACCACGTCCAACACGTTAATAAAATCAAGGAATTGATGCTCGAGAATCGACGATTAACAGTCAGAGACCCTAACTGGAATCGTTGGAATATCGGAAGGATCAGTGAAAACCATTTTAAAACATCATTTGGGCCTAAGAAGAATCAATGCACGATTGGTTCCAAAATCACTGCATTGGTTTTACGAGACCATTTTGCCAAAAATTCGACTGATATCGCTCCGCAACCACCCTATTCGCCTGACCGTGTGATTAGCACCGTGTGACTTTTGGCTATTTTCTAAACTCAAAAAACCGCTTCGTGGACCGTTTGACCGTTTTGAGTCAATTGAAGACATTAAACATGAATCGCTAAGCGCATTGAAGGCTATTCCGGAAATTGACTTTAACAACTTTTTCGAGAATTGGAAAAAACGTTGGCACAAGTGAATTGGGGCCGGGGGGGGGGATAACTTTGAAGGGGACGAAATAGATTTGGAAGAATGAATAAAAAAATTTGAAATTATGAACAAAGTCTTACTAACTTTTGCCCACAGTAGTACACACCGCGTAACTCTTCCAAAAGTGGTCGAAAAGTATTTACTTACTACGCTTTAAGTGGTACATTCTGATGGTCCAATTTTGGCACACTTTCTCCCAAATTTCGGCCGGAATCTCACCAATGACGCATTCAATGTTGGCTTCCAAAGCAGAAATCGTGTTTGGCTTGCTCCTATAGACAAGAGACTTAACATAGACCCACAAAAAATTGTCTAACGGGGTCAAATCATACAATCTTGGTTACCAATTGACTGCACCAAAACGTGAGATTAACTGCTCGTCAAATTCGCTTCTCAATTGAGAAGCATGGTTTCACGTGCAGTGCGGCATGTGGCACCCTCCTGTTGGAACCACATGTCGTTCAAGTCCAATTCTTGCATTTTCGGCAAAAAAAAGCGTTTTATCATCGAACGGCACCTTTCTCTATTGACGGTAACGTTGCCGCCTTCATAGTTTTTGAAGAAGTAGAGCCCAATGATGGCGCCTGCCTATAAACCGCGCCAAATAGTACATTTTTCGGGATGCATTGGTAGCTGCTGAATTGCCTCTGGCTGGTCTTCACTCCAAATTCGGCAATTCGGCTTATTCACGTATCCATTGAGCCAAAAAGGAGCCTCGTCGCTGAAGACAATTTTGATAATAAATTTCAATAATTTGCAAACGTTGTTGAGGCAATTCATGATGAAATGGCAAACCAAACTGAGCATGTTTTACTTTGACACATGGCAAAAATCATGCGTGAACTGTCCGAAATATTAACGTCAAAAACTAAGTATCAACAAAATCACCCGTTATATCTGAATATTACTGAATATTACAAGGGACACTACAAATTATAAAATTTTACTACATATTCAAATTATATAATATTCAATCCGATTACTGCTCAATACCAATGTATTGCTATGGCAACCCTAACATATGTTCACAGTGACTTTTAACGTGCTCGCTGCTTTTTTATTGTGATGGTAGTGGCACGACAATAGTTTTGATGTAACTTTTTAAAGTTGTAGTAAAAAGTATAAGATAAATTAATATCTATACCAGAAGTAAATAGTTACTTAATAAATCGTTTGATATACAACTAAAAATGGCATCATTGACGCGTTTGCTGCAAAGGAATTTACTTAATACTGGAAGGAGCGGCGGTATACGGTTGATGAGCAGTACACAGCAAGCAACGCCTGAAAATTACGAAAACGACTACGATGGTAAGTAATTAATGAATTCAATAGAAAGAAAAATATTTATAAGTTTCTCATTCAATGTAGAATTCCGCGTGCTCGATTTACGTGCAACTACGCAAAGAGTCGTTACCAAACGACGCATCTACAAGAAGGAGCCTGTCATGCCACCGCGTAACCTCAAAATGGCCACTGACCAAGATTGGGCTGCTGTCTGGTCAGGTCCACGGTCATTTCATCCAGCCACTGTACCCTTGCCATTGCGACAAGGCTACACGGAGAAAGGAGCTGCGGCGCCCTCAAAATTCGCCAATGCAGAACTTATGAAAATTCCAAATTTCCTACATTTAACACCGCCGGCTATTAAACAACAATGTGAAGCGTTGAAGAAATTTTGCACACCATGGCCTAAAGGTCTCGAAAGCGAGACAAAGTGGAAGCGTCACTTCCCCGTCGAAGTGATTAGCACCGATTACTGTCATGCGTTGCCTACCATACGCCACCCAGAAGCACGACGTGTAACACTTACTTTAAAGTTAGCCGATTTGAAATTCGATGCACATGCAAAGGATAAATTCTTGCGACTCGTTGGTGAGCGTTACAGTCGTGATACGGATGTATTGACCATTGTCGCTGATCGTTGTCCGCTTCGAAAACAGAATTACGATTACGCTTTGTACTTACTGACCGCTTGCTATCACGAATCGTTTATCACGGAGCCATGGGAAGCATCCAAGTCGGAAGCTGATATGGAGTATTATGATTTTAAGCGTAATAAATCTAAGCAATCAGCTGAAGCTATACTTAATTGGGGTAAAATAAGTGACGATGCAAAGGCGATGGTTAGTGAGGGATTCGCCCATAGTGTGGAACAGCTAATAAATGACGGTGAAAACGAATATAATTTGAGTAAATATAAAGAAGAAGTCATAAAGATGTTGGGTGTCGGATCAACTAAGTAAAGTGGTATCAAATGGTATCGGCTGAAAAAATTATTTAATTTTATGATAGAAAGAAAATCGTTAATAAAAAATTATATTGTAAATCTTCTATATATTGAAATTGTAAAATCTATCTTTGGAGAATGAGTAAAATTTTATTGTTCTACCAAATTTCTCTTTCCTTTTTGTAATTTTATTTTCAACTTTATTATCTAAGATTTTAATTGATCGAGTAATTTGAGAATTTGGTTTATAAAAGCCAAAACAAAATAAAATTTATTCGAGTTCAAACTCGAAGCTAAATTAAATTTTTTTTCCGTGGTTTTGGAAACCTTATGAAATTTCCGTTGTGTCTAGAACTTAAAGAAAGAAATCACACAGAACGATCGTGTGTATGTTGGAAGTATCACCACCACTTCTTCAATTGTCCTCAATTGTTTTTTGGTGAGTCTCATTGGCAACATGCGTCTAAATCATTTTTTCATCATCATAGGTAGATACAGTGGGGCTGCGATTATCCGTGATTCGATTAGCCAGGATCTGCTAAAAATTTCCTTTTTTTTTATATCTGTGGGGAAAATGATAAACATATTTTTTACTATAAATAACAAAGCGATCAAATTTTAAAATAATTTTTGGAATTGTGTTTTTATTTCAAAAATGGTATTTGACCTGAATATAGAATATATTTAAATATTGCTATAGTTTTTATGAAATTTCCATTCTTACTTACTTACTTACTTAACTGGCACTACAACCGATGATCGGTCTTGGCCGCCTCTGAGGATTCATTGGTGAAATATTTTGAGGTGGTGGGTTCCAAGCCCGACGCACAACCATTCATTCAAGGCCATGGAGAAGCCGGCCTCACACATTAGTTAACTCACTGACGGTTGTCAGATCGCTATCCAGGGGACGTCACGAGGAGGCTGTGTGTCGGCTTGAAACGTAGAAGCGCAAGGATCGACCATGGACGCACCTGCGACTGTCACGAACTTTACCTCGTCCTACGCCCCAGGCCCCCCAATTTCCATTCAAAGCTATTAAACTGGCCCAATATATGTAGTAACCATTTTAGGCGAAACCACACAATATTTCGCTATCACCATGGAATCTTAAAATTAAGTTTTGTCATAATCATCGTTATCTTTGCTGGTGTTGATGAAATAACCAGGAAGGTTTTTTTCTATTTATCTGTGGAAAGTTCACGTAAAAGAATTTTTAGCCAATTTATGATATTGTTATTTTCATATTCTATTTGACATTTCGAATATATCAAACAATGTACTTTAGATTATCTGTTTTAAAAATATAAAAATAAACAAAAATATTGAGGTACCTTCAATATCTCGCAAAACTGCATCAGAGAAGCTATGTATATTTTTTTCTAATAAGCTTTATTCTAGCCAATAACTAACACACTTTTTTAAGGTTTTGCTTCCGCTAAACTAAATTAATTTATGCCAAAATATGTAATTTTTTTTTATCGGAAAACGCATATTTTTCATTCAAACAGTCGTTCCGTGATTTGAATATCCAGCAAAGTTACCTCAACCAAGTGAGAAAATGGATTATCCGTGATGCGCCCTCTGCCAACCATCATGTACATCTGAGTGAGGCTGCGATTATCCGTGATTCTATTAACCAGTTTCTGCTGAAAATTTAATTTATTTTTTTTATCATTTAATAAAACTATGAACATAAAACATACTCGTATTTACAACGATATACAGTATGCCAAATAACCGAATGTATTCTAAAGTATTCTGAGATTTGGAAAAAATGTCTAAAATTGTAAATTATGAAAGACAATTTTGTTAATGATTTTTTCTCTCACAACAAAATTTTCTCTGCTGCACACAATAATGAATTTTAAATAAAAACATTAAGACAATTTCATTTTGTTATGAACGTTTTCGTCTTTTTTTCCTCCAAGACCAGCATTACTTCCTAATATTTTTAAAATATATATATTTCAGTTTTATATTGGACTGGCACCAACGGATTAATTTTCTTTTTAATTTACTTTTGAACTGCCTACCATTTTAGGAAAAAAGAAAAACAAAACTTTTTCGGCTTGACAGAGGTCAGGGAACAATAAAGGCAGTGCCACTTCTATTTATTTTACTATAATTTATTTAACTTCTTTTTATTTCACTATGATATGCATTATAAAATGCTTTATTTAATTAAAATTTCATAAAAAACAAAACATAAAATTTACCTGAATCAACCGGGAAAATCTCGGAATCAAACGCACTAACATCTTCAATGTAGGGTGTTTGAAGAAGATTCTTCATATTATCAATGATACCATAAAATACAACACTGCGCTGTTGACATATTTGTATAAAGACTAACATTGTAGTTTTTGTTGTTGTTGTGTGCAGATCTGTGTTTTTTTTAGTAGAGTTAAGGCAAAGATTGCATTTATTTACTAATATTTTATATCAAACTAAAAAACAACAAGTGAAAATCAAATAAATAAAATCACAAATTTGCGATTACTTATTTTATACATAAGTATATATTTGTAAGTAAACCATTTAAGTTGGAGCTGTAGCTAAAATAAAATTGAGCGAAGAAAAGATTGATAGTGATTGATTTCGGATGGTGTTTATTGCATGATTGCATTCTTGTTCAATCAAATAATTAATAAATGGAAGAAGAACTGATAATAAATTTGAATATGCATGTAAATTAACTAAAGAAATATAAGTAAACAAAGGCGGCACGTGAAAGAGCAATGGTGTAGGTGTAGTAGTTGTTGGTTGTAGCAAGTTGAACATAGTCAAGGTGAACGAAGCGGTTTGGTAAAAAAAAGTGAGATACATTGCCTTTTATCGTGGTAACAACTTGGCTTATTGACCTTTTTAAATGCTAATTAAAAACAGATTTTGTTCTGCTCTTTTGTTTCGCTAATGGAAAAGTTTAAAATACAATTTTTAACTTATATTTACAAATAACCATTGAAGCCATTCGATTCTTTGAGTGTGTGGCAGAATCAGCTTATTCAATACGTAGATATAAGATAAGAATTTTTTTATTTTGATTGCTTTCTGCTCATATTTCGGTTTAGTAATGAACTTATTTTTGGTTTTTTTTTATACTCTCAACACACAGGGTGTACCCCTAGGAATGCAAAGTATTGTGTTGATTGGTAGGAAGATTGATAGATGGGAGGATGAAGGAAGGGGAATGAGAGAGAGAATGCAATCATAGGACACCGATAAAGACATAGACAGGCATTGTGACAAGTGTTATGCCTTTTCAACAATGAACTCCAGCTTATCAATGTGGACTATGACCGCATGTAGCGCCGAAGGCCGAGTTTTTCGCATCCCCTCATGTTGTGCGTCTTTTATTTGTACATGAATGAAAGGGACCTACAGTTTTATGCAGAATCCGAATGTCGAAGTGAAGTGAAAAGCTTTTTCATACGCAATTTTTACTCTTGTAGGTTTGCCATTGCCTGCCAAGAGGTGGTGCCGTGTGGAAAAATGGTTTTTTTACTTTTTGATTTTGCCTGTGCCGAGATGCGAACCCCGGACTCTCTGCGTAACAGTCCAACGCACTACCACTACGCTGCAGCTGTTCATAGTTTTCTTTTTAAATTTCCAAACGCTTTCTTTTCTTTGTGCTGTGTATGAAAAACGAAAATTCCTAAATAAGTCTAAATCAAATATTAACATTTTCTATTAACGTATTGAACTAAAAAATTTTATTCTGCTTGCCATTATTATGCCCAGTGTTGAAATTATGCATCATCAACAATTTATATTTAATTATTTTTTTATTTATTATTTTGTCTTATATTAATTTGTAGTATTAACCTGCTTCTTTCTTTGAAGTTGCTGTTTCTGTTTGATATTCAAAAACCCGTTTTCGCATTGAAAAACGTTCAAGTTGTTAAAGAAAAAATCTTTTACTTATATATAGAGTTTTTTTTGTTTTGTTATCGGTGAGACACCAAATAAAAAAGAAGAAAAACAAAACAAAAACAAGAAGTAAATGAAACTAACTGACATCACAATCACAATTTCATGCTGCTTTTGTTAAATACGTTAGTTGTGGACAACGAAAGCACGTTTCTACAGATTATAGACAAAATCAGGCGGAATGTGCTTAGGGCGGAAAAAAAAGATTTCGAAAGTTCCCTACACAATGTCACTACAAATGTATTATGTATGTAATATCACTTAATATTTTGAATCACTTAATATACTGAAATGTTATGAACATGGTACAGTGTGATATTTCGCCCTAAATGTGTCCTGCCTACTATGAATCGTACCGGGATGCTAATTATAATTAAACTTATTATTTAATTCGCGAAAAATGTGAAATGTATAAAATTTGTAAAAGCACTTATGCTAGGATAGAAAGACTTTCTTAACAGTAAATATGTTGAATTCAATCTAAAAATCAGGAAAAGTAATAAAATAAGAATTTATTGCACATCAATATCAACATTGAACAGAGTGTAATTAGAAACTTCAGGAAGTTATCAATCAACAATCACATAAGAAAAATTGATTGATTGATTGAGAATGATTGTTTACTTTGGCTGAATTTTAAGATAAAGTACACATATCCCGAAAAGAATTAATTTTTGTGTCCGCTATTAAAATACTGATATTTTCCAAAGCCGAAACGAATTACTCATTAAAAATGAACAAATGTAAACTCCCTACCGTAACGGCTTCTTACAAATAATGAAATATCGAAAAAATCTAGGAGTCGAAATTGTCCAACCAGCCTATATGGATATACGATATTTCAATCACTGTCATAGCTAACATTTAACATTTGTCATTTTGATTTTACTAATAGAGGGATTCATGTAAACTTATAGAGAACGCAAAAGTTTTTAAGTGTTTAAACTTGTCAAAATTTTTATGAAATTTAAAAGTTAGCCTACGAGTTTATAGTTTACATGAATATAAATCCCACTAATATCTAATATTTTTCTTAAATTTTAATGTAAATTTTTTTCGGTTTTTATTTAAACAAATGTGTTTGCGATTACAACATTTGTAAAGAAGCACATGTGTAAATACATAGAGATAAGTATGTACGTTACAATCAATATAAGTAGCTAATAATTTTATATTTTATCCGCTTAACTGACTTTTTTTTATAATAGAATTCTTTTTTCTTTATTTATTAACTTAATTCATACGTCGCTTGGGAATTGATTAACCGTATATGTCAAATTTTAATTTCAAGTAAATTGACTTTAAAGCTAGAACTTAATTTGCTTAGATTTACTACACATCGTACAGTTCATATAGCTCATCGTTCCATCTTATTCGATACATGTCGTCCACGCATACTGGACCGTAGATCTTACGGATCTTCCTATCAAACGCTCCTAACAGACTCTCATCATTGATGGTCAATGTCTACGTCTCTGCGCCATACATTCGGACGAGAAGGATAAGGGACTTATAGAGCGTTATTCTCGTCGGTCGAGAGAGGGCTCTACTTCTCAATTGCCTACTGAGCCCGTAGTAACACCTGTTGGCAAGAGTTAATCTCACCCCGATATTTTTATGGCGACATTTTTATTTTCTTTCATTTATCTCTGTTCGGTAAATGGCAGAACAGCTCGATTAATCTCCTCCGTTTTGGGAGGCGTGACGTTCACGTCAGTCACTGCTACCTCAAAAATGCTGAAATGGCGTATAAATAAATTCTCAGGCGACAATATGTACAAATTTCTTTTATTTTTATTTGTTTGTTTGCGCTCACACAGTAAATTTGTCGTTGTGACTGCATGCCAATTTTGCGACAACTTAAACATAAAAAGAAGAAATACTTTGAGGATAGTAAAGGGTGTTTTTTTTAGAAGTGTGGTTTTCAATCTGGCAATACTTTTTTCGGAGTTGGTCTCTTTGACAGCTGTCACTTGATTTATGCTCAGTTTGGTTTGCCATTTCATAATGAATAGACTTACTCTTAAATAACGTTTCACAAGAAAATTTTTTTCAGCGATGAAGCTCATTTTTGGTTGAATGGGTACGTTAATAAGCAAAATTGTCGCAAGAAAAGAAGTCGCTTGTCCACGCAGATAAGCCCGAGACGGTTGACGCCTTGGAAGAGAATTGCTGCAAAAAGTGGTCGAAAATTGGGCCTCGGCTGGAATTTATTTGAACCAGCCGCGGCGGCAACTTGCCCGAAATCATTTTTAAAACATAATGGCAAATCCTTATCTTTATAATAAAGCTAAGTTCTTGGCCAAAACATTAGATTATATGCGTTTTATTTCCTCTTGAAAACCACACTTCTAAAAAACAACACCCTGTACAACAGACGGAATTGTTTCAAAGAATCACATTTCAAATATTTTAATTACCTGACTCCCGTTCCGACCTCTTGAATGCCAAGATTCGCTCCTGGTCTTGTTCCTACTTAACAAATATATGTACAATACATGATAATACCAAATTAGTACACATATCTTTATGGTTTCTGCGGTCTAAGGTTCTGTGTGAACAGAATATTATATGTTATCTATATATATAAAAATGAAGATATGTTATTTGTGGTCGCTGTGGTGTAGTGGTAGTGTGTTGGACTGCTACGCAGAGTGTCCGGGGTTCGAATCTGGGCACAGGCAAAATCAAAAAGTAGAAAAAATAATTTTTCTACACGGCACCACCTCTTGGCAGGCAATGGCAAACCTACAAGAGTAAAAATTGCTATGAAAAGCTTTTCACTTCACCGTTCGGATTCGGCATTAAACTGTAGGTCCCTTCCATTCATGTACAAATATATCACGCACAACATGAGTGGATGCGAAAAGCTCGGCCTAGGCCCTCCATGGGCTGTTGTGCCATTAAAAGTAAGTGAAGTAAATTTGTGTGATGAATGATCTCGGAAACGGTTTGATTTTTTTCAAAAATTCAACTTTCATGTTATAGTATATGCTTTTCTGACGGACAAAGGCTATTTATCCGCCCATTGCCACGCCCGCAAAAAGAGTAAAATGCCTATAACTTTTGAACCCCTCAACGCATTCAATTCAAATTGAAAACACATCAATAAGGAATGTATTTTTATTTCATATTTTCATTGTCATATTTTTTTAACGAAATCATTTCTTTTGATACAATTTGCTTATCTTTCCCCAAGTGAGACAGTTTTTTTCTGAAACAAAGCGATGTAAATTAGCGAGGCGCGCACAATTTGGAATTTGGAATTGAATTTCTTTCGATTTTTCATTATTCATGAATTTCATTGTAAAAGCAGAAGTGTTTGGTGAAGTGCGCTGGATGTACTCAATTGGGTGGCAGAAACGTGGATTGCCCCATGCACACATTCTCATTTGGTTAGTCAACAAAATTACAACAGATGAAATTGAGTAAAGTGGCGCATTTTTTCATTTTCGATACATGAACGTTACCCAACCGTGCAGCATTTAGCTGTTCATCTTGAAAACGAACAGCGTGTGTATTTTACCTTGGAGAATGCAACGCAAAGAGCGGAAACGATGGTGTAATTCTACAACAGTTATCCGGCAACGTAATCAATCCGGTCTCATCAACTGGCATTGCACCATTTCCAATTGTCATCAATTACTTTGAAAATTCAACAGCTGATGCATCATTTTGCAATTGAAAACGAACATTTGTTGAAAGAAAATATATTTTTACATGTCTCCACTAATACGATGATTTCAAACAAGCATGTATTTCATCGGCAGGGGTTGATCTTGGTGTACTTAATTGGCAAAGTTTGTCGGAAATCTCCTGGCAACAAAATTAATCCTCCAGCAAACAAATTGGAAATATTCCGATTATCTCTCATTGTCAATGAATTAAATTTTGCTATACAATCCAAAATACCTGGTGTTTTGGTTTCGAATAAGTCTATTGATACTGCTACGAATGAAGAAGATGCGGTTAACTATCCTACAGAATTTTTGAATTCTTTGGATTTACCCGGATCTCCGCCGCATAACCTTCAATTGAAAGTCGGTGCAACTATTATTATGCTTCGTAATTTGAATCAACCGAAACTTTGCAATGGTACGAGGCTTGCTGTGAAAAAATTGATGGTCAATGTTATTATAGCAACTATTTTGATTGGAAAATTCAAAGGTGAAGACGTGTTAATACCACGAATTGTGATGATTCCAACCGATTTGCCTTTCAAATTCAAACGTGTACAATTTCCAGTGCGAGTTGCATTCGCAATTACCATTAATAAAGCGCAAGGTCAATCTCTGGAAATTTGTGGTATCAACTTAGAATATCCAGTATTTTCTCATGGACAATTATACGTAGCCTGTTCACGTGTAGGCAAACCATCAATTAGTATTATTCATTTATTGCCATGATAATAAGAAAACTAAAAATGTGGTTTACCATCGAGTTTTACAATAAATATAAACTTAAACTGCTTTAAATTAAAACTGCTTTGAATTACTTTTCTAATTATGCACAGTAAAACGTGCATGGGGTCTGCTAGTTTAGTATAAATAAAGACTTGAAGTTGGATTCACCAAATATTATAAGTATTTTTGGAAAATCAATCTTGGGTGTATGTAGTATTAATATTAATAAACACGAGTAATGCTTAGGTTTCGAGACATACATATCGGTGGTAATAAGTATGTACTTACTTGTGTTTCGACTTGGATTCCTTCATTTCACAATGCTGTTATATGTGAATTTTTATTTAGCTCCCAACTTTATACAGTTAGAAAGATCGAAAATGTTCGAGATATATCATTGCAAAGTATTAAAGTTTTAAATCGATATTAAAATAAATTTAATTTTTTGCACGTATGTAGTAGATACTATATTGTTAATTATGTGTTATAATAAGTTACTTAAAATCTTCAAAAATTACCAACTACTCACTCAATCGCGTTGAGTGTTCTACTTTTTATCTATGATTAATAAAAAACTGCTACGGAAGTCGCCTTTCGTGCTTGCGCTATTGTTTTCTGTATGTGATATTTTGTATGTAATTTTTGTTGTTGGTATTTTATCAATGTGTAAAATATACTTTTAACTTGAACTGTTTCTCATTTACTTATTTTTAATTGTTTGTTTTAATTTGTAGATAAAGCTAGACTAGTTAGACACGTTAACACCGTTTGCTCCATGCAGCACCACGATACCACGCATTTAAAAATTTCTTTATTAAATGTATTTTAATTTTCGTGAAGTGTGCGTGAAAAGTTTGGCATATGAAAGAGAAGTGTAAAAATGAGGCGGCCTAATTTAAAATGGATGCTGAAGTCAATGCTTCTTTTGCTAATATCAGGCACACTGTTTCTGCTTATCACGACGTGGATATCCTCCAGTGATCACAGACATAAATTTCCAACGTTGCGTTCGCAATATGCTGCCCCTCTGAAGGAACAGCAGAAAGCACCAGATACATCTGAAGAAGAGCGCGTAGCAAAGCAAAAGCTTGCGCTTGCACAACAGCCTAATTCGCCGACAGTAGCAGCGCCCAAGAGAAATATTGAGAATATAATCAGGGATATTGATGTGACAGAGAGCCAGAAGCAACATTTGCTTCCGCCTACTGATTCGAAAAAGGACTGGCATGATTATACAGCCATGGGGCGTGATGCCAAACGCATTGGCATTGGTGAGCAGGGTAAACGTGCCACAATTAACGATGAATCACTGAAAGATTTACAGCAGAAAATGTCGCTGGAGAATGGTTTTAATGCATTGCTGTCCGATTCAATTTCAGTGAATCGATCGGTTCCTGATATACGTTACAAAGGGTGAGTGTTTCTCAATGCATTCGTTTCTCTGCGCAAGAAGGAGTTTTTATAACTTGATGTTCTCCTTTTTCAGCTGCCTCCAGAAGAAGTATCTCGCCAAATTGCCCACAGTGAGCATCGTGATACCCTATCACAATGAGCACTTTAGTGTTCTAGTGCGTTCCGTACATAGCCTGGTGAATCGTTCACCTCCTGAACTGCTTAAAGAAATTATTCTAGTCGATGATTTCAGTGACCGTGAGTATCTTTTCACACAACTAGATCAGTATGTGGCGGAGAATTTTCCCAAAGTGCAGATTGTGCGCTTAGAGGAGCGCTCAGGTTTGATTGGTGCACGTACGTCCGGTGCGCGCAAAGCAACTGGCGAAGTTTTAATCTTCTTGGATTCACATATCGAGACGAATTACAACTGGTTGCCGCCACTGCTTGAGCCGATCGCATTGAATAAACGCACATCTGTGTGCCCCTTCATCGATGTGATTGATCATAGTAATTTCGAGTATCGTGCTCAGGATGAGGGAGCACGTGGCGCTTTCGATTGGGAATTCTACTATAAACGCTTACCGCTATTGCCCGAAGATCTGCTGGATCGCACAAAGCCGTTCAAGAATCCCATAATGGCGGGTGGTTTGTTTGCTATTTCCGCGGAGTTCTTCTGGGAGCTGGGCGGCTACGACGAAGGGTTGGATATATGGGGTGGCGAACAGTATGAGTTGAGTTTTAAGATTTGGATGTGTGGAGGTGAGCTGCTGGATGCACCTTGTTCGCGTGTGGCACACATTTATAGAGGACCGCGCAATAATTCGCCCAGTCCTCGTAAAGGCGATTATGTGCATAAGGTATGGCCTTTTAATGTTAATCTCTGCATTTCAAAATCTAATTACATATTTTTTCTCGTAGAATTACAAACGTGTAGCAGAAGTTTGGATGGATGAATATAAGGATTATTTGTACGAACGTGGTCAAGGTGTCTACGAACACATTAATACTGGCGATATTAGTAGGCAAAAGGCTATTCGAGATAAATTGCACTGCAAGTCATTTAAGTGGTTTATGAAGAATGTTGCTTTCGATCTGATTAAAGTATATCCACCGGTGGAACCACCACCTTATGCGTATGGAGCCATACAAAGTGTAGGAAATCCATTGCTGTGTATTGACACGCTATCTCGACCGCGCCACTCGCAAGTCGGTCTTTATCCGTGCGCTCTAGATCTGAAACATCCGCAACGAAATCAGAATTGGTCTTTAAGTTGGCATCGTGATTTACGAATACGTTATAAATTGGATTGTCTCGATGTTCAACAATCACCACCAGATGCAGCTGTGTGGCTTTGGGATTGCCATGGCCAGGGTGGAAATCAATTCTGGTATTATGATTATGTGAAAAAGTGGTTAATGCATGGACGCTCTGGTAAAAGGTGCTTGGAAGCAAATTCAATAGAAAAAAAAATATATGTAAATGAATGCGAGAAAGATAATGAAAATATGAAATGGAACTTTGGTTTTGTAAACAAGACTGCACTTAATCTATTTTACGATGAAATATCAGACGGCCGATAATATCCAAAAGTATTTCCATTGACTAGAATTAAACTTGCCATTTATGTACTTAAATTAACAAAAATATTTGGAATATTTTATTGCTATAATTTGTAGTTTATTATTACGCAAAAATATTATATAATAATTTTAAATATTTATTAAAGTTTGCCAATATTTAGATGCGACGGTTATTACAACTTTATTAAATTTGTAAGCGAAATATGTAAATTGAAAAATATTAGATATAACAAAAAAAGTCGATTATAAAAAAAAACTAAAAAGACATATTTCATAATGTGGTGTAAATAAATAAATTACATGCTTAATTGCAATTGCAATGGTATGTAAATATGTAAATCACTATTTGTATTGAATTGTTTATATTGTGGCGAAAAGGTTATATAAATGTAAACAATTGCGAAGAATTGAAATCAATTGTAAACAATCAGCAGTCAAGATTTGAACCATAAAATTCAAACAAAATTTGAACAAATTTAGGAAATGAAGCACTTTGGTAGGTTTTCTTTTTAATAATAAATGTGACTTCAGGGATGAATAAGGTGCATATTCCATATGAGGCTTACCATATAACTACGAAGACTAAAGACGATTTGTGTAGACGCACAAACAGATAGTGATTTTGAAGTTTCGTACGAGTAAAATCTAGAAAATAACGTTCTTTTTAGAAGCGGGGTGCCAAATTAATGTTTTCAAAATGGATTGATATGTGACATTTCTCTTGAAGAAGAGGTATTACTTATATTTTTTTATCTTCTTGGCTTCTACATTATCTACATTTATGTATATATTTTGATTTTTGACACATTCAAAATAAATAATCTTTGGAAAAAATTTTATATTAATATTCAAATTAATTTAAATTATTTACCTTAAACTTTTTATAATTTACAATAAAAGGAATTGCTATGACAGTTTCAATTATTTTACATTGTTTACGCCGCGTCATTTCCTCTACCAACACTGGAATCATATACAACCATATAAAACAGTTTGAATTGAAAGGAAATAAAATGTGTACCAAAAAAATTAAGTTTTACTTTTTTTGTTTAAAATCGATTTTAAAAAACATCTAATTTCTATTAACGTATGTTTCCTGTCTTGTTTCTTTGACTAAGAACACACATACACACTTATTATTGTATGCAAATATATGGTTTGAATTCAGTATAATGATGAACTTGGAATCTTATTTCGTTATTTGTACAGCTGTAACTTTTAGACAACTATAATAAATATGACTAAATTAAAAATTGTTAATTTTCTGCCAAAATGCACTAGTCAATTTTAGTCCAAAAGCAACCGAAATCGGTATCAGACACGTTTCAATTCTAAAAAGTTAATAAATATAGACCGGTGATATTCCATTTAATAAAATTGTTTTTAGCCAAACTTAGACAAAACTAATTTGACCATTTGGAACTCTGGCCAGTGGGCGAAGGAGGAAAGGAAATTGTGTAGTTTAAGAAAACCATGCGACGACCAAATTTAAAATGGATGTTTAAAACATGTTTAATATTATTTATTTCGGTGACACTGTCCGTTTTCTTCACAACGTTGGTATGTTCAAGAGTTTATAGAAATGGAGCAATGTCACGGCTTACGTCGAGCAATTTGAAAATAGACTGGAATGATTACGCAGCTATTGGACGTGATGCTCAACGCGTTGGTATAGCAGAGCAAGGAAAAGGAGCTAGTATTGACAATGACTCTCTAAAAGATTTGGAGAAAGAGATGTCGCTGCAGAACGGCTTCAATGCGTTGCTGTCCGATTATATATCAGTGAATCGTTCACTGCCCGATATGCGTAATGAAGGGTGAGTTATTGATCGCAATGCTAAACAAGGGAGATTTTTTGATTCTACTTCTTTCCACTTTAGCTGCCGTGCCAAAAAATACCTCGCTAGATTACCCACTGTAAGCGTAGTTATACCTTGCTTCAATGAGCACTTAAGCGTACTAAAACGCTCCATTCACAGTCTGGTGAACCGCTCACCGCCCCAGCTACTCAAAGAAATTATTCTAGTAGATGATTTTAGTGATCGCAAGGATCTCTTTGCACCACTCGATCAATATGTTGCAGACAATTTTCCCCAAATGCAAATTATACGCTTAAAGGAGCGCACCGGCTTGATAGGTGCACGTTTGGCTGGTGCACGCAAAGCCACTGGTGATGTGTTAATCTTCTTAGATTCACATATTGAGGCAACGCACAGCTGGCTGCCGCCGCTACTTGAGCCTATTGCAATGAATAAACGATTAGTTGTTTGCCCCTTTATCGATGTGATTGAACATGCGGATTTCAGGTACCGTGAACAGGATGCTGGTGCTCGTGGCGCATTCGATTGGGATTTCTATTACAAGCGATTGCCTTTGTTGCCCGAAGACTTAGTGGATCGCACAAAGCCGTCCAAGAACCCCGTCATGGCGGGTGGCTTGTTCGCTATTTCCGCGGAGTTCTTCTGGGAGCTGGGCGGCTACGACGAAGGGTTGGATATCTGGGGTGGCGAACAGTATGAATTGAGTTTTAAGATTTGGATGTGTGGCGGTGAAATGTGGGATGTGCCCTGCTCTCGTGTGGCACACGTTTTTAGAGGGCCACGCAGCAATATGCCGCTTGCACGCACATTCGATTATATGCACAAGGTAAAGTCGTAAATATGTACATACATAAATAATTTTAATACAAAACACAACCTTAATTTGCCTCACTACAGAATTACAAACGTGTTGCCGAAGTTTGGATGGATGAATACAAGCAATACTTATATGACCGCAAACCAGATATCTATAAGAAGATTGATGCTGGCGATATTAGCAAGCAAAAAGCGCTAAAAGAGCAACTGCAATGTAAATCGTTTAAGTGGTTCTTGGAGACGGTTGCTTTTGATTTAACACAAAATTTTCCGTTAGTGGAACCACCGGATTTCGCTTATGGTGCTATACAAAGTGTGGGAGATCCACAACTTTGCATAGATAAGCTTAATTTACCGCGTTCCTCGATAATCGGCCTTTACCCATGCTCTAAAAACTTGAAACATCCGTCAGCAAATCAAAATTGGGCACTCACCTATCATCGAGACATTCGTGATATTGAACGTAGGTCGATCTGTTTTGATGTGGCGCTAAACTCACCAAATGCTCCCTTATGGATATGGGCTTGCCATGCAAAGGGTGGTAACCAATTCTGGTATTATGATCGTTTTGATCAATTGCTGAAATATGGAAAAAGTGGCTTAAGGTGCTTGGAAGCGATGCCCAAAACTAAGAAAGTTGTCTTGAATACATGCAGCAAAACTAATAAAAACATGAGGTGGAAATTTGCCGTTGTTAACAGTACTGCATTGGATTACTTCTTCGATGATTCATATTATGGTAGTTTGAGTGCGAGTACATAAAGGAAAATTATAATTTATATTACTTACTTTTGTTAATTTTAAAATTGTAAATAATGAAATTTAAAATAGTAAATTCATACGTACCAACATAAAAAATATAAAAGTTGTTCAGTATATTCTCAACATTTGCTCTATTTTAACCGTTGCAACCCGGCGTTTTCACCCAAAACCTGGGTGAGTTTTTTCAATATTGATTAAAAATTTCCCTAGAGAGAGTAGAGAGTAGTAAAGTACCCTCAACGGGCAAGTGAGCGGCTATATTCAAAGTCTTTGCTTTAAGCCGTTTACAAATAACAAACAAAACAAATTTGCCACGGCATACAAAATCTACGACTTTCCACCACGAAACAGTAAGAGTGACTGACGATAATCGTAGAGACGAGATACTAAGTTTCAGATTAATATTTGGACAAGTAAAATCATAGATATAACTAATTACACATTTCTGGGGCATATAATCCGAGTAGGGGCGAAAGGGTTAAGTATAAAACTGAACTCATTATATAATAATTCACCAGCAACATTGAAACTGAAAGTAGGTAAGGTATTTGTTTGTACGTAAAGATATTATGTAATTAAGTATATTCACTATGTATCATGCCATATATATTTCTTTGAAATTCTCTAGCATGCGATAAAATAGTTAATAACATTTCCCTCAACGTATTTTGTTTTGTATCTTTCAGTTACTTGTGTAGAACATCTGTACACCTGTATATAACATAGTTTTTCATTATTATAATGATGAAGATGGAATTATTCACTCAATATTTATACAGCTGAGAGCTCCAAATGTTTTAGGTACGAGCAAATCGACAAAAAGACTATACTGCCTAATTTTGAGAACCCAATTTCAGTTGAAATTCAAGTGCATGCAGCTTCAGACACGTATTAGAAATAAGAAAAAAAAAATCATGCTACATCGGCGACTTTCTTACTTTAAAACGATTTCAAAAACTATTTGCTCCTTAATTATAATTGCCATAATAGTTCTGGCCATTGATAGTTGGAAATCGGAAGGTTCTAAGGTGGTGATACCATCGCACAATTTTAATGCTCATTTTTTTAGTGTAGGAATGGAAGTAGATAAAAAAGATTGGCATGATTATAAAGCTATGCAACGCGATACTATGCGCTTTGGAGCTGGTGAGGGCGGTAGGCCCGCGTATCTCAGGAGCAATGTGAAACTGTATAAGGCACGTAAGGAACTTTCACGGGAGCATGGCTTTAATGCACTGCTGTCTGATGTTATTTCTGTGAATCGTTCTGTACCAGATATACGTTTTGTGGGGTATGTTTATTACGCGTTCCAATGAAATCAGTGCATGACTCGTAAATGATGTAAAAAATATTCGGTTTTTCAGTTGCCGCAAAAAAAAGTATCTCGCCAATTTACCAACCGTAAGCGTTATAATGCCCTTTCACAATGAACACTTCAGTGCTTTGGTACGTTCCATACATAGTGTCGTCAATCGTACACCGCCTGAACTACTGAAGGAAATCATACTTGTAGATGATTTAAGTGATCATGAAGATCTTGATGGCCAGCTTGATCAGTATGTTGCAAAGCATTTTTCCAAAATGGTTGATATTCTACGGTTTAGTAAACGAAAGGGTTTAATTGCTGCGCGCATTGCAGGCGCTCTGAAATCTACCGGGTCTGTGCTCGTTTTCATGGACTCTCACATTGAGGCCAATTATAATTGGTTGCCGCCATTGCTTGAGCCGATCGTACTGGATAAACGTACTGCTGTGTGCCCGTTTATTGATGTGATCGATGATAAAAATTTCGAATATACCGCACAGGATGAAGGTGCTCGCGGTGCTTTTGACTGGAAGTTCGATTATAAACGTTTGCCGCTTTTGCCGCGTGATTTGGAGGATAGAACGAAGCCTTTCCCCAATCCAATAATGGCAGGCGGGTTGTTTGCCATTTCCAAGCAGTGGTTTTGGGAATTGGGTGGGTATGATGAGGGCTTAGCTATTTGGGGTGGTGAACAGTATGAGCTAAGTTTCAAAATATGGATGTGTGGTGGCAGAATTTTGGATGCACCGTGCTCGCGCGTAGGGCATATCTTTCGAGGACCACAATTTATCGAAGAAAATCCACTTGAAGAGGATTATCTACATAAAGTGCGTTTGTATTCTTTATTTTGCGATATAAGATTAAATACTGATACTGCGAGTATTTTGTCTGTCCTTCTGTCTCTCTCACTCTCTGCAGAACTTTAAACGTGTCGCTGAAGTATGGATGGATGAATACAAAGAATTTTTATACGATCGGGCCAGAGGCGCTTTCGATAATGTTGATCCCGGTGATCTTAGTGAGCAAATAGAATTGCGTGATAAGTTACATTGTAAATCGTTTAAATGGTTTATGGAGAATATTGCTTTTGATTTGCTTAAAAAATATCCACCATCAGCACTACCCGATTATGCTTACGGTGCCTTGAGACCCATGAAGGCTTCTAACCTTTGCCTAGATACCCTGGGTTTACCGCAATATCAAAGTGTCGGCTTGCGTCGTTGCGAACCTAACTTAAAACAGCCTCCACGTAATCAAAACTGGGCCTTGAGTTGGTATAAAGATTTGCGTATGCGTGGTGAAATGTATTGTTTGGATATAATGAAGCCACAAAAAAAAGCGCCCGTGATGTTGATGGATTGCAACAAAGGAGGTGGAAGTCAATTTTGGTATTATGATCGTGAGAATCTATGGCTTAGACAAAATCCAGACGGGAGGAGATGTTTGACGGCTTCTCCCAAGAAAGAAACAGTTTTCCTCAGTCGTTGTAGCAAGAAGAATCCTTACCTGCAATGGACATTTGCTGTTTTAAATAACACTGCACTGGATTTATTTTTCAATGACGATATATAGAATAAGTAGGTAAAAATATTTGGGGTATTCACAGGGCGTCATATCCCTTCCATTGTCGTAAATTCAATAAAATACGACATGATACGACAACGTGTCAATTACATAAGTGTATGTACCTAAGAAAATATTCAAAATTTATATTGTAATATTAATACCTATAACTAATAAAGTCAATTTGATATACTCTAGTGAACAGTTTTAAAAATTTATTTATTTATTTGTTATATTAGTAACTTTTTTTTTTTTTTCTTTCTGTTTTATTCCACTTGGGTACATAGGGCTTCAACAAAACATTGCCATCTTATTCTACTTCTAGCTATTCTTTTGACAACGTTCCACGATTCTTCAGCTGCTCTCAGTTCACTTTCAATGGTCCGCTTCAAGGAGTTGTCTGTGACCTTGAGGGTTCCAGTCTAACGCAGTTCTGCTGATACTTTCGGACGGATTTCGCAGTGTGTGATTTATCCACCGCCATTTGCGAAATCTTATATGTTTAGCAATGGGGTCCTGCTCCGTCAATCGCCAGAGTTCTTCGTTCCTGATGGTATTCGGCCAGAACAACCTGCATATTATGCGAAGACATTTTTTTTTACAAATACCTGTAGTTTCTGAGTGATGGAGTTTGAAGTTAACCAGGTTTCGCTACAGTATAGCAGTACAGGTCGCTGTGGCGTAGTGGTAGTGCGTTGGACTGCTACGCAGAGTGTCCGGGGTTCTAATCTCAGCACAGGCAAAATCAAAAAGTAGAAAAAATACTTTTTCTACACGGCATTACCTCTTGGGAGGCAATGGCAAACCTACAAGAGTAAAAATTGCTATGAAAAGTTTTTCACTTCGCCGTTCGGATTCGGCATTAAACTGTAGGTCCCTTCCATTCATGTACAAATATAACACGCACAACATGAGTGGATGCGAAAAGCTCGGCCTAGGCCCTCCATGGGCTGTTGTGCCATTAAAAGTAAAGTAAGTAAGTAAATAGCAGTACAGATTTTACGCATGCGTTGAAGATGTTTAGTTTGGTTCTTCTTGAGATCTGTGAGCTTTTCCATATGCGCTGTAATCGTCCAAACGCCGATCTAGCTTTACGCAGCCCATTCTACACATCTACTTCGGCTCCACCATTTGTTGAAACTACGCTGCCGAGGTAGCAACATCTGTCTACGAATTGTACTGCTTGCCCTCCGATGGTGATACTATTGTTGCTGGTGTTGTTGACTCTCATTGCTTTGGTTTTCGAGATGCTTATCTCTCAGCCAACCTTTTGAGCTTCAGCAACTAAGTAGCTGGTCAATTTTGTACTGCAGACAATTTGTGTGACACAAGGCAGATATCAGTAATTTACCTGTGCGATATGCTTTTAGCTAAGCTCAAAATCTTGTATCTTGAAAATATTCGTTTTTGAAGCATTATATGGAAATATGCTATTTCGGTTTATTATTAGACTAAGTATTAGTTCGCAGTGGAGAAAAACTCTATAATCGAACAACTCACCACGTACAATTCAAATATTCACCATCATCCGTGAGAGCCATTTGCATTAAAACAAATATAATTTAATTTTTTTGTTTTTTTGTTTTATTTATTCATTTTAATTTAATATTACTTTTTGTTTTATTATTTAGTTTTATTTTTTCTTCATCAAATATGTTATAAATATAATTCACGTTTATGTAAATTGTTTTCATGTGTTTTACATTTACGCTTTTCCTTCCATTTTCACAATTATCTCTTCACAATTACAAATCATTTTATAAGCTTAATCATGTTTTGTTGGTTTTTGTTCTTCTTCTCAATAATACAATTAATAATTTGTATTTGTTTGTTTTTTATCTATAGTTTAGTATATATATTTGTATATATATAATACGTATGTTTAGTATTGCAGATAAGATGTATTTTTAGAAAACCAAAAAAAGAAAGAAGCAAAACTGAAGAAGGTGACAATTTATTATTACATAAATTACTTTCTCAAGCGCTTTATCTCTTTATATTAACATTCGATTTGTTTATAGAATACCACGAATTATTTTTCATAGATTCAAGTGTTTCAATTTGAATTCCGATAAAAAGCAAACTGCAGAACTTAGCTTGAATTGTGTATGTTAAATCAACCGATATTAAATCGCCTCACTCCTGTTGAATTCTAAATGTGTTAGAAAATAGTATAGAAATATCTTGTGGAAAAAATATTAATAAATAAAACACAATGAATGTTTTGTTTTCAATTTAATTAAAAATTACATTTATTTTGTTTTTTTTTTTGTAGTTCTTGTTTTCGTATAGTCATACATGAACTGAGAAAATTAAATTAATAATGCCAATAATTAATAAACATAATAATTATTAATTCATTATGTTGTTTGTGTATAAAAAAGTGTTGCATTTGGGTTTTTTTTTTGTTTTGTTTTGTTGTTGTTCGTTTATATTTATTTTTCTTCACATTAAACTTAGTAATTGTGATTGGTTTGAGTTTGTTGTATTAATTTTAAAATAAAAATTAATAAACTTAGTTAATAATTAATAATCATACAAATAAAATAAAAAATAGGGGAGAAACATAGTAACCGTATGTATGTATATATGTATTTAGTTAGTTTAATAAAAATTGCTTATACGAAACTATATTTCATTAATTTAAATGCTGGCATAATTATGAAATACTAAAAAAAAAAAAAATTAAATAATTTCCAATGATAATTATGAGAATGCATAGCAATGCAAAACACATACTTTTATGTATTTTTTAATTATATAAAAACTATTTTGATTTAAAGTTAAATATTTAAAAATAGACAAAGTTACAAAAAAAAAAAAAAAAAACATGCAAATATTATTTATATAAGTATGTAGTATGTATGTTTGTAGTATGTATGTATGATTGTGATGGATGGATAAAATCTTTCTTGTAATGCAAAATTTGAAACAAAATTTTAAATACAAAAGCTAAAAATTCGTAAGCAAATTAAATAATTTATTTATGCTGTTTTATTTACTTAATACTTGCATGGTTTCGAGTCTTTTTCTTTGTGTTTAATTTCGTAATTTAGTAATTTTTTTTTCATGTTTTGTGTTTTTTCTTATTTTCATAATTTTTTTCAGTATTTAATTTTCTTTTTTTCTTTTGTATAAACATACAAAGCGCTCTCCGCTTACGTTTTTATCAGAAAAATTATTATTTTTTTAGTTGCTATCTTTTTACTTTAAAGAGAATTTTGTGTTCATCTTTTTTTTTTTTTTTATCTATTTGGGTTTATCTCATTTTTATTTTCGCTTAGCACGTAAATAAATATATATATATATATATATATAAATGGTATATATGCATATTTTATAATAATATTAATCATAATCATAATCATAATAATAATAATAATAATAATAATGTTTATAATTATAATTTCTTTTTAAATTAAAAAAATGTCTTGTTTGTTTGTTTGTTTGTTTGTTTTACTTAAAATCTACAAAAAGAATAATATGTGACGACACCACATTCAACGTCTTCATTCTTCACGTTCTTCATTCTACGGTTTGTGTGTTTTATTTCTTAATTTCTTCATTATCTTATGTATGTCTTCCATGTGATTTAATTTAATTATTTTATGTTTTTCGTTTTTGTTTTTCATCCAAAAATAGCATTAATTAATTCATAATTTCATTATTCATTATTTCTAATGGTTATTTTTAGTTTCTTGTCTTGTTTTTATTCAGTATATTTATGCTTAAAATATTTATTTTATTATTATTAATGCTTTTTTGCTGCGTTTTTTATTTCATTTTGTGTATAATATGAAATTACTATGGTTTTGCTTGTATATATGTATGTGTATTTGTTTCCTTTCAAACAACGTTATTTTCTTCTTGTTTTTAAATTTTTTTTTAAATTTTATAAAATTATTTTCGTATTTCTTTTTACATTTTTTACAAACTTTTGTTCAGCTTGTGATTTTATTTTATATTCAATTTGCAATTTGTTTATTTTCAAACCCAATTGTAAATTTCTTTACGAACTTTTTTACTCAACTTTTGTTTTTCTTCTATGTATGTATTGATGATACTATGAAATTGTAAATTGAATTCGCAAATAGCAAACCAAATTAATCCAAATTCATTGATTCAGAGAATACCATAATTTGAACTGGGAAACATTGAGGGTGCGGGGTAGAGTAGAAAGAAGAGAAACAACAAGCTTAATAAGTGTGTAGTGTTCTTTTTGGCAACAATGTTGTGACTCATTATTTAAAGAAACGCTTGTTGTCAGGTGTTGGCCGAAAGTGGATAGCTCTGGCATAATGTAGCAGGTAAACTGTTTCGAAAATGCTTTATATCGTTTTTAGAAAAATTTCGTGAATGGTTATGAATTGCCATGTTTCGGGCTTCAACTAAAACGTTGTAGTTTCATCGCTATGGCCTTTTGGTAGAAGTTCTCAATCTTTTACTATTCACTTCTACAAACAATTTCTCATGGTGTTGCTCAAAATAACGTAAAATTATATAAAAGTAAATGTTCTTTTTAAGTAAAATCATCAATCAAGAAACATATGTAAGTAATTTTAATATTATTAAGTGCGTGAATGTGCTATTGTATGTACATACATATGTATTTTTATAAAAGTACCAGCTTTTTGTTTTCGTAAGTTGTAACGTGTTGTTTGTAACGTATTAATTTGCGTTTTGTTAGTATGTAGTTTCGAATAACGTAGTGTATGCATGTGTGTATTTAATGTAGTACCAGAGTGTCTTTTTTTCCTTTCCTATATATTTCCAGTATGTATTTATGTAAAAATGTTTTACCAACTATTCAAGTAGCGAAAATTAGTTTATTTTTCATTTGTGTTTTTTGTTTTTTTTTTTTTTTTGTTAAAAAATGGTTTTCTTTTTCTTTGTACTTTTGGCAATGATCTTTTTATAACAGTATTTTACTTGTGTTTTTCATTACTTTATTTAATAAAAATGTTTTAGTTCACTCGTTTCTGCTGTATTTCTTTAAAGAAAATATAATTTTTGTTTTGATAAACTATTGTAGTTTTTTTAGTTTTATGTGGTGTGTTTTATGTGAATTCAGAAAATTATTTTCCAAATTTGGCAAGTTCACCTTGTTAGAGTATATCTAGTGTATTTTAACAGGCTAAATGAACGTTAGGTTTGCCATAGAGAGAATAACAACAATGCATGTATATATGTATAATGGACTAATCCATGTAAGCTACTTATATTCGAAATTGTAACTGATAAAAATTTCAAATATCTACACTGAATGGTATTATTGAAACACTTATATACTTACACAAGTATTTGTTGTTATTCTATTCTCTTTTTTGTAGATTTTGTTGTTGTGGTAACATACATAGTTGCTGTAGTTGCATAATATGCATGTTTTTATTTCAATAGAGTTGATTGAGATTGAGAGAGAAGAGGTCTCGTGATTGGAAATACCAGAAAGTGCACAAGAGGATTGCTGATTTCCCATTCAGTTCTCTAGCATAGAGTTAGGTGTGTGCTAAAAAACTAGGAGAGTAAACTTTACTTCCAGTTAGGTTTTTCTCTCTTTTTTCGCTCTAACAAAATACTTATACATATGTACACTGTTCTCATTGTGGCACTAATATTAACTCTGTTGAAATGAACTAAACTAAATTTTGTGGGTTTGGTTTTTGGTATTTAAGTTTAAGATTATTAGTAGAATATGACTATTTTCTGTTGTTGTTTTTGTTGTTTAACTGTTTGTTTGCTTGCTTGTTTTAGTGTATAAATTGTAGTAAAACATATGTATGAATGTTTGTAGTTAAAAGTACGTACTTAGTTAAAAATTATACATATTTGTTTGTTGTATTTTTAGTATAATAGAATCTTTTGTAACAGTAACGAACTGCAACTGTAACTAACCTATAAATACGATTACGAATATATTGATGAATACGTACGTATGTACTTATGTATGTATGCATGTAATGAAGTATAGTTTTACAAAATATTGTATGTTTCTTTTTTAATGTACTAACGCTGCTGAGTAATATTACGTTGTGTGTTTGAGTTTACACATTTGTGAAAAGTCAAATAAAAAAATGGGGCGTATATTTTGTGCTTGGTATTTTGTTATGTTTGCTTGTTGTTGCTGTGAATAACTTAAAATGGCGGCAGCTGAGCTTTTTGTTCTTTCAAATCTTTTTTCAATTTGTTTGAAGTCGAAAATATATGGCACGCAATTGTTTGGGCACAAATTAAAAGCAAAAAAATATTTATATTAATTTCAGTCGAAAATTTCACTTAAATTAAACAAAGTTAAATAAAAGCGCAATAAATCACATTAGTTGAGCAGTTGTTCTATCAGCTAATTGAGTCAGAGAGTGAATGCGAAGGAGGAGAGGGTAATCTCTCTCTTTTCATACTCTTGCTCTTTAGTTTAAACTTGCATTTGCTGCTGTTGTTGCTGCTGATGATGAAGTTGCTGCGGCTGCTGTTGTTGCTGCTGCTGCTGTTGTTGCTGCTGCTGCTGTTGTTGCTGCTGCTGCTGTTGTTGTTGTTGCTGCTGTTGCTGCACAGTTGTGGACGTTGGACTACTATTGCCCTCCTGGTAAGGCCCCGTAACCACACATGGATGCATAGGAAACAGGGTCGTCCACGAGGTTGTTGTTAGCGTTGGTGCGCGGAGGGCAATTTTCTCGTTTTTTGGCTGCTCACTATTGTTGTTGTTGGATGACGAGTTTTTCTTTGTTGATTCTTTTTTCTTTTTGCTCGACGACGACGAATTACCGCCGCCGGGCATGCTGCCATTTTTTGACTCAGCTTGATTTGTTGTACTGTTGCTGTTTAAGTTGCTGCTATTGCTAGCGCTGTTGTTGCTATTGCTACTGCTGCCGCTACTATTATTATTGCTAATAATTTCCTTTTTAACAACAACTACTTGCGCTATGCTATTGTTAGTTGCAGCGGCCACTTCCTCATCTTCTTCATCTTCGTCACGTACTTCCTTTTTGATTTTCTCTCTCTCTTCTTTGGCTTTGTTGTCCAGATCGGTGTTGATCTTTTTGACGCGCATCTTCTCTTCCCATTCGTCGATGCCATGACGCGTCCGATTGAGATTACGATGCTGATAGAAGATGAGGGACATGCGTGTCGGATGATGGCGATTCGGGTGTCGCAGTGCTGTTGTTGCGTGCATTTCATGTTTGGCACATTCGATCAAAACGCTGCCGTGATTCAACGCTATCGCTACACCACCCATTTGCGGATCTTGGAATGCCTCAAGATTATCATTGACTTCGGCAACCTCTCCAATTGGTTCAATTTTATTTGGATTAGAAGTGGTTGAAGCTGTAGTCACAGCAGCTGGGGCCGCAGTTGTGTTTGTAGTTGCTGTTGTGTTTGAGGGCGTGTTTGTCGGGTTGTGGTTGCTGTTGTTGGTATTAAGTGGGCTAGGTGTGATCGTGGGCAACGTTGGTGAGACTGCGATCACTGGAGGAGCTGCCGGTGCTGTAATAGCCGTGGGTGGTGTATTTACAACTGAAGAAAGTTGGGTTGGATTGGAGCCAGCACCAATTGTGTTGTTGAGATCAGTAAGCGGTGGCTGTAACGATGGTGGTGGTGCTGTTATCGCTGTCGGGGTGTGCGGTGAAGCTGCCGTTGGTGTATTGATCATGGGAGGCGTAGGAGGTGCAAGCTTCAAATTTCCGTTTGAAATTGTCGCTTGAGATTGCTGGTGTGCAGCTAGCATTGTATGCTGATGGGAGCCACTGCTTGGTGGAATCATAGTTGGCGTATATGAGGTCGCTGTTGGTGCCGACTGATGATGTCCGTACATATTCCAGTTGGGTGAAGGTGGTGGAGGCGTTGGTGGAGGTGTCTGCTGTGGATACATACCATATGGTGAATAGGCCTGATGGTGATATCCATAGTTGTAGTTCATGTTCTGGTAGGCATCGTACGCCGAGTATGCGGAATGTGGTGGCGGATACATTTGATAGTTGTTCGGATACTGTGAGTACTGATAATCTGCCGGAGGTTTCGGTTTGACGAAGCCCTCTTCGAGTGGAGAAGCGCCATGATGGTGAGGATGATGGTGGTGATGATGTTGAGTTAGATTAGTCATGGGTGTCAATGGAGTGAGTGTTGTTAACTTACTTTCTGATAAGCTATTATTTACCAGCGTTGTGGAATCGGGATTCTCTTCACTGCCACGACTTTTGACCTCGCCGCGTACATCGTGCACTTGGGTTAGCTGCTGACTGCCGGCAGTCGGTAGGTTATTGTAGTTGGGTACGTAACCGCTGTTTGTGTCATGATGTGGAGTAAGTGGAGCCGCAGCAACGTGGTGGCCGTGATGATGACCTACCGGCGCTGATGGTGTCATAGGTGTTGGTGGTGCTACAGGAGCAACACTGCCACCGCCGACGCCACCAGCTGCACTCATACCCACAGCGGCATGTGTAGCATGAGGATTGTGATGAGGCGGAGGCCAATTGCCGTAGTAGTTGCGTGAGTCAATGTAGGAACCAGTCTGGTAGTCGTACGAGTATGGTGAATCCAGCACCGTGCTAGAGATCTGATTCGATTGTAATTGGGCATCTGTGAAGGTATCGATCATAGTCGCCATATTCATTAAACTTGAGTTGGACGACATGAGCTGATTGGGGTTAGCTCCGGCTGTGGTGTTGTTCGCCGAAGCGTTGGAGTGATTGTTATTAACCGGAGGCGTGGTAAAAGCACTACCCGCCGGACTGGGGTTGTTGGTTACTGGTGTCTGACAACGCGGTGAGGGTGTTGAGGGAGGCGCAGCTGTAGCTGTAGTAGCGGTAGGTGGAGTCGACTGATTAGATTTTGATTTTGATTTCGATTTGCCGTTGCCTCCTCCCTCTTTTTTGATCACAACTGGCGGTGTTGTATTAACAGGAGCTGGTTGCGCCACAACAGGGGCTGCTGGTGCGGGAGTAGTGGTTTCTGCTATCTCTGGAGCTGGTGCTGCTGGCGTGGGAACCACTTCGTCTTCTTTGCGTTTCTTACCATGCCGGCGACATGGTATAAGAGGCGTAGAACGAACACGTACCTCGCATGGAAATCTAAATAGAATTTTGGAGAAATTCAACAGTTATAATTTGCAAAATAACCATTTCGTTTCTTGGAGCTCATTCAGATCCATTAAAACTCAACACTACACTCACTTGTCCAGCACTTGCACTGCTCCAGTTCGGTGTTTCTCTCGCTGGCCTTCAATGCTTTCGAACTCGTCTGTTGAATCCATGGTGTACAGTGGCAGGATATGAAACTGTTCATCGTCTGGCGGGCGACCATCACGATTGGACGGCTTCAGGAGCGCAACCTGCACGGTACAGCCATCTTGCATGTTGTGCAAGTCTCGATGGGAATGTGCACAGAAATCCAAGCAGGCTGTAACGCCCGAAAATGGCTTTCCCGGTTCTAAGCCGAGACGACAGTCAGGCGCTTCCTTTTCATATTTTGTTTGATTGTCATAGGAACGCGGACACACTTGCTTGAAGAGCGGCGCCAACACTGTGGCCAACAGGTTCATGTGATCCTCAATAGCCGACTCTTCACTCTTGACGGAAAGTCGAAACTTGCGCACAGTTTTAGAACGGGCATATTTGCAGCCATTGTAGTACATAGACCATGAGCATCCAAAACTATAAGAGGCTCCAGATGTTTCAGGATCAAGACCTATGAAGCAAAAGGATGTGAGTAATGTTTCTAAAAAGAAGCAATTGCAAAATACTCCTACCTTGACAAGCACATGTACGATTTTCATTCGTAGCACAACGTCGTGTTGTTGGAAGTCCAAACTTGTTTAATTTTGGTATCAGATTTTTGTAGGCATTGTCGGCCTCGAGACGTGGCATACCATCCCATGCAACCATACACACGATAATAAATGCCGCCATGCATCTGTTTAAGCAATGAAATTTTCGAATTAGTATGAACATATGCTTCAAGATGCTTGTAAACCTACCTATGACCAGGCCGTTTCTTCACTACGACCAAAATCTTTTCTTCAGGATCCGCACGTCTGATTACCCATTTAGCTACCGGACAACCTTGTGTGGTTTTACCCTCCTTGCCTGTGTAAACTATTTTCTCAATGCGCAACTGCCGCCCTGATATCTGGCAACGGTCCTCAAACTCTTTACGCAGTTCGGTGAGTGTTGAAGCGGTACCTTAAAATAGTAAATTCGTTAAAATAGAAAAGATTTACGAATTTGCGCTTTTAATTTACTCACCAAGATGCGTGTAATAAGTGCCAGGCTCAGGTGGATTCTTATCTGATTGGAAGCAATCGCATTCTGGAATTTCCGTTTTGTTACCCTTTTCCAGCCTATCCGTGGTGTCAAACATGGGATTTATTTTCTCATGTTTCACAACGATTTCGTTACTTTCTTCTTGCTTTGGGCTTCCTTTCTTTTTCGGTTTTGCTCCATTTGAAGCGCAATTTGCTGCCGCCGCCGCCTCTTCTTCTTCCGCCTCATCCATGATTTCATCTTTCGTCTGCATGCCTATGCAGGAACCGTCTTTAAGATGCTCAGTGGTAGGTGCACGCGTTCCTCCCTGACGGCAGCATGAGAAGCCTGTGCTGTTTTTAATTGCTGCAGGTCCTCCCTCCCCTAAGAAAGGATACCCAGTGCCTCCATGTCCAATCATACCCATGTCTTCAATTTTAGGCTCTATCATGCCGTGCCCCAGATGTGGCGGACCATGCCCCAATGGGTATCGATGTGGCGGTATTGGGTAAGCATGCGCTGGGATGTCTTTCTCGTAGTTGGTGGGCAACGGTATAATGCTGTTAGTATCCGGTTTTCGGTCAATTTCCATCATGTGGTTATTGTGATGATGCATTGCTGCTGTGTTTGCTGCCTTTCCCAGTGGACCATTTGAAGCTTTCGAATGACCTAGGTGCACTACTGAGTTAGGATGATGCGGATGCATGCCATGCGCGTTTCCATAAGCGACTGCAGAAGCCGAATGCTGATAACCGGGTACAAAGTTCTGCTGATAGTTCTGTTGAAAACTGCTAGAGCCACCATAGTAAGCTGAGTTGTGATAGCTCGCATAATCCTGTTGGCTTTGATGATGCTGTTGCGATGGCATACCTGGTTGGCCTTGCACCTCGTTCTGGCAGAAATCGGCATACTGAATAAAGTTCTGATAATTGCGTTCGTAGCCTTCGACTTTGTTGTGTTGAGGAGGCATTAGACCTGGCTCAGTTTTGATATATTGACTGTGATAGTCGGGATGCTGTGGTGGATAGGCGTGATGGGAAGGTGGGTAGCCTGATTTTTCAAGTGACTTTAAGCTCGCTAAATGCGTGTTGTGATGACCACCTCCTGGATCGTTGCTATTCTTTTCTATATCTGCGGTTTCAGATGCAGGTGCACGATTACTTTTACTTCTGCTTCTAGATTTTTTTGCAGGGGTTTCAGTGGGTGCACTGTGACTGGTTGTTGTATGCTGTTGCTGTTGCTGATGCTGTGATTGTTGCGGATGGTGTTGCTGATGATGATGTTCCGAAGTCTGAAAACCAGACGCCACCGGCTTCTTGAAAGAGTTGGTGGTGTGGTGGTGTGGCTTCCAAATTTGATCGCCACCACCTCCGATTGGTTCAGGTGCTAATGTGCTGCCACTGGCTAAAGCAGCGCTAGGTGTTTGTATTGAATGCAGCTGTTGTTGCTGTTGCTGCTGCTGCTGGTGTGTTTGTGCGTTGGTTTGGTGTGACAGATTAGTACCATTCGAACCATTGGCGTTCATTGCTGAATCGCCCCGGAGATGGTGGCTATACGATAAAAAATGACCGGTCTGTTGTTGTTGTTGTTGCTGCTGCTGCTGTTGCTGCTGTTGTTGAGAACTATTTGGATTTCCGCCAATGGTTGGTGGTGGTGGACCTTGCAAGTGTTGCTGCATGTCAGGTGGCGCCATTCCAGACAGAGGGTCCTTCGGATCATTCTTCCGTAAAATCATTGACTTGATGCGTGTATTGATATTAACGCGCTCACCCTGTTGATATTGGTCGGCTGCAGATAGTTGCTGTTGTTGCTGTGGCTGATTGTTCCAGTTCCAGTCTTGCTGCATCTGTTGTTGTTGTTGCGGCGGCGAGGAAATATGACTCTGCGGCTGCTGCTGTTGCATGTGATGTGGCGACGAGGGAATGCTGGAACCATACTGTTGTTGTTGTTGTTGCTGTTGTGCAGACTGCATGCCATTAGGTGATTGCGGAATATGATTAGGAGACTGCGAGACATGTCTTGCCTGTTGCTGCTGCTGCTGCTGCTGTTGTATTAAATTTCTGGTTGGAGATTGTGGCACTGTTTGTTGAGCATTTGGCGGATGCATAGGTGAAGCTGCTGGTGGAGCAACTGGTGCATTAGTAGCTGCAGCAACTGTCGATTGACCACCACCACCATTGAGTGGAGTAACTGAATTGGTTGCAGCATTAGCTGCTGCCGCTGCACCGGCTGATGTTGCCGAAGAATTGTTTGATGATTGTTGTTGTTGCGACTGCTGAGTACCGCTGTAATCGCCTGAATACCCGTTACAATTGAGTGAGCGCGGCGGTACGCTGCTCACTCGCGGATATCCAGGCGTGTCGTTTCCCGACATCGTCTTATTAATATCAGCCGATACACCCAAATGCTGTTGCTGCTGTTGCAAACCACTTACATTGGGCGGTGCAGGTGCTGTTGATACTTGGCCGGCATATGCGACGGCAGTTGGTGCGAAGCCAACTCCCTGCAAACCAACCTGATGATTTATGGGTGAACTGGAGAGCTGTTGACTCTGAAAGTCGTAGCGTTGAACTGGCGCACCATACGGGGAGCGTCCATAATTCGGATCAAATCCGAGGCCGGTCTGCACATATCCGTTTGATGGGTACGCGTACGACTGAGTTTGGAAATCCAGAGAGTTCAGAGAAGTTATGGCTGGGCTATTCTGTGGTATCTGCTGAATAAATTGATTTTGCCAACCCTGAGATGGGTCTGCTTGCCAAGTGGGATAGAAGGCCATGGGTGCCTGCAAAAAAGAAGAAAAGTAATATAATAACTATTATCTCACTGGTCGCTGTAGCGTAGCGGTAGTGCGTTGGACTGTTACGCAGAGTGTCAAGGTTCGAATCTCGGCACAGGTAAATTAAAAAAAAAGTATTAAAATTAAATAAATAAAAATCAAAAAAAAAATATACAAAAATAAAAAAAATAAATAAATATAAAATGCTACAACAACAAAATTAATACACGGAACCACCTCTTGGCAGGCAATGGCAAACCTACAAGAGTAAAAATTGCCTATGAAAAGCTTTTTACTTCGCCGTTCGGATTCGGCATAAAACTGTAGGTCCCTCCCATTCATGTGCAAATATAACACGCACAACATGAGTGGATGCGAAAAGCTTGGCCTTTGGCGCTACATGCGGCCATAGTCGACTCTGATAAACTGAAGTTCATTGTGGTAAAAGCCACAATGGCTGCTTATCTCTTTATCGGTGTCCTGTGTGATTGCATTCCCTCTATCATTCTCCCTCCTTCTTCTATCCATTCAACACAATGCTCTGCATTCATAGGGGTACACCCTGTGTGTTGAATGTATCAATAAAAAAAAAGATAACAAAATGATAGAGTCTGAAGATTGCGAAGCAATATGCACATATGTTTCATTTATTTATATGTATTATGTTTTTTTTTTTAAACTAATAATAAATCTTTGCACATTCATGCATACATTTTTCAATATTTAATGTATGCAGACAAATAATACATTTTAAAATGAAAGTAAAAAAATTTCAACCCTAAAAGGATGAACACGATAGCATTAGAGATACTTTACAATAAATTCTTGAAATTAAAACATGTGCACGTATTCCAATATTTAAACTGAGGGGTGAGTTTTATATATGTATGTACGTGCATACAACAATCCATAGATATAAAAGTATTTCGGATATTGTGGTATAGGTGAAAATTATTGTAGAAAGGCAGCTCTTTAATTAGGCAGAAGAGCGAAAGCGAGAGAGAGAGAGAGAGAGAGCAAGAGAGAAGGAGAGAGAGAGGGAGAGAGAGAGCGAGAGAGAGAGCGAGAGAGAGAGCGAGAGAGAGAGAGAAAGAGGGAGAGAGAGGGATAGAGAACTAACAGAAGTGTTGAATCATGGAACCTTAATTATTTTACATAACCAATGGTCGCTTTCTTCTCAAAGCCAAATCAAACCGTAATATTGGACGAAATACTGTAAAAAATTCAATTGATTATCGTAAATTCTATACACTACTCGCTTTCCAACCAAACCTAAAGCTCCAAAGACAAAGTTAGCTGGAAATTTGAGGAGTGCAATCGGTACTTTACTGGATAACTAATTTCCATGCTCATTTTTCCTGGCCTTCTTTCGAATTCATAATTTTCGTTTCACCATGTACCACAACTATCGAACAAATATGTTAATAATTTTTGGTTTTAATGTTGAGAGGGTTGAAAATGTGATGTGAGGATTTTAAAACTTTCTTGAAATCCAAACAAATGTGCAAATATTCAGAATATTGTTTCTAGTTAGAGAATGTGAATTGGGTTATGTGAATTTTAATGTTGAATAAATACATGTAACTTGGAGCTTCCGGCATAAAATAAATAAATCTAATTTTCTTATAATGCTATTACTCATATGAAAAAGATATTGTTTTAGGGGCAAAAAATTAAAACAAAACCATTTGTATAATAGTAATACTTGGATCCGAAGTTGAGGGTGCATAATTAGTTTTATATACCACCTGTGTGCTATAAAAATGAAATAAAACAAACCATAGTTTGTTTATTATAAGTAGTTTAACTTCCGGTCTAGCAAAAAAGAAAAACCTTTAGCCGAACTATCTTAATGCCTAAAAATATGCAAACAAAAAATGTATGTTGCGTGGAAAAACTCAACATATCACACAAACGTAAAAAAAATAAACGAAAACAACAATTCCCCAACCAAAAAAAAAAAACAAAAAAAAAAACAAAAAAATAAACAGAAAAACAAAAGCCATAAAGTGTATAAGCTTTTTCACCCTCTCCTCCCTCATTTATATCATGCTATATAGTAATAATAATAAAAAAAGGAAATGTCATTAATGAAAGTGAAATTTTACACCTCAACGAAGCAAACTTAAATGTAATAAAACATGAATTAAAACTCAAATGCAGACACAGTGTTTTTTGTGTATAGTAGGTATAGTAAAATAGTACACTTTATGTATAGTGTAAATAGTATGTATGGTTGTGTATGTGTATGTGTATCTATGTTTGTGTTAGCTTTCATTTGTATATAAAAAATGCTCGTATTTTTTTACTTTATACATTTTTTTAACATTTTCAATTTGAAAATATTTCAGGGTCATTGATGGTAGGAAAAAGATCTGAATTTATATTTTATGAATGAAAGTTTAAAAATGTGTATGTACTCGTATTTGTATTTGTTTTCTGGGATACACACATAAGCACGTATATATCTGAAAGTTTCATAAGTGTAAGCTTCGCCACACTTCATTTAGCTACTTTACTACTTGCTGACTAAAGCATTTTTTACGATTAAAACTGTTAATGTAAGGATTTTTTGTGAATAAAATAAATATAAATAATACATGCATTTATGAATGAAATGGTTTTTTCTGATTCGTAATGAAATTATAATATTATTTTTTTAAGTACCTACGTACAGTGAATTTTTGCACATACGAGTATGTACATATGTACATAACAAATACTACGGAAATAAATTGCCAAGCATTGGGAATAAATTGTAAATAAGGTTCGTTCCCAATATATAAAGCTGTTTGTATAAGAAATGTGTGTCGCTACTGTTCAATTTAAAGGACCACTCATTAACTTTTAAGTTTTGATATATAAGTATGTACTTCCATACTTCAGTCCACTTCCCTTGATTCTATTTTTTCCTCATGGTTACTCTTCACGAAAGGTGTGTGTTTTAAATACATTTTTTAACATATATTTGTAAATAAATATATAAATCATAATAAAAATACATAAATCATATGTTAATTTTTTTTTGGAAATCGCCATAATAGCTTTTGAAACTTAGTAGAAAACGTTCTTCAAGCTGAATAGGTAGAAGAACAATATGATTATTGATTTCTATGGCAGCTAAATTGAGTATGTAATTTTATCATTATGTCAAATAATAAGGAAGACGACCTTGTGAGGAAGGAGGGGGAGGGGCATGCCTTCGTGCAGGCACCTACCCCTAATATTACACTATCAATCAGTTTCTTTTACTTTTATTCCTTTACAAATTCTAATTGGAAATGGAGGAACCAACATTTCTCTCTTCCAACAAAACTTTACTGGCCCCAATATTCTCCCCTTATTTCTATCTACCCTCTAAAATATCAGTTTTCAGGTTAATTTTTTGCAACATAAAGGCTTGGTCTGCTTGAAAACGATCAGTGCAGGAACAATAGTTACTCCGATATGTAAAAAATTGTTGGAGCATGTTATTTGTTTTTATCCAAAATTAGCTGAGATTAGGGTAAAAATGTTAGGTAGTGGATTCCTTCGTTAGCTCATTATAAAAAACATATAACTAAAGTATTTTAATATTTTTCATGTGAAAGGTTTATTTTCTGAAAGGCTTAATTTCAGAAAGTAAACACCAAAATATTTTTATGACTGTTTCACACACACACACACACACACACACACACACACACACACACACACACACACACTTGTGCCATAGTTTCTGCTATCATTCATAATAATTTTCAATTAACTTTTTTGATTTTTAAATTAAAATGAAAAATATATAGCTATATATACATACTACTGTGGGCAAAAAGTTAGTAAGACTTTTTAATTTAAATTTCGCGCGGAAACCCATTCATCAAAATATTATTTTTTTAAGGTTGGTATGACTGTCGGTGACATCTGTGCCAAATGTCACATCAAAATAATCATTAGTGTTTAGTATACGCTTGTCTTTCTGAAGTACAAAAAGTGCATTCGGCGATTTTCACAATGAGTGAAATTATTCAACAAAGAAGTTCCATTAAATTTTGTGTGCGGAATCAAATTTCTGGTGCCGAAACGTTCAGAATGTTGCAAAAGGCCTTCGGTGATAATTGTATGTCGCGAGCAAGTGTTTTTGATTGGTACAAATTGTTCAAAGATGGTCGAGAACGCGTTGTCGACGAACCACGTCCAGGACGGCCATCAACATCAACTGATGATCAACACGTCAATAAAATCAAGGAATTGGTGCTCGAGAATCGACGATTAACAGTCAGAGACCTTACTGGCATCGTTGGAATATCGGAAGGATCAGTGAAAACCATTTTAAAACATCATTTGGGCCTAAGAAGAGTGAATGCACGATTGGTTCCAAAATCACACTCACACTGCATTGGTTTTACGAGACCATTTTGCCAAAAATTCGACTGATATCGTTCTCGTTCCGCAACTACCCTATTCGCCTGACTTAGCACCGTGTGACTTTTGGCTATTTTCTAAACTCAAAAAACCGCTTCGTGGACACCGTTTTGAGTCAATTGAAGACATTAAACATGAATCGCTAAGCGCATTGAAGGCTATTCCGGAAATTGACTTTAACAACTGTTTCGAGAATTGGAAAAAACGTTGGCACAAGTGTATTGGGGCCGGGGGGGGGATTACTTTGAAGGGGACGAAATAGATTTGGAAGAATGAATAAAAAAATTTGAAATTATGAACAAAGTCTTACTAACTTTTGCCCACAGTAGTACATACATGGTACAAACAAATACGCATACCATAAAAATTTAAATTTTTCAAACTGGAAATTTTTAATTGCTGCAACGATTATTTATTTATTTTTATCTTTTTCTCTTTCTTTTGCATTTTTTGCATTTATGCAATTACTTCCTGCATAAATCTTATCTGAATAATTCAGATAAATAAAAATTCACTGAAATTTCTTCTTTTAATTTTGTATATTGGCTGTTGTTATTATTGTATATTGCATATTTTTCTGTTGCTATCGTATTCTGTTGTTGTTGCAATTGTTGTTATTGTTATTGTAATTTATAATGATAATATTTTAAATTATAGACTTCAAGCTAAAGACTTGCAGAATTACATGTACTAGGTACTATATACAAACAAAAACAAAAAAAGAAAAAGACCCGCGGTCATAAATTAATAAAACATTTTCTTTTTACTAGTTTTATTTTGCAATTCACATTTATATGGTAAATAGCAAAAATAGCAACAAAGAACTTACTAGTATTAATTTACACACGTGTTTCTATGGATGTGAGTTTTACTTGCAAATAAAGAAATATGCGCTTCATGTACAACAACAGGAGAGTTCTCGAAACCTCTACACAATTCGTGAATTATTTACTAATTTTATTTATTTTCGTTAGTAAAAAATAGTAAAAAATTCCAAAACTAATCTATTAACAAGGTGAAAGTTATAGTTGAAGCTACTTCTAATAGGTTTAACCCTCACCTAGCGAGAAATATGGAAAATGTGAGTATTGGATCACTTAAAAGTTCATTGCTAGTTTTATGCTTTTCGTTCACCATGAGGCAACTAGTTTTCTACTGGGTTATTGAAATGTAGTATGTATGGTATGTATTTTAACGTATGGTACGAGTTGCGAATACGTTTTATGTTTGTCGGTTTTGTCTTTGTTGCTGGCTGCAGATGTTTAAATGTTTATCTTCTTATATCTTTTAAGAGTTGTGGCGAATATTAATATGAACAACAAAAAACCGTAAAAATAAATAAATAAATATTTAAAAATTTAATCGGTATTTATTTTTCTTTGTGCAAAGTACTATTGAGTATGTACCATAGTTGTTGTTTTTTGTTTTATTGCTGCTAACAGCATTGGCAGCATTTTGTTTTTTGCCAGTATTCGCTATTGGCGACAATTGATATTGAGATTTTCTCATTTTTTTGTGCTTTCATTAAAAAATTTAAAGATATTAATAATGATAAAAATTGCAATTAATTTTCGATTGTTGGCTATAGCACTCACTAATTCTACCAGCCAACGCAGTAAAATGTCTAAACAAAAGTAAAAAAAAAATTATATTCACAATAAATTAACGTATGCATGTAGGTGTGGCAATCATAAATATTTATAGTACATATGTTCATACACTCCATGTACATGTACATATGTTTGAGATTTTGGTGGGAAAGTTTTGTGATTGTTTACACATAATCACCGTAAGTACCTGTTACATAAATTAGATAAGGAGGATAAAACGCATCCAAGACTCAGTTATATTACTTACTAACTTACGGTTTATCAGCGATTTACTGAAAAACAGAAGGGACTTAGCGGTACAGAGCATGGTTACCTGTTGGTATGTTTTATAGAGCGGGTCGGTCCCCATACAAAAAAACCTTATTTAATTCTATTGGTTTTTGGTTTGAGCTACAACAAAAAATCGAAATTATGTAAGTACTTAAAATAGGAATTGCACCAAAATTTAAGCAGCTGTAACATTTTCGTTTATTAACCTCATGGAACACTTCTTGGGCAAGAATTTAATAATTTTCTGAGAGCTTGAAATTTTTGGAAAAAAAATTGCCTTTACCTAACTATTACAAATGACTTCGAGATGAATAATACCTAAGAAGAAAATTTAGCAATCGTTGAGCTTTTTACACCAATATATCTTTTATAAATATCGGACATCAACTGCCAAAGTTTAAACAAAAATTCATTTTGACAGTTTTTAGGGTGGTCCAAAAAGAAAAAGAATTGTTTTGAAATACTTTCAACACAAGCTTTCAGAAAGGGTGTGATTTTTTGGGTGGTTTTTTTTTTGTGACCCGCTCTAATGTTTTATCTCGTAGTAGAAAAAAATTAAATTTTTAACAGATTTAGAATTTTAGTCTTTCCGCACTTCCTTCCAACATGGTGACACATTTCATAAAAATTCAGTTTCTCTAGTGAGCATTTTTGAAAGATATTACAGTATGTACATAAGTATACTGTAAATCAGGGTTCGTTTAAAAACATGACGTCATAAAAATATTAACTTAAAGTATGTACATACATATATAGAGAATTGCATATTAACTTAAGGTATGTACATACATATATAGAGAATTGCATTGTAAAGAAACGAATTTGCTGTGTAAAAAATTTTTCGGTTTGTCACATTCATTACAGGAACACGAACAGGAACTGAGAAATCTTAACCCATAAAATGCCCATTTTGCTGATTTCTCATTTCATATGAAATCTAAGACTGTTTCCCAAAATTTCAATTTAATTCTCAGTAAAATATTTATAATTTTCTCGAATTGCTTTATGTATTTTCATTTTCTGATTTTTAAAATGGAATTTATTATATTTTGTATATTGCTATTTTTACGATTTTTAATTTGAAATATTTGTACTAATTTCTTAATTATTCTACATAATAAACTTCTTTATTTGTCGATTTAATAAATTTATAATTTTTTTTTCAGAAATTTCCGGGTCCCAGCTTTTGTTAAGAGTGCTATAAATGTGTTAAAACACTCATTACATTTAGTTAGCAGAAAAGCCAACTAAAGACTAAAATTGAACTTAATACTTTCCACACCGTAGTCCAACCCTTCATTGCTCTAGCCACTGTTTAACTCATAATACTATACAAAAATTTCTTTATTAAAAAAGTAAAGGTTGTGTTGTCCTTGGAGAACTATCAAAGAAGTGGTGATTCGAGTGACGGAGCCATCCCGATTTGTTTAGGAAGGTTATTAGCTCATTTATAAATACTTCATATAGTTGTGTGGTCGCTGAGGTGTAGTAGTAGTGCGTTGAACTGTTAAACTGTTACGCAGAGTGTTCGGGGTTCGAATCTCTACACAGGCCAAATCAAAAAGTAAACAACAACTTATCTACATGGCGCCAACTCTTGGCCGGCAATGGCTATGGCCTATGAAAAGCATTTCACTTCTTCGTTCGGACTCTATTCATGTACAAATATAAGACGCACAACATGAGTGGATTCAATAAACCCGACTTTTGGCGCTAAATGCGGTCATAGTCACATTGATAAAACTGAAGTTCATTGTGACTAAATGCATAACACTTGCCACAATGGCTGTCCATCTCTTTATCGGTGTCCTGTGATTGCATTCCCTCTCTCCTTCTCCCTCCTTCGTCCTCCCACCTATCAATCTTCGTTCCAATCAAACACAGTGCTCTGCATTCATAGGGGTAAACCCTGTGTTTTGAATGAATCAATAAAAGAAAAAAAAAGTTACAAAAGGTTGGTGAAGTTCTGGTTTTCATCATAGTTCATTCTAGAACTATATCGTAAGGTCGTATGTTGTTCATTACTCTTCTATAGCTGTGTAGTATTAGAATTAATAATAAATATCGATCATACCGTCATAACTCAAAACTCTGTGGTATTGATGGAGAATGGAGTATTTGGAGGTAGCCTACTCTTAAAAGCCACTGCTGAGAGAGCAGGTATTTCTTTCAAAACTTCAAAAGTTGCTGCTAAAAACTTAATATATGAGTTGTGACGGCAGGTTCCAAATTTGTGTATTAGTAAGTGTAGCTTTTTTAACATTATTGGAGCGTAAAATTTTAGGATATATTCAAATTCGAAAAGGCATAAATAAAGTAGGTTTAATAGGAATTCCTCAGCCTTTTTGTGATGCAATTAAGTTATTTACTAACTTTGCAAAGTGTGATTAGAAGAATGAATGATTTTTCGAAGACTCAATATGAGCCAACTTTCCATATATAGCTAGTTTAGCTATGATTCCTTTCTCGATTCATATACCAATGTTTGCAATATTTTGCTAATATATCAATAACTATAGTACTTAGTCAACAGAATCTAAAAGAACTAATTATTTATAAGGTTGTTAGTTAGTTTATTTAGTTAAATACTTATCATTTTTGAAAACTTTGTTGATTCCAATATTTTCCCCAACTAGATGAAAGCTGAAGGACTTTATTAGTTATGAAAATATTACATTGACAAAACTTGAATTATTTATTATAGCTTCTACAAACTTAAATAAAAAGCTACCACCTTAAAATGTAATGTATGAACTTTTTGAAAGTTCATAGGAAATAAATAAAATAAAAAATCGACATTTCCTTGTGTTGTTTGCATTACACTCAGCATAGGAAATTGATTACGATGCGCAATTGCTTATGCGCGATTCTATTGACAAAATGCTGAAAAGGCAAAAAGAAAAGGAAAAGAAATAAATAAAAAGAGAAAAGGAAAGAATGAAACAAGGAACCACCCTAAGAGTTATACTCGATATATTCTAGAAGACATAAAAAAAAGCAGGTGGAATTTATTATCAAGGGTGGTTAAATAAATTTTTAAAACTTTTAAATTTCATGGAAAAATTTTAAGTAAACCAAATCATAAACTACCTACATAATTTTTCACACTCACATTGGTGAGTGTTAAGACAATTAAATTCTCTTAAAGTTGTTTCCCAATGAGTTTGACTAGCTATGGTTTAAGTCACGCACGTGCTTCCAACATGTACAAAATATTAAATAGTATCTAATTTTGTGATATTCCAACGTAATATCGACAATTGTTATATACTCGTAACGAAATTTTATTTATCTTACTATAGTCTTCTAGTATTTTTCAAGAACGACAATAACAAAAATGCCAAATGCAAGCCACATTTCCATTGATTTCGCTACATAAATTACGCTACATTACAAAACAAAAAATATAACTATGTACAGTGTCGGACAATTCAATAAGAACACCTTGCACTATAAAACTACCATTGATTCTTTTTTTTTCATACTGCTTATGGCAAACAATTTATATAGAGAAGAAAAGGATGTGGTATCTACTTTATAAATTTCTAGGTGGCAACACTACATTTAAATTTTGTTGGGAATGCAGACGAAAAAATTTATATTTTAAAAGGAAAACTTAAATTTGTTTATAATTTGTACTGGTAAGCATTTAAATGGTACCATTGAGGGTGATTCAACATATTAAATGTAAACTATTCCGTAATGTCACAGCAAAATGGGTCGAGCAAAGCAATGCAGTAAGGAGGAGCGTGATTTGGTGAAAAAACTGCGAAATGAGGGACAAAGCATCCGTCAAATAGCTAAAACTATTAGCAGATCCTCGATATTTGTCTACCAATCTTTATTACCTCAAAAATGTCATTGCAAGAGAGGTAGGCCCCGCAAAACTACAAGTGCAGATGACAATCGCATAAAAATTTTAGCGGCACGCGATCCATTTAAAGCAGCTGCCGCAATTAGAGAGGAGACAGGGGTTCAAATTTGTGCTCCATCAGTAAGGAGACGTTTGGTGGAGAAAAACTGTATGGAAGAACAGCACGAAAAGTACCAATTGACAAAATGCTGAAAAGCACAAAGACATCGAAAGTGTCCCATAGACTTCACTAAAGCGCACATTGAGTGGGATGGTTCAATTAATGCAAAAAAATGACCTAACGTGTTATGGACAGACGAAAGCAAGGTGAATCTTGTTGGAAGTGATGGCAAACGTTGGGCGAGACGCTGAAATGCTGAAATGCACAAAGACATCGAAAGTGTCCCATAGACTTCACTAAAGCGCACATTGAGTGGGATGGTTCAATTAATGCAAAAATTGGCCTAACGTATTATGGACAGACGAAAGCAAGGTGAATCTTGTTGGAAGTGATGGCAAACGTTGGGCGAGACGACCGAAAAATGCAGAATTGAGCCCAAAATATACCAGGAAGACGTTTAAGCAAGGAGGTGGAAGCATCATGTGTATGGGGATGCTTCTCTTGGTATGGTGTGGATGTTGGCAATCTGTATTGGATAAAAGAAACGATGGACAGATTTCTTTACGTAAACATCCTTCAGGAGGTGATGCTTCCATAGGCTGAATGGGAAATGCCCCTGAAATGGCAAATGCAACAGGATAACGACCCAAAGCACACCTCAATCCTTGCTCAATCCTTGCCTTAATCCAATCGAGAACTTGTGGAATACTGTTAAAGAGATGATTGGCAGTACCAGAGCTAAAAACAAATACGAATTGTGGCAAAACATTCAAAGAGCGTGGTATTCCATACCCCAGGCTACTTGCGTGTCTCTGGTGGAATCAATGCCTAGAAGGTGTAAGGCGGTTTTAATTAACAAAGGCTATTCCACAAAATATTAGCATTAGTGAACAATTTGAGTCAATATTTTATACATTTTTTTTTTTTTTAGTTTAAGTGTTCTTATTTGTTTGTCCTTTTGAAATGTGATTTTATGTATAAATTTTAAATTCCCATTTTTACATTGAATTGATTTTGTTTTTGTTTTAAGAAAAAATTAAACTTATGGAATAAATGAATAAAAGTAAATACCATTTAAAATTATCAAAAGCCTAGAGAAATATTATTTTTAATGTTTTTTGTTTCAGACACTGTAAATATGTGTGTGTAAGAAGAAAATAAAATGAAATAAAAATTGGTTCTATGACGTAATAATATGTGTCACATTACAAGGACAAAACTCGCTTACGGACAGACAGCCTCCAACAAATATTACTACATATTTATTTTGTAGAAAAGTTTTATAAAAGCAAAAATCTGAGCAGAAAACATAAGAAAGTTGTGCAATTTTCTTTCTTTCTCTTTTTTGTTATTACTTTTAATTCAATATTATTTTGATTTTATGTATTTATTTTTATTTTTTGAATTGTATTTTCTTTCATTTACTGTGATTTAATTATGTAAATAAGTTTTTGTAACTACAAAATGATTTTGATTGTAAATGTGTAAGATACAGAAAATGTATATTGTCGATCTATGGCGCGTACACACAACTTTATGAACATACGTATACATACTTATACATATACGAGGTAAGATCAAAAAATAACCGTTATTTTTCCAAAAAGTATTTATTTATTCCTCAACACATATCTTGTCCCCTTCAAAGTAATCCCCCTCAGATATAATACACTTATGCCAGCGTTTTTTCCAATCCTCGAAACACTTCTGAAACGCGCTTTTTGGTATCGCCAACAGCTCCTGTTTCGATTTTTCTTTTATCTCCTCAATCGTAGCAAAACGCTTTCCTTTCATCGGTGTCTTCAGTTTTGGGAAGAGGAAAAAGTCAGCGGGGGCCAAGTCCGGTGAATACGGTGGTTGGAGCATGATAACGGTTTTGTTTTTGGGCAAAAACTTACGCACAAGCGACGTTGTTTTTGCTCAAAATTTAGCAATTTTGGAACAATCTTCGCTGCCGCACGTTTCATGCCTAAAACATCCGTGAAAATTGCTTGGCATGAGCCGAACGATATGCCAACATCATCAGCAACCTCTTTGATAGTGATTCGACGATTATCCAAAATCATTTTCTTCACTGCGTCGGTTGTTGACGTGCTCGGGCGACCAGGACGAGCATCGTCATTGACATCTTCTCGGCCTTCCTTAAACCGTTTATACCACAATTGAACTTGTGTTCTGCTCATAGTAGACTCGCCAAAGGCCACAGTCAACATTTCAAATGTCCCTGCGCATTTAATTTCATTTTTTACACAAAACTGAATACAGTTTCTTTGATCCATTTTTTCGAATAGTAAAAAATCGAAGAGCACACCAAAACACGACTAACCTTTTTATCTGTCAAAAACAAACTGACAATCCAAAATGGTTGGTATTGCCAACATATATAACAGACATGTGTACCAACATAACAGAAAATGCGAAAATCGAACATACGTAACTCACGAAATTTGAAAATAACGGTTATTTTTTGATCACACCTTCTATGTAATTAAGTTATATTGTTTCTATTTGAATGGAGTTTCTGTTTCTTTATTTTTTCTTTTACAAATTATGTATGCTCATAAAGTTTATTATTATTAAAATTATATTGGTTGATACCGACAACAAATATTTTTATGTTCAAAGTTTTATTGATAACGTACAATATGCTTTTATGTAATAAATATTTTGTTACGTTTTTATTTCTTTATTTTCTCTTAAATTTATGAGTACTTTTGTACTGAACTCAAATCATTTATACGAGTATAGCAAGTCTTCGAAGAGTTTCATCATTTGATGGTTGGAACAGATTTATGGATTCGATTGTGTATTAAAATGAATGTTTGTTGCAAAAGAATTACATTACCCAAATTAAAGGCGTTGACAAACAGGTTAAAAAAGGAGATAATAAAATGTCTCTAAACATCTAAAAAGTAAACTCTACGCTAACAGAAAAAATGAAAAATGAAACCGCTCTCTCGCAATTATCGTTTTTATTGGAACAATGCTGTGGCCGTGGCCTTAAGGAATAACTGCTAAAATCGACTTAAAAAGCATTAGAACTTATTGCATATTTTTTCTTATAAATCTGAAAATATTGAAAGTTTTTAAATACATAATTAAGTATTGGAGTTTAGTTAATAACAAATTATGAGAACTGCTAAGTTTCAAAAATTTTTGAAGAGCTTACCCCATTTTTGGTTTTAAGTATAATGGAAAATATGCAAAATCGATTTATTTTTTTCTTTAGTCTACTTAAGTTGTTATTCTTTGCGGCCACAGAATGATATACTCTACATTGGATCCAAAGCAATAAAGCAATACAGAAACGGGCAATGAAGTTTATATAAAGGGTGTTTTTTATAGAAGTGTGGTTTTAAATCTGGCAATACTTTTTGCGGAGTTGGTCTTATTGACAGCTGTCACTTGATTTATGCTCAGTTTTGGTTTGCCATTTCATAATGAATAGACTTACTCCTAAACAACGTTTGCAAATCGTGCAAATTTATTACCAAAATAATGGTTCTGTTCGCGTGACGCATTTTGTTCAGCGATGAAGCTCACTTTTGGTTGAATGGGTACGTTAATAAGCAAAATTGTCGCATTTGGAGTGATCATAATCTACAAGCCATTGTTGAGACTCCGTTACATCCTCAAGAAGTTACTGTTTGGTGTGCTCTATGGGCAGAGGGAATCATTGGTCCATATTTCTGCTAAGATGAAGCCGGTCATAATGTTACAGTCAATGGGGAACGCCATAGAGCCATGATTAATGACTTTTTCATGCCTGAATTGGAGGATGTAGATGTGGACGACCTTTCGTTCGAACAAGACGGCGCTACATGCCATACAGCCGTATAGCCAACGAAACAATCAATTTATTGAAGGAAACTTTTGCTGAGCGCATTATCTCGCGACGTGGGTCTGTGGCGTGGCCTCAAAGATCGTGCGATTTAACACCGCTGCACTATTTTTTTGGGGGTATTGTGAAGTCGCGTGTCTACGCAGATAAGCCCGAACCGATTGACCCCTTGGAAGAGAATATTCGGCGCGTTATTACTAACATACGGCCCAATTACTGCAAAAAATGGTCGAAAATTGGACTTGGAATTGGGACTCTCGGCTCGAATTTATTCGAACCAGCACCAGCAACGGCTACCATTTGTCCGAAATCGTTTTTAAAACATAATGGCAAATCCTTGTCTCTATAATAAAGCTAAATTCTTGGCCATAAAATTTAATTATATGCGTTTCATATTTTCTTGAAAACCACACTTCTAAAAAAACACCCTGTATATGGTGGGCCACCTAGCATTTGGAATTTGAACTATTGGTTATTCTGCGTATGGTAACTCTAATGTCATTCGTATTGTGACGGAAAATTAGTTTCATATTCGCCATTAACGAAAAGGTTGATTTACACTTGAACAACGTTAGGAAATCCACGCAATCTGTTAATTAATTTGTGAAACGTGTTTATTGGATATGGATATTTATTGAATAAAATAACAGGTTCTCGTACTCCTACAGTACGCACTGCCGATAAAAATTGATGCACAAATTAAATTGGTACAACAGCTTAATCCACATGATCATCCGCAACGTTTTCGGTTCGCTAATTGGACTCTGGAACGCTTGGAAGAACATGAGCATTTTTAGCGGAAAATCATCTTTTCTGACGAAACTGGCTTTGACCTAAGCAAAATTATCGCATCTGGAGCTCAGAAAATCTATGCGCGATTGTTGAGAAACCAATGCAAGAAAGGAAGTAGTGTAGTGGAAGTGGTGTGCGCTACCGCACCATGATAACTGATTATTTGTGGCCAATTTTAGTAGATATGGACTTAGACAAAATTTGGTGGGAATTTTGAATGTCGCGTTATCAGCCGTTTTGGTGACGTGCATTGGCAAACACGCAGTTGCGATTTGATTGCGTTGGACTATTATTTGTGGGGAGCTGTTAAAGTTAAGTGTTACGCTAACCATCCAGCAACGATTAATGCCCTTAAGGACGAAAGTGCAGCTCTATACATTCCAAAATGTACTGAAAAATTGGGTGGATCGTATGGGCTACTGCAAGGCCAGCCGAGGAAGTCTTTTGAATGAAATAGTGTTCCACAATTAACAGGAAGGGTAATAAAAGCCACATTGAAAAAAGTATTGTTTTTTATTTACACCAAAATCAAATTCCAAATTATAAATGGTCCATCCTGTATGATCGAAGATTCAAGTAAAAAAAGCATATCACTAAGTCGCAGGGATGATAAAAATCTGACAGTGCATTATTTTCTGATGGTTTGAATTAATTCTGATTTATCTTTCCTTTTAATGACCCAACCGAATGAATTAGAAATTCGGACACTTAACTGATTGAATTCAAGTTAAAAAAACTGATGAACTAAGTAAAGTTAGATAAAGTTTGACACTTGTCGACTTTTCTTCCCTCTCTTATTCCATAAAAGTTCTCCAAAATGAGAAGGATATCTTTCCTTTCCTGGTAATTGAATTACCATTTTACTGGAATGTGTTTGTTTAGCTACTAATCCCCGCCTGAAATTCCCTTTGGGTAGAAACTTCGGCATCTTACAAATATTCGAAATCATAGGGTTTTCTTTTTCTCAAAAATCTGTATTCAAGAATAAGATCAATATTATTCCAACATAATATGCCCAATTTGTAGCACACTACCAATTGAATATATTTAGATCAAAGTAAATGTAAGTAATCTATAACTATATTGCTTGTACTTATATCCATGAAAATGATCTTCCAAATCTACACTTTAGGATTACGACCTATCTACACTTTAGGTGTATATCAATTTGAACTTACCATTGGTTGTTGCGGTTGATCTTTCATGGTTTGAATTTGTGCGGTAATTTGGTGCTGTTGTTGTTGTTGTTGCAGCTCTTGCTGTTGTTGTTGCTGTTGATGTTGCTGCTGTTGCTGTTGCTGATGTGTCAAATGCTGATGATGATGTTGTTGCTGTTGCTGCAATTGCTGCTGATTTGCTTGTTGTTGCTGTGGCACCACTTGCTGTTGTTGTGAATGCTGCTGCTGATGCTGCAAATGTTGCTGCTGCTGTTGTTGATGCTGCTGTTGCTGTTGTTGCAACGTATTTAATTGCTGCTGTTGCTGCTGCTGCTGCTGTTGACTGGCATTCAGCAATGTTGCACCTACTACTGTATTTGTATTTGGTGATTGATGTGGCAGAACCGTTGCCGGTGCTGGGCTTATGGCAGAATTGGTAGCTACTGCTAGTCTCGGTGAAGAAGCAGCGGCAGCGGCGGCGGCGGCGGCGGCGGCGGCAGCAGCTGCTGCTAGTTTATTAGCTTTGGCAGCTGAAGGCTTGCGACCACGTGTCTATAATAAAAGAAAAGTAACAAACAAATAAGAAATATTGTTGAAAGAATTCAAAATTCGTACGTAAAATGTCATAGAGTCAAAAACTTATTGATTTTATTTTGTTGTTTTTTGGTTTTTTTTTACTCATTTATAATTTTGTGGCTATTGCAAGCCACAAATTATAATTATTTGAATAAAAAAATAAGCAGCGTTAAATTTCATGCAATTAATTTTCTGTTGTTATTGCAGCTGTTGTTTTTGTTGCCGCAGAGCGGATTGCTGTGTGTGGGTGCAAATTATTAACCTTCATTGAAAGCGTGTGCATTGGTGTCGGTGAATTGTGTGAGTTTCGTTGTAGTTTCACAAAATGCTTTTATTTTATGAATTAAATATTGTAATTAAAATGTAATTGCAGGTCACAGTTATCAAGAGCTTCACAATAACAATAACAATTACAATTTTATTTATGTGAATGTCATAGATTTGCTCACTAAATTCAAATACATATGTACATACATACTATTCCTATATTTAGATATTATTTATTTCTAAATGTTTTACATAAAATTATTTAATTTTTACGCTTAAATTGCATTATTATTTGTGTCTGCTATAGGATTTTCACTCGTATATTAAATGTAATAACTTCAAAAATATTTGTTAGAAAATTTAAATTCTATCTGGATTATCAATCCAGTAAAAAAAATTAATTAACATTTCTAATTGAATTTTTGTGTCTCTGTTGTTTTATTTTCTAATTTATGCTATTGCTACTAACAAAAATATTTTGTGCAAATGTTGCAATTATAGATAAATTTTTTATTGCTGTTGTTTATTAAAAAAAAAAAAACACCTTCAACGCAACGACATCACCATTATTTTTAACATTAACTCCGAAAAACCATCAACAAGAGCATAAATAACAGCAGCATCATCATGATTAGATTTATGATCCTTATAAAAATGAGCATAAATATTTTATGTTTTCACCATACCAAGCACACACATAGTTGCTGCGAATGTCCTAGAAGGAAAATGTCGAATGTAGGAACATTTTCTTTACTTACTTTACTTTTAATGGCACAACAGCCCATGGAGGGCCAAGGCCGAGCTTTTCGCATCCACTCATGTTGTGCGTGTTATATTTGTACATGAAAGGAAGGGACCTACTACTGTGGGCAAAAAGTAGTCAGACTTTGTTCATAATTTCAAATTTTTTTATTCATTCTTCCAAATCTATTTCGCCCCCACAAAGTAATCCCCCCCGGCCCCAATACACTTGTGCCAACGTTTTTTCCAATTCTCGAAACAGTTGTTAAAGTCAATTTCCGGAATAGCCTTCAATGCGCTTAGCGATTCATGTTTAATGTCTTCAATTGACTCAAAACGGTGTCCACGAAGCGGTTTTTTGAGTTTAGAAAATAGCCAAAAGTCACACGGTGTCAGGCGAATAGGGTGGTTGCGGAACGATATCAGTCGAATTTTTGGCAAAATGGTCTCGTAAAACCACTCTTCTTAGCCCCAAATGATGTTTTAAAATGGTTTTCACTGATCCTTCCGATATTCCAACGATGGCAGTAAGGTCTCTGACTGTTAATCGTCAATTCTCGAGCACCAATTCCTTGATTTTATTGACGTGTTGATTTGGCACATCAGTTGATGTTGATGGCCGTCCTGGACGTGGTTCGTCGTCAACGCGTTCTCGACCATCTTTGAACAATTTGTACCAATCAAAAACACTTGCTCGCGACATACAATTATCACCGAAGGCCTTTTGCAACATTCTGAACGTTTCGGCACCAGAAATTTGATTCCGCACACAAAATTTAATGGAACTTCTTTGTTGAATAATTTCACTCATTGTGAAAATCGCCGAATGCACTTTTTGTACTTCAGAAAGACAAGCGTATACTAAACACTAATGATTATTTTGATGTGACATTTGGCACAGATGTCACCGACAGTCATACCAATCTTAAAAAAATAATATTTTGATGAATGGGTTTCCGCGCGAAATTTAAATTAAAAAGTCTTACTACTTTTTGCCCACAGTAGTATAGTTTAATGCCGAATCCGAAAGGCGAAGTGAAAAGCTTTTCGTAGCAATTTTTACTCTTGTAGGTTTGCCATTACCTGCTAAGAGGTGGTGCCGTGTAGAAAAATTATTTTTTGCCTGTGCCGAGATTCGAACGCAGGACACTCTGCGTAGCAGTCCAACGCACTACCACTACGCCACAGCGACCACCATTTTCATTGAAGAATTATTCAATGAAAAGGAAATAAAAGAATTCTCTATTCTTTATAAGTGGAGCTTTCTTCGTTTAAATTCCATTTTGATTTCTGTATCATGTAAGAAGAAAGTTTCTTACCAATAATGCATATGGTATTGGCTGCGAAACACACTATGAAGTGTATGAAATATATATTTTCTCTTACATCTTAGAAGCTATTTCCTTCTTTTCCTAGGTCATGACTTTCTATGTATTTACCCGGCGATAGAAGTTTACTAAAGGTTCAAATTTATCTATGAATTTCGAATGGCAATCAATACTATACAGAATTTCGTTAATCAAACACCTGATGGGAAACATCGCTAGGCGGTCGTTTGCTACCCAGATTTGTACCGAGTGTATTTAGAAGAATATCTATGTCTTGTCTTTCTAAAATTTGCCTTTCTACCATCGATTTAATTTTCGCCTGGGATATTATTGGTGTAATTGTGTGTACATATGAATGTGCTTACATAAAATGAATATGTCTAAATTTTATATGAGTTTTGAAGCATTCATACTAATTTTCCCATACATAAAAATTTTATCTAACTGCTACTATACATTAACTTTGTTACTACATATAAGAGTACATATACTTACGTATATAATCACACTCACACACACACACATATAGATAAACAAACATTCATTAGTTAACATAGTGCAAAAATGTAAATTTATGATGCTATTTTATTGCGTTTAATATTTCAAGATCAAATTTTCAAGTTGCTGCTTCATCATTATCATTATCAGCAGCAGTAGAAGCAGCAACCAACAAGATTTCGCTGTTGTTGTTGCTGAAAATAAGCTGGTTGCAAAAGGAAATTTGATATCCTTCCTTCTTTATTTATCCCGAAGGTGGCAATAATGTTGAATTTACTTTTAATTGGCACTTAAAGTTTTTCCTTGTGTGTTTTTCTTCTTTGTTTTGTGTGTGTGTAAAATTAAGTTTTAATAAAAATGAATTGGTGACTAAAAAATGTAGAATTATTTTTATAATAAGTTTTTGTGTCTTCATTACATTATCATGCAAGTGCAATTTATGTATCTATGTACTCGTATGATTGTATGTGAATGTAAACCCTTGAGTATTAGAAAATTCCTTTAAATTCTTCAATGTCTGCATATTTATTTATAAGATAATTCAATGCAAATAAATTGTGCAAAATATTTCCAACAGATTCAGGTGTTTTTTCAGGTGTTTGGACAATTTAATATCCTTACATAAACAAGGATTAAGGTTAAGTGCAAGCAAGTATGCTGAGCATTTATGAAAAGTAAGTACAAGTGTTTGTGAACGAGAAGAGATTCCAACAGAAAATATAATAATAAATAAAGATTTTAAAATATTAAATAAAATCTAAGAGAAATATATGCAATTGTAAGTTAGGAATACTGGTTAGGAATATATTCCAATATTTAAAATATTTTTTTTTTACTTATATAGTCTTTTGGCAGAAGTACATATTTATGTACAAATGTATGCATGTATATATGTATTTGTATTTAATTATATGCAAGATTTCTTAGGTCTTTTGTATTTACTTACTTAGTCGGCACTACAACCGATGATCGGTCTTGGCCGCCTCCATAAAGCTTCGCCAGTTACTTCTACTAAGCGCACGCTGGTGCCAGTTGGTAAGGCCAGTCAACGCAGTCAAGTATTTGGTCTTTCCAACGGAGATTAGGACTTCCTCTTCTGCTTGCTGCTCCACCGGAGGCCGGAGCGCCTTCTTCCATTCGCGAAGTCTCTGTATTTTTATGCGCTTGACTATGCCAGTGCGGCGTACAGCTCATACAGCTCATGGTTCCATCTTATTTGATGAACCATATAGATCTTATCTCGTCGCAGCGCCATACATTAAAACGGAAAGGTTGAGGGACTTATAGAGCGTTATTTTCGTCGGTCGAGAGAGGGCTTTACTTCTCAATTGCCTACTGAGCCTGTATTAACACCAGTTGGCAAGAGTTAATCTACGCTTGATCTCAAGGCTGACATTATTGTTGGTGTTAATGCTGAATCCTAGCTAAACGAAATCCTTGCCGACTTGAAAAATATAATTATCAACAGTAACATTTTGTCCAAGACGTCTTTACTCTTTGTTGACACAAGGCATTACCTTTTGTCCTCTTTCATTACTCGACGTGACTCCCTCTCCAGATTGGAGAATGCTGCACTGACTGCTCACGCATTGGTGCCAATGATGTCAATATCATCAGCATGACACTCTTGTAGAAGATAGTGCCAGAGATGTCGATGTTCGCAGCTCGAATTATTCGCTTCAGCTTAAGAGATTGTCTGAAACCTCTTTTGGTCGATTTCTCTCGGGTCTTCCAGGATCTTGCGTAGTGTGAATATCTGGTCGATGATGGATTTACCTGGCCTAAAACCAAACTGATAAGGTTCAATCAGTTATGTTATCCCACGGTAGTGGACGCAGATCGTAATCACCTTTCTTATGGATTGGGTAAAGTACGCTGAGGTTCAAATCACTTTGCATGCTTTCATCCGACCATATTCTGCATACAAGCTCGTACATGCGTTTTGTGAGCTCTTCGCTTCCAGTCTTAAACAACTCAGCAGACAGGCTATCTGCACCTGCAGCCTTATTGTATTTCAGCCGAGCGATGGTTGTCAAAACCTCCTCATAGTCGACCGGCTGTATTTCAAAACCGTCAGTGATTGGGGTTTCCGGATCAGATTCCTTTATTGTGGTATTATTGCCGCCATCCCCATTAAGCAGCTGCGAGAAGTGCTCCCTCCCTCACTTCACAGTATGCTGGACATCTGTCATCGTCTTCGTCCTTGTAAGAAGAGGCCCCAGTCCTCAAACCGTTAGTCAGGCGTTTTATTCTTTCGAAGAATTTTCGGGCCTCGGTCCTGCCCCGTAACATCTCGATAACATTAAACTCACTACTTCTCTTTTCTTGCAAATGAAGAGACGTTTCCCCTCCCTCCTCAACTCTCTGTAACCCTCCTTAGCAGCTCGCATTGCAACTGACTGCAAAATACTACGTTTTTGGCTTCAGTAGCATTGCAATACTCTTGATCGTACCACATATTTCACCATCGACGGTGGTAGCCTAGCAACTCTTCTCTATGCACACATAGGAACATACACATGCACTCTATAGAGAGAGGCTCATTCCACCTGTTATTCTAACAGCCTTATATAAAGAGAAGCCTGTTATGTTCAGAGTATATCGGATTTCCCAATGGAAATTCTCGTTTCGCACTTTCCTAACTTTAAGCATTTTTACCTTACCGAGCTTAAAGTTTTATTTCAAAACTATGTAGGCACTAAAATAAATTCCTGCTCAGATTTATATTAATTAAAGATTATTTGAAAATTATCGATGTTTCCCAAGAATGATCATCGGTTGTAATGCCAACTAATCCAACGGGAAAGGTAGTGTTTATTTTCTTACACTGTAGTTCTTCTGTAGAAGCAGTAAGTGCTCTCTCTTTATAATACAGCTCATATACTTTTTACATTGCATGACATAGAAAGAGAGCACTGACATCAAGCTTTCCGGAAGCACTCCCAAAGAGCACAGGAAGACCATGTTGGAACACAAAACTATCGTCTGAGTCATGGGTTAATAAAAAGCGATTATCATGTGTTCTTCGAGTCATTTTTTGAAACAAATAATTCACAGTCTTTGAAATTTGTTGAGTGATTTCTATCTACAAATCTCGCAAAGTCTATCTTTGGGAAACGCTCCAAATTTTCCTGTTGGGAAATAAGTGGTAATTACTACAACATAGAAGTAATTGGGGTGTTCGAAAAGTGTCTTATTGTGTCGATTTGTTATAAAAGTCGTAAAATTTTATATGAGAAATGAGAGAATCTAGGACAATTGGGAGGATACTTTCACTAATTAAGTAATATGAGTATTGAATGTACATAATATACTTATTATAGTAGGAAGAGTAAGCCCCATCTATCTAGTCATCTTCTGTTTGGATGATTCACATTTTCTGTAAGATTGATTAAACACTTCTGGATATTTTATTTTTCTTATGTTAACCTAGAAGTTTAATACTTAATAGTTTTATGTAAAGTTTTCCTGGTTCATATCCGGACTGAGGCTGGATAAAATATTTTTTCCTAAGCTAACCACCCCTTAACTGACGATTCCGTGGAAGAGTTCTCAGTTTTCTTAACCTCCTATTTTCCATGTAAATAGAAAAAGTATGTAAGAACGCCTTAATTTCTAGTGAAATAAATAAAATATCTAACTATTTTGTACTGTAAGTACAAAAACAATACACTTGAACGACGGAAAAGCAATAAAATTCTGTAATGAAAGCGAAATAAATGCCATTAAAAATGTGAGGCAGTACAACAAAACAAAAATCCGAAATACCACTACAACAAAAAATGTGTGGAAGAATAGAAGAAATAAAAGAAATCCATTAAATTTCGCATATTCCCATAAATAGAGACAAACGAACGAAGGAAGAAAAAAGTTGAAGAGAAGAACATAAAAATGAAATGTATATGCGTCTATATACATAGTATGTACATATGTATGTATATATTTCTTTCTTCTTTTAATGGCACAGCAGCCCATGGAGGGCCTAGGCCGAGCTTTTCGTTTTTCGCATCCACTCATGTTGTGCGTGTTATATTTGTACCTGAATGGAAGGGACCTACAGTTTTATGCCGTTTTATTTCATAGGCAATTTTTCCTCTTGTAGGTTTGCCATTTTTGAGTTTCTACTTTTTGATTTTGCTTGTGCCGAGACTTGAACCCCGGACACTCTGCGTAGCAGGCCAACGCACTATCAACTGCGCCACAGCGACGTATGTATATACATAGTTATATATTAATATGTACATACAAGGTGGGGCAAAAGTAATGTCATAAAGTGAATGAGCCATAAGTTTTGTAAATGGCGTCAAATGTCATTATGCTTTGAAATTTACTTATATTGTAGAGCGATAGATAAGCAAATGGAGTGATACACAGCTTGAGTGGTCGCTGTGATGTAGTGGTAGTGCGTTGGACTGCTACGCAGAGTGTCCGGTGTTCGAATCTCGGCACAGGCAAAATCAAAAAGTAGAAAAAATAATTTTTCTACACGGCACCACCTTTTGGCAGGCAATGGCAAACCTACAAGAGTAAAATTTGCTATGAAAAGCTTTTCACTTCGCCGTTCGGATTCGGCAATAAACTCTAGGTCACTTCCATTCAGGTACGAATATAACACGCACAACATGAGTGGATGCGAAAAGCGAAAAGCTCGGCCTATGCGCTCTATGGGCTCTTGTGCCATTAAAAGTAAAGTAAAGTAAGATACACAGCTCGGGCAACAATGAAGACTTTGAAACAACAATTTCCGGGCTGTGTGATCTCCCGTTTCCTAACGTCAAGCATTTTTACCTTACCTTGCCGTAAAACGGGCATAAATGGGCATCACTTCAGGAGATGGTCAATTCACCGATATCATCTTTTCAACCTAATGTCATAAATTCTATTCTTTCAGGTAAACTCTCCGTGAAAACAGAGCCCATTTTGTTTTCATTTTTTAAGAAAATGCAGCCAATTCACATTATGACATTACTTTTGCCCCACCTTGTATATAGATAGATACATATGTAAGTATATATGTAGATACAGATACTGGAACATGTGCGCGTATTCAATTATCCTACTCCATGTTAGCTACCACGAAATAGACATAAAAATTTATTTGATTTATGCAAAGTAAAATTACAATAAAAATGTAGGAAAGGAGCAAACAAAAAATTATTATGGGTATTTAAGATTTAAATGTTTATGTTTATTTTCCTTTTTTTTTTTTTGAAGCTGGCTTCTGTACAATATGTAGATGCAATTGAGAATCTATGAGAACTAACAATTTTATTTGAAAAAAGAAAAGGAACAAACATAAAAATGGTAGTAATCTTGAGTAGTAATAAAAAAAATAAATGTTTTTCATTTTGTTGCTTTTTATGACGCACTTGGAGGCAATCAAAGGAAAATAAGTGGTAAGACTGAAAAATGAGAAAATCATAAGATTGTTTGTATGTATGTATGTGTAAATTCGTTAAATGGCATGAAAACTTATTATACGATATTAATGATTCTTATCAAAAACGAACGAGGTTGCAAAAGCAGAAAAAAGCAAATAAAATTCTAAGTACTAATTGCTGTTTACAAATAATTATAATTTATTATTTACATATGGACAATATAAATAGTAGATAAAACACAAAATACACATACATACATACACTTCAGATATAAAAAAAAAACAACTAACTACAATTAAGTATTACCGTCAAAGATAAGACGTATGCAAATATATTTGGCTATGCCATAGTTGCTTAGTATATTTAATAAATATCTATAATATGTCTATGTAAATATGCCGCAGGATATTTGAGGGAAATGTAATTATAGAAAAAGCAAAAAGTTAACGCTTTAGTGTTCAAATGAAATCACATTAGAAATTCAGGTGAAATAGTAGTAGACTGTTGAGGGGGTGACTACTACGGAAAAAGAAATTGCGCCGTTTACTAAACAAATACGCAATTTTCATTAAAATGTATAGACGTTTCCTTTTTATATAGTACAAAGACTATATAATATACATATACACACCTGGACAAAATAGTAGGTGTGAACCGAAAAATTTTTAAAATGAACCGAACAAAATTAATTGGCATGGTCTACAATCAAAAGGCAAATTTGGAAGTTCGGTGGCACTGTTTTGGAATGAAATGGGGGAATCCCCGTAACAAAAGTTCTTCTCGATAAATATTGCGGCTTGCTTATTTGTTCAACCTTCAAATTGATCTGGACAATAAAATAGGTGTATTTTGGTAAATATTAAAAGTGTATAAATTTAAAGCGTTATTTAGTTCCAGAAGGTAAAATTTCGATGAAAGTGAACTAAATAAAGGTTTAATTATAATTTTTAATAATATTAGATGGGTCGTGGAGTTCATTGCAGTACAGAGGAGAGAAGACTTGTTCGTCAGTTCCGAGACAAAGGAAAAACCTACAAATTCATTGCCAGATCGATGGCACGGTCTCAGTATTTCGTTATAAATGCACTCAAGCCAGAAAAAGCTATTGAAACGCGTGGAGCACCAAAAAAAAACTTCATTAGTGACCGACAATCGTATCGTTACATTAGCTAAACGCGACCCGTTCAAGTTGCCCAGAACAATTGCAAGCGAAATTGGGAATGTTGTATCATCACGAACCGTTCCAAGATGATTAGTAAGGGCAAATCTACCCAATAGGATCGCTCGCAAAGCTCCTCTGCTTAGAACTGCAAATTTGAAGAAGAAGAAAAATTTTGCATTAGTTCATAAAACGTGGTGCGGTTCACAGGGCGAAAAGAAATGGCGCAATATTCTCTGGAGGGATGAAACAAAAATAAATTTGTTTGGTTACGATGCGTAAAGAAACGTTCGTCGCCCGAAAGGCAAAGAATTCGACGTCCGGTTCACAAAGAAAACAGTGAAGCACGGAGGTGGCAGCTTAATGGTATGGGGCTGTTTTTCTTGGCAAGATGTTGGTCCGATACATCAAATTAATGGCGGTATAGATAGATTTGTGTATAAGGATTTGTTGGAAACGGTAATGTTACCATATGCCGAGGATAATATGCCGCTTTTGTGAAAATTTTAGCAGGACAATGATGCTAAACATTCATCGCGAGCTGTCAAAGCATGGTTCCAAGAGCATAATGTAGACGTCCTTGAGTGGCCAAGTCCATCCTCAGATCTAAATCCTATTGAGAACCTCTGGGGAGAACTTAAACGCTAAAATAAAACGCAGTTAACGGAAAATATTCAAAAAATTTGTTACAACATTCCTGTAGAATCTTCTTCCTGTTGGAAGTTGATATCGTCAATGCCCAGAAGAATCGAAAAAGGCATCAAAAATAATTGTGGATATTCTGGATATTAATGCCTTCTTAGTAATTCAGTAAAATACGGGACCAAAACTAGCTAAATTTAAATATTTATTCCTTGTGCACACAAATGGACAGAATAATAGTCCAATCGAAAATCTGTGTATATTATAAATTTACCAAAATTTAAGTTACTTTTCAAAGTTTTTAAAACCTTTTATGTTTTGTTATGACGCTGAAGTATGTTTATGTGGAGAACTAATTTATTTTTTGAAGGATAATAAAAAATATATGATAGCCAAGCTTTTTTGGAAAAAAAATATGTTCACACCTATTATTTTGTCCAGGTGTGTACATATGTATATGTAGGTATGTCTGTATGGTATATGTACACAAAAAGTTTTTTTTTTGTATCTTTTAACTAATAGATACGCGTACCTCAATGTTATCTTCATTTACTACAGAAATGAAATTTATTTACATGCCCCTAAGACTCAAACTGATGATAAACGCAATTCAACTAAATAAATACAAATAAATTTTAATATACATATATCAAACAGAGTTGACAGGCGTAAATAAAGTTGAACAAATGTAAATAAATAGGTACCTACATAGCAGTAGTGGTAGTGGTAGTGGTAGTAGGTTCAAGAGATATAAAATTTATGTAAATAATCACAAATGCGAATCACACAAATGCTTGTATAGTAATTGAAAATAAGCAAAAGCTGAACAGTTTAGTGAAAAACAGAAACTGCAGTTAAGAGCTGTACGATGTGAAGGCTAGAAGGTGAGAAGGTCAAAATTGTATGCCATTGATAATTGTATTCGCAATATAAAGAAATATTTAAATGCAAGTAAATGTGTGCATTCAAGAACATTTAGTATATAATATATTTATTTTTCGATGATGTGCAGAAACATCCAAATTTTTTTAAGGCATCTAGTTTCCTAATGCATCTAGTTTCTGATATGAAATATAGTATAAGTAGTTTATACATTTTATGTGCGAACCAACAATGAAGGAACTAAAAACTGAGGGAAAATACATATTTAATACAGAATAAGCCAACTAATTGGTCTCTGTGGCTTTAGTTGGTAGTATGTTGGCCTGCTATGCAGAGTGCTCGGGGTTCAAATCCCGACACAGGCAAAATCAGAAAGTAGTAAAAATAATTTTTCTATACGGGACTACCTTTTGGCAGGCAATGGTAAACCTATAAGAGTACAAGAAGCTTTTTACTTTTCCGTTCGGATTCGGCATAAAACTGTAGGTTCCTTCCATTCATGTACAAATATAACACGCACAACATGAGTGGATGTGAAAAGCGAAAAGCTCGGCCTAGGCCCTCCATGGGCTGTTGTGCCATTAAAAGAAGAAAAGCAGCCAACTATGCCTAGTTTTAAATATGTTGATTTGCTCATTATAATCTCAAAACTGATGCATTGATGAATCTAAAAAATTTACTAATTCTATGTGCGAAACGTCTGAAATTTAACAAAATTATCATTAAATAGTAAAACTCCACAAATAAGTTGTTTTTGATTTGAAATGTAGTGATGTATTTACAATATGCATAGAGGAAGTCATATTTTTACACACCTTTTATGGAAAATATCAAAAACCAACAAAAAAGAATTTGTTGATTTTCAAGGCGATGAAAAAATACCATATATGATTTTTGAAAGAAGACTTTTTCCCGATTAATAGTTCCGAAGACATATAAAAACTGTCACAAGTCATAAAGGGAGTTCAAGGTTAGAGGGTTTTATGATTCAGGAAAAGTTCCATATTCTAGTTCAGTATACTCCACTATGATTAATTACACATTAATTATGAAAAGTGCTCAGAAAGGTCTGAGAGTCCAAGGGATTCAAATTGGTCCATTATCATATCCTCACTCTGCATCCATCTTTAACCACCCAGTACTCTTGATGAACCGTATTGGAACTATTGGTGCAAAACTCCGTTAGCTTCTCAAATTCTTCTTCAAATTCTTCTCAATACAAAGTTAGTAATGAAATTATTCATCTAGTTTCTCATTTTAAATATAAATAATTGCGAAAAGTCTTTGGGACACATTCAGATCTAACTCAACAGTAGTTTCTCACTTCAATTTCTAGCTTGTTTATAGAAAAGGAATCATTATGTATGCCATTGGGATGGTGCAATATTTAACATTCATTTTGAAATGTTCATTACTTACAATTTCATATTAAATTCTCATAAAAACTTATCGATATCCAACGGAAACAATTAATTATCGTCAAGAAAACTAAGAAAACATTGTAGCTACTACATATGATAAATCAAAGTATGAATTAAAAAATATAAAAAAAAATAAATAATTCCAGAGATAAGAAAAAAATCATACATCACACTCTCAAATACGAACACATATGTACACACACACACACACGCATACGCAAATATATACACATAAGCTTAAATAAATGAAGGAATTTTCTAAAATCCTTTCAAGTATGCTTATCGTAAAACTTTTAATTGCCTGCACGTCCTAAAGCAGCAACAGCACCAACATCACCAACAGCACCAACAACGACAGCACTAATGACAATAACAACAACGTACCAAGAATAGCTAAAATACGTGTGTAGAACAACAAGAACAAGAGCACAAATGAATAAAACTTTAAATTTTATTTGCACACGTTACGAAAATGCTAATTGCTAAATTCTAATTTAAAATTCTGCATAAAAATTAAAAACATGATAAGTTTCCGTTTTTATGTAAATGAATCATTGAAATCATAAAAATTCAAATGAATGAAATACAAAAAAGGCAGAGCATATTCGACTGGCTCTCTTGTCTCACTTCAATGTGCATTTTCTTTAGAAATATTGGATTCTTTCTCTTTACATTTTTCATTTCTAGTTTTTCTATTACATAGCAAATATTGCACACCCTTTATTAAAATTTCTTCTTTCTGTTCTATATATTTTTTTTGTTTTTTTGTAATGTAAAATTAGTATTTTCTACTATGTAAATATATATGTACGTACTATGTATATGTGTTTAGTTTTTGGTCAAATATTTTATTTAAATTTAGAAAGTACACATTTTCATATGCTTTCATTCAGTTAGTTTACTTTTACTTGTATTTTGCATTTTCGTAAAATTTTATATAAATTTCTTGTATTCTAATGTTGCTGTCTGTTTTTCCTGTTGCTCGGCAACTAATGCAACTGCTGCTGATGTTGCTCAAAATGGTGTAGTTTCTGCATTTCCAAGTAATAGTAGTGGTAGCTAGAATTCTGCTCAGTTTGAAAAATATTGTATGCAATTAAGTTGCAATTGTTCGAGTGTTTAATTTCTGGAATATAATGTTTGGTTTCTTCTTGTTCAAAATTAAAAGAAAATATAGTATAGTGTATGTAAGAAGACATAAAATCCTCTGAAAATTAATCCATTTTTAAGTTGATAATTAAGAATTGATAATTTAAAGTAATACAAATATTTTTTGGAATAATTGGATGGATGTGAAGAAGGCCGAGAACCTGACCTACGAGTGCAGGACAGTTCCTCAAGCACTCAGGCTGTGTAGCCCATTGGAAAAGAAGAAGGGATGACCGCAAGTAAGGGGTTAAAGAAAAAGAGAGGAAAAGTTGAAAAAGGGGTTATAAGGGGAATACGTTCTCTTCCGCAAATTTTCCGTATTCTCTCACAAATCTCAGAAGATCGCAGAAGAGGAAGGAGTGAACTTTGTCCATTCCTGTGACATCGAAACCCAAAAAGCGCCACCTCGTTCTGGCAAAGGCGGGACATGTGCAGAGAAAATGCTCTGTGCTGTCCACCTCCTCCAGCCAAGATGTACAGGTCGGGTCCTCGGTGATGCCGATGGTAGTCATATGTCCCATGGCCCCATGGATTATGTCCTGTGATGAGTCCCACTATCCGGCGAAGGTCCTTCCTTCCTAATTTTAGAACGAATTCTGCTGCCTTCCTGTTTGGACAAATCACATAACACTTAGCCGTTTTACAGATGTCCAGATTGGACCAGCGTCTCTTATGTAAATCATAAGCATAAGATTTTATCCAATGCATGGCACCTGCCAAACTGGTCCCGATTATAGGCTCTGGTCCCAAAGGTATTTTCTTAGATCCACTGTTGGCCAACTCGTCGGCTTTCTCATTCCCAGCAACTGCACAGTGCCCATGAACCCAGATAAGATGGAGGTGATTCAGTCTTGCGACTGATCTAAGTTTCCTATTACACTCTTGGACAATCTTTGAAGTAATTCTCGCGTTCTCCAGAGCCTTAAGTGCAGCCTGACTGTCACTACAGACACCTAGACGTTTCCCCGCGCCATTTTCTTTCAGTTATCCATTTAAAGATGGCGAAAACTTCTGTCTGGAAGACAGTTGCCAACCCACCCAAGGAATAGTAGCAATTGACACCTTCGTTTAAGTGCCATCCAGCTCCAGTAACTTCATCGGTCTTGGATCCGTCAGTGAAGAAGATTTGGAATAATTAAGTAATGAACTAAGTATTTCAGAGAAATGTAATTATTTATTTTCCCAGAACCAAAATCCATTCAAAATTAAAAGTAATCAAGAATTCCGAGTGAAGAAAAGTTACATAGTTACCAGTTTTTCTGTCAAACTTACCATAGCAGTTTCAATTATTTCAAAAATCTTAAAAACACACAGAAAAGCTGGTATTTAAAAATTAACAGAGATGTCGATAACAGATTGCTGAAGTGAAAATCTTGATTTATATGTACTATATACTAAGTAATAGGATCGAGTAGAAATATAAAATTATCCGGTCTGGCTAAGAATTTACAATGCTGTATGTGATACTATCGAATGAAAGGGACATACAGTTTTATGCTGAAAGGTGCAATGATAATATTTTCTTGGGGAATTTCTCCTCTGGTTGGGTTCGGCATTGCTGTCAACAGCAATGATCTTAGGCAATTTCTACCAAATACTTAAAGGCGACAATTCGGGTACAAATATGACATGCACAATATGAAAGAATGCGAAAAGCTTGGCCATGGGCTGTTGCGTCATTAGAGAAAAGAGATGTGATACTTACAGCAAGAAATGGAGTCCCTCTTAAATTCAATAGTACATACTTAGATTAAAGAATTTCTACTTCTTAAGAACATATTATTTAAGTTCAGAAAATAACTGATTGTTTAGAGGAAAATGAAAGGGTAGCAGGCGAGTTAGAACGCGAGAAATCTTTATGGACAATATTTATACAAATTTAAGGGTGTCTGCTGATATCTGAAAAGTGGTCGCTGTGGCGTAGTGGAGTTCACATCACGGCACAGGCAAAATAAAAAAAATAAAAAAAATAAAGTTGAAAAAAGAATTTTTCTACACGGCACCACTTCTTGGCAGGCAATGGCAAACCAACAAAAGTAAAAATTGCTATGAAAAGCTTTTCACTTCGCCATTCGGATTCGGCATTAAACAGTAGGTCCCTTCCATTCATGTACAAATGTAACACGCACAACATGAGTGGATGCGAAAAGCGAAAAGCTCGGCCTATGCCCTCCATGGTCTATTGTGGTAAAAGTAAGTAAAGTAAGCTGATATCTGTATTTCGAATAGTTTTGAGGCGTTATTTGGTATGGATTTCAAAGGCCGCTTTAATCTATTGACCCCTAGATTTCAAAGCAATTTCCTTATTATATTTTTGAACTAATTGGAGTTTTGAGTGATCATTGGAATATTTTAGACTACTATTCCTTTTTCGTATGAAAATCATAAGTCAACAACAAGGTTTGCCAGACAAAAGGACATTTTCTGAAACACTAAATCTGGAGTATATGTCGCTGTGTGTAAGTATATTTGCTTGCACATGCAAGCGATTCATGTGCGATTGTGTGTGTTTGTGTGCGTTTGTGTGTGAGTATTAAATGCAATTGTAAACACAAGTCAATACAAACACACTCCGAAATTTTAATTTAATTTTAATTAAGGAAAATAAATAACAATTTGTTACAGCAATTTAATTGAAATAAACAATAAAAAACCCAAATAAAATCGTTTAAAGAAAACACACTTTACCAAACCAAATGGAAATGGCAGCATTAATTTATGCCTTTTTCTTTTACTATTAACTAATTACTACCTACCTACAATGTTTTCACAAATATTGGATTTAATGTTTGTTAATTTTATGTTTTTCTACCATTTTTTCACAGTTTATTTTTGTTGTTCTCTGTGGTAGTAGCTGCTGCGCTGCAACTGTTGTTGTTTTCATTTCTACTTAAGCTTAATATTTTGTCCTCGATTTAATTTTCAATTTGCGCTTTCTTGATGAACATCACTTAATCATCATCATCGTCATCGTCATGTCGAACATTTTTGCTTGAGTTTATATTAAATTATGCAAAATTCAATTTTTCGTTTCTTTCACTTCCGCCGCTGCTTGCCGCCATTTTACCGGGTTTCCGTCGTTATTTTGATTGAATATTTGCGATAAATTAAATTGAAAATGTTTGTGTGTATATTTGTATACTTGTATATGTAAATATGTATGCAGTAGATAGGTATACGAGTACTTGTATATACTATATGTAGATAGCTCAGCTTTAGCTACTAGAGCAATAGCAATAGCTTCGACTTCGAATTCGAATTCAGTTCAACGCAGTTCACAATTCAGCCTCAATTCACTGTGTATGTAGTAGTAGAATTCGTTCATACTAGTTTTGAAGTGGAGTGAAGAGTGCAGTGTACTTGCTGCACAGTGTAAATATAACGAACAGTTAACATTATATAACTGAAATTATTTTCCTACATAAATATATAGAATATGCGAATGTGTGTGAGTGTGTCTGCATAAGTTTTTCTATGTAAGTATGTAAGTAAATACACTTAAAAATCAAATAATATTTTAATGCATTTTATTGTGCTTTTGAAAATCTATAAATTACACATGCATTGATGAAATATCTATGCAATTTTCTTGAGTGTAAACACTCCACCCGTTAAAACTCTACTATGCAAGCGTAAATTAAAATTAGTGTGCATGTTTATTTAGTTCGATTTTGTTTGAATTTCCTATTAATTTTTCGAATCTACTGGTAAATAGATTCGAAAAATTAATAGGAAATTCAAGCAAAATCGCACTACATATGTATGTAACTATGTATGTGCTTTAGACCGGATCAGTTATCATTGCCAACAGTATGTTTTCTGGCTGAAAATAATATACATTATATTCGATAGTCGGACGAATAATCAACGGAACTTCAATTTGTAACTGACGGATCCAGCAATTAAATCATCAAAGTATTTGTTTAATTTATCTGCAACATCAGTCGGGAAATGTAGTTCGCAGCGATTGAGAGACGCAAATCTTTTATCAATGTTGTCGCAAGTAATGATCCAAATCGATCAGAAGTATCAGTCCTATCCAGTGCTTGGGAATAATATTGTAGTGCTATATCTGACACTTTCAACTTGTGATCGACATCTGATACTTCGTGATCACTTTTTACATCATCCAGACTTGAACAAAGTATGTAGCCAGTAGAATACAGGGATTTTTGTGGCATGTCTGAAAAAACATCATATTCAGGCTCCATTTCCATTTCAGCATCATCAACTTGTTGTATGAAAGTGTCCAATGACAATAATCTTGGTCTGCACTGATCAATAAAAAAATGTATGGCATTGGCGGGAATTTTAGTGGAATTGGAACAACTACATTGAACATTGGATTGAGAAATAAGAAATAGCTTATTCCATTCTGCTTCATCGTATTTAGAAGGATGCTTTGTTATATCATAATGTTTTTCTACAAGGCTATTCATGTATCTTCGAAGTGTAGTGTTTACAACTATTGGAATGTTTGCACGTTGTCACAATTCACAAAGAGTCTTTACCACTGTTGGTATATAATAATTTAGTTTACGATGTTTTGGAACACTTGAAATACCGTTAAATTTTAAAAAAAAGCAAATATTCGATAACTTCGCGTTTCGTCGGCAATTTGGTGTTATTTATATCACGCTTTTCAAAATAACATTTTGAACACTCACTTAAAAACTTGCACTTATTAAATCTCACAATTTTGATGAGTTTTGCACAGACACTTACCAAAAAGTTTAAGCTTTTAGGCGAAAGTGTTTTTAATAAAATTTTTGCAAACATATTTTACCGTAAATAACGGAATATTTTTATTTTAGTAAGTTGTACTAAAAATTTCTATTATTACAAAAAACAATGTATGAAAGTACTTACAATAAAAACTGCACCAAAATTTAAGCAGCAATATTTTTTTCGTTTATTAACCTAATGGAAAACTTCTTGGGCAAGAATTTAATGATTTTCTGAGAGCTTCAAATTTTTGAAAAAAAAATTGGCTTTAGGGGAGAACAACTCTGAGTACGCGACCTAACTATTACAAATGACTTCGGAGATGAATAATACAAAGAATAAATGTAGCAATCGTTAAGCTTTTTACACCAATAAATCTTTTAAAAATATCGGACATCAACTGCCAAATTTATAAACAAAAATTCATTTTGGCGGTTTTTAGGGTGGTCAAAAAAAAAAAAGAATTGTTTTGAAATACTCTCAACATAAGTTTTCAGATAGGGGGTTGTTTTTTCAAACTTTTTTTTTGTGACCCGCTCTAATGGGCGCTCTAAAGGAGAAAACAAAAATATTTGTATCTTCGTGTAAATAAAAATCGATATTTTTCACCACATTACTACGAGCAACTAATAAATTCGTTATAACTTTGCGTTAGCTACCAATTCTAACTAGGTATTTTAGGTAACGCTATTTATAATTAACTTTTTAGTTTAGTCTTTATATTTTATTATTTGTTATGCATGCTAAAAATCTACATAAATAATGACTACAACAAAATTTTCCACACGAATAAATTCTACATAGTTTGTTATGAGCGCTAGATGTAGTAAAATACGCTATTTCGAATTGGATTATAAAGTTCCTAAAGCAAATACTTAGTTTAAGTAGCTATACTTTGCAAAAGAGTAACTCACATATTTATTTATATCCATATTTATATACCATATTTATCAATGGTTGCCGTGGTGTCCTCAAGAAAGAAACACTGGAATCACATTCTACTTTCTACCCCTAAGATAATTAAGAGAGTAATACTATAAAATATATTATGTTCAGTTGGGTAAATAAATTTATTTTTACTTGAAAATGGATTAAGCATTTCCTACGTACTCGTATTTCAATCTGTTGAACTCAATTTCTGTTTATGTTTAAAATATGTGGATAGCGGTAGGGATTGACTGAGATATCTTATTTGAAGATTTATGAAAGCAATGATTTTGAATTTGATTTTGGTTTTTTTTTGGTTAAATGGATTGATTCTACATAAAATATGTAGACAGCGGTAGAGATTACTTAATTGGAAATTTCTACTTCGGAACTATAGTATATCCAGAGAATGAAAATACGCGTAGAATGATATTTTTAGTTTCATGTTATGGAAATTATTTATATTCACGACCGTCGATCATAATGTATGAGATATTTATGCTAAGAGACAGTAGAGGGTAACCTCCATACCGTCTTTGGTTAGGTAGCGACTACATGGGTGCTACATTTACCATAGAACTAAAACTCTTAACCCAAAAGTCAAATTGGCAACTTCACTAGGAATAATCGATCGAAATTAATATCCTCATACTTGGAATTTGGAAACAAAAATGCACTTCAATGGTGGAGTTATCGATTTGAAACTGCTACTAAAATTTATGTCATATTGAAATAAAGGAAATATTCAAATGCATATTTTTCAATGCATCATTCAAGTCTATCAAATCTTTTTTATATTTATTTAAAGCAGATATTTTCTTACTTGTAGCTACTAAACTTTCTCTAACAATCTTTCTCCTCAGATTGTTAGCAAAGAAACATTTACCATGCACGACATGACAACTTGATATCAAAGATAATAATTGCATTTGCGCACATAGTTGATTTCTTAAAAGCTTTCATCAAGGAAAGTTCTGATTGCATTAATGTTAATTTCATAGCACAACAAATGACAAATTTCGTTATACATACTTATATTTTAGATATATGTACAGACAAAGTAAAATATTAAGGTAATATGTCCCAAAAAAAAATTGCCCTTCGGGAACGTACTGCAAATATTAATAAGATATCTTTGTATATAATTTTATAAGAATTGTTTTTGTAGCGACAACGTTTTATCTTATAAAGGGTGATTTTTGCTACTTGGTTTTTGACGTTTATATTTCTGACAGTTCACGCGTGATTCTTGACATGTGTCTAAGTAAAAAATTCTCAGTTTGGCTTGCCATTTCATCATGAATAGATTTACGCCTGAACAACGTTTGCAAATTGAAATTTATTTTCAAAATTCGTGCTCTGTGTTTCGCAAGCTACGTCCATTTTTTGGTCGTCATAATCGACCCACAGAGCAGGCTATTCAGCTCATTGTGACCAAATTTCGCACCAGTTTCACTTTATCGGACATCAATACACCAAATCGTATCCATAGAGTGCGTACCGAAGAGAATATTGCTGCTTTATGCGGCAGTGTTGAAGGAGGACGCGAAATGTCCATCCAGCGCCGATCGCAGCAGTTGGGTTTGAGTTATTCGATACCTGGAAGATTTTAAGCAAAAATCTCGGATTATTGCCATACAAAATACAGCTGGTGCAAGAGCTGAAACCAGCCGACCTACCACAACGAATTTTCGGTGAATGGGTCTTAAAAAAGCTGGATGGGGATCCGTTTTTTTATCAAAAAAATTTCTTCAGCGCCGATGCTCATTTTTGGCTCAATGGATACGTAAATAAACAGAATTGCCATATTTGGAGTGAAGACCAGCCAGAGGTAATTCAGCAGCTACCAATGCATCCCGAAAAATTCACTTTTTGGTGCGGTTTATGGGCAGGCGGCATCATTGGGCCTTACTTCTTCAAGGACGATGAAGGCCGCACCGTTATGGTCAATGGAGAAAGGTACCGTTCGAGGATAACAGATTTTTTTTTTGTCGAAATTGCAAGAATTTTAATTCGGCCGACATGTGGTTCCCACAGAACGGTGCCACATGCCACACTGCACGTGAAACCATGCATTAATTGAGAGGCGAATTTGGTGAGCAGTTAATCTCACGTTTTGGTGTAGTCAATTGGCCACCAAAATCGTGTGATTTGACCCGTTAGACTATTTTTTGTGAAGTTATGGTAAACTCTTGTCTACAGGGACCAGCCGAACACGATTGCTGCTTTAGAGGCCAAAATTGAACTCGTCATTTGTGAGATTCCGGTCGAAATGTGTGAAAAATGGACCTTCACAATGGATCACTTGAAGCGTAGCCCCGGTCAACATTTAAGTGAAATTATCTTTAAAAAGTAAATGTCAGGGATTGATTTATCGATCCAAATAAAAATTTCATTAATTTTCAACAACCAAGCTCTTAAAAAATCACCCCTTATTTAATAATATTTTAAAATTTTTTTTGATTCATACTTTTTCATGAAATTTAATTTGGAATTTTATTTATTTTTAAAATATATGAACATTTTTTCCGTAAAGTTTTTTAATTCAATCTTTATCGAATGCATACGAGCGTGTTGTAAGCAGGTATGTGTGTACTTAGTACATACTATATGGCAGTGAATATGTGCATGTACATACATACTTATGCACGAGTATGTGTTTTAGTATGTGTGTTAGTGTTTTATACGAAATTCTGTCAAAAGTTTTTTGATTTATGAAGGAAGTGTGTTGTTTTTGTTGTTTTTCGTTTTGTCTGTGTATTTTGTTTGAGAACTTTTGTTGCCTTTCGGTATTGAGCGGAGATACGACAAGCTCAACTAACACGCTTGCTGCATTATGAATTCTATAAAGTGTAATAAAAATGCAAGAAATAATTTTGTTAATTTTTATTTGCGAGAAAATTTTTTTTTTTCATATATAGTATACTTACGAACTATAAATCAGCATAAAGTTTTGTAAAGATTTTTGTAAAGTTTTTATTTAGAAATATTAATAATAAATGTGCATTGGGGAGGAAATACATAAATTACATTAAAATCATACATACTAAATACAGTGTTGGTTGCTGAATTAATGCATGTCTTTTCTTGTGCTTGTAGCTAGTTTATAGATTACTTTTGAGTAAAGCTAGAGTAAGGAGGTAAATGATGTCTTCAAACATTAAAATAATTTAAGAAAAACTTTTGAGATAATTAGTCTTATGGCACATAGAACTCCTAAAGTCATATATACATATAACCGCTAATTATATTTAGAAATTAAGATTTCAAATGTAATTTTCTTCTGGTTGGTTAAGGGTGGCAGATGGGGGACGGTCACTTAAGACGAGAGATTCCTCATACATTTCAGTATATTTGATCTCAGACTCATTTGTATGCAGTACAACACGAAAACTAGGCCATAACATGAAAATTATATGTATAATATTGAAGTAAATGGAAAAAATACGCACCCACAGCAACGCCGAGACAAAGTTTCTTGCAATCTATTTTATCAAGCTATCAAATTTTTCTGAATTTGTTTCACGGTGTAATGTTTAAAAAACACAAATAGCAGACTTTTTTATTGTCCACACCTGTAGTCACTTACAATCGGGAACTAGAAGTCTATAAATAATTCATTGCAATATATTCTGTACTTTAAAATTTATGTAATATAAATAAATTGCAATTGCTTAACAATTATTCTTATCATGCTTAAAATATTTCATTTATGTATAATTGCTGGAATTGCTGTTGTTGCTGCTGTTTTGGTTTTTGTAATTATTTGAATGGCATACAAAAGAGTAATTAATGTTTTCTTAGCACAACAACAAAAACAAAATACTAGAATGAACTACATAATTTTTTTTTTATTTACAAAAATAATAATACATTTTGGTTGTGTAAACAAAAATTGGAAATAAACACAAAAAAAAAAAAAAAACTAAAATTAAAAATAAATATGAAAGAAAAATTGAAGTAAAATAAATACAACCATATAAAAAAAAAGGAATTCGTTAACGACTTGACATGCCAAAATTAATGGCATGTCTGACAATAATTAAACAACAAAGAACTCTCTAAAAGACTTCAATTCAAGACTTGCTCGCTCACTGGCACAACCAATTCACTCATGGCAGCGTTGTGATGCGACGCGACGGACGAATAAGGAACAAGTTTTATGTATGAGCAATATAAACCATGTACTTTAAATTGGAGGAAGGAGTTTGTGAGTGTGTGTGTGTGTGTGTGTGAGAGAGAGAGAGAGAGAGAGAGAGCAACAACAATAACAGACAGCATTTTAACGAGTAAACATTGATTTAAATGGAATAGAGTGTTATAAGAATAGCAACAATAAAAAACTCCCAAAAAAAAGGTAGAAGAAAAATTAAAAAGAGAACTTGAAAATATAAAAAAAAAAAAAAAATATGGAATGATATAGTGGAAGAATATGGTAACTACATATAAAAATAAAACAAAAAGACACAAAAACTGAGCCAAAAACTAAAAATAAGGATGTTGAATTTGCTCAACTTAAATGTACATAAGCATAAAATGAGAAACAAAACTAAAAACTACAATTACGAACAATGAAGCAGGATTAAATAAGCTTAAATATATTTGTGGAAGAAGAAATAACTATGTAGTTCTATTAAGTATGTATGTAAAGGGTGTTTTTTTTTGAAGTGAGGTTTTCAATCTGGAAATTGGTCGGAGTTGGTCTTTTTGACAGCTGTCACTTGATTTATGCTCAGTTTAGTTTGCCATTTCATAATGAATAGACTTACTCCTTAACAACGGTTGAAAATCGTGCAAATTTATTACCAAAACGAAATGGCCACCGATCCCGATTTTCACAAGAAAATTTTGTTCAGCGACGAAGCTCACTTCGCGTTGAATGGGTACGTTAATAAGCAAAATTGTCGCATTTGGAGTGATCATAATCCACAAGCCATTGTTGAGACGCCGTTACATCCTTAAAAAGTCACTGTGCTCTATGGACAGAGGGACTCATTGGTCCATATTTCTTCAAAGATGAAGCCGGTCATATTGTTACAGTCAATGGGGAACGCTATAGAGCCATGATTAATGACTTTTTCGTGCCTGAATTGGAGGATGTTGATGTGGACGACCTTTCGTTCCAACAAGACGGCGCTACATGTCATACAGCCAACGAAACAATCAATTTATTGAAGGAAACTATTGGTGAACGCATTAGCTCGCGTCGTGGGCCTGTGACGTGGCCTCCAAGATCGTGCGATTTAACACCGCTGGACTATTTTTTGTTGGGTTATGCGAAGTCGTGTGTCTACGCAGATAAGCCCGGGACGATTGACGCCTTGGAAGAGAATATTCGGCGCGTTATCACTAACATACGGCCCAATTACTGCAAAAAATGGTCGAAAATTAGACTTGGAATTGGGACTCTCGGCTGGAATTTATTCGAACCAGCACCAGCAACGGCGGCCATTTGCCCGAAATCGATTTTAAAACATAATGGCAAATCCTTATCTTTATAATAACGCTAAATTATTGGCCATAACATTAAATTATATGCGTTTTATTTCTTCTTGAAAACCACACTTCTAAAAAAAAACACCCTGTATTTATAATAAATGGTTGTACTCGGATGCATAAAAGCTGCTTAAATTGAGAGTATTTCTAATGAAAAAAGTAGATATGTACATATTTATTTTAGTTTTGTCAGCTTTTTCGGATATATGGAATGTACTTATGTACATAAATTATTTGTTTTGTTTTTGTTATAACTCAAATGTAATTATGGAAATGACAAGCTTTGCTAATTTCACTTATTTTTATAGTTGACTATTAATTCCTTAAGTAATTTATGGTAAGCATTAGTGGTTGCTATGGCGTAATTGGTAGTGTGTTGGCCTGCTAAGCAATGCGTCCGGGGTTCAAATCTTAGCACAGGCAAAATCAAAAAGTAGAAAAAACATCTTTTGGCAGGCAACAAGAGAAAAAATTTCCTATGAAAAGCTTCTCAGTTCGCCGTTCGGATTCGATATAAAACTGAAGGTTCCTTCTATTTTTGTACAAAAATAACACGCACAACATGAGTGTATACGAAAACATCGGTTTAGGCCCTCCATAAGAAAAATTAGGAGAACACATGACGAAGTTTTGCGAAGTTTTGCTATTCTGTTTTAAGCTAACTCTCTTTGGCAACCCTTTGGCAACACTCCAACAAACTCCAAAAAAAAAAAAAAAAAAAATCAAGTCTTGAAAGGTGTAAAAAAGAAGCTGCCAAGTTTCTCTAACATGTTGCAATTGTCTTTTTTTTAATTATATTTGGCGTTCGATATTGATGCTGAGTTCCTCTAACGACTTAAAGTCATAAAAAGCAATCCAACGGTTTTAAATCCCCAAAAATGAGCTACAATGTTGAACATGATTTCCTGATGAAATTTAGGATTTTCTTCAAACTTCTACAAAGCCCAATCGAAGAAGTTTCGGCACTTCAAATGATAACAACGTGGACCATTTAGTATGTACTACTGTGGGCAAAAGTTAGTAAGACTCTGTTCATAATTTCAAATTTTTTTATTCATTCTTACAAATCTATTTCGTCCCATTCAAAGTAATCCCCCCCGGCCCCAATACACTTGTGCCAACGTTTTTTCCAATTCTCGAAACAGTTGTTAAAGTCAATTTCCGGAATAGCCTTCAATGCGCTTAGCGATTCACGTTTAATGTCTTCAATTGACTCAAAACGGTGTCCACGAAGCGGTTTTTTGAGTTTAGAAAATAGCCAAAAGTCGCACGGTGCTAAGTCAGGCGAATAGGGTGGTTGCGGTACGATATCAGTTGAATTTTTGGCAAAATGGTCTTGTAAAACCAATGCAGTGATTTTGGAACCAATCGTGCATTCACTCTTCTTAGGCCCAAATGATGTTTTAAAATGGTTTTCACTGATCCTTCCGATATTCCAACGATGCCAGTTAGGGTCTCTGACTGTTAATCGTCGATTCTCGAGCACCAATTCCCTGATTTTATTGACGTGTTGATGGCCGTCCTGGACGTGTTTCGTCGTCAACGCGTTCTCGACCATCTTTGAACAATTTATATCAATTAAAAACACTTGCTCGCGACATACAATTATCACCGAAGGCCTTTTGCAACATTCTGAACGTTTCGGCACCAGAAATTTGATTCCGAATACAAAATTTAATGGAACTTCTTTGTTGAATAATTTCACTAATTGTGAAAATCGCCGAATGCACTCTTTGTACTTCAGAAAGACAAGCGTATACTAAACACTAATGATTATTTTGATGTGACATTTGGCACAGATGTCACCGACAGTCATACCAACCTTAAAAAGATAATATTCTGATGAATGGGTTTCCGCGCGAAATTTAAATTAAAAAGTCTTACTACTTTTTGCCCACAGTAGTATGTTGAATTTGATAACGTCTTGGAATTTTTTACACTTTTTATATAACCGGTAAAATACATAAATTGCAGTGCAAATATTACTTGAGGTATTCACAAGGTATCTTATTCCGTCGTATTATTTCCGTTAACTTATGTAAGTCCGTTGACTATAACTAAGAGTGTCATCTAGTTCCTGCCTTCCACTCGTAGTTTCGGCTCATGTGGTTAAATATGAACCTCTCTAAAGAACAAGGCCAATATTTTGTGCAGCAAAAACGAAAATACTGATAATTTTTCATTGATTTTACCAAGAAAAAACAAAAATAATAAATCAGGAAGAAAAGCGTCATTCACGATTTAGTTGACGACTGGCTGAAGAAGAGAAGCTTCAAGTATGTATAAGTAGTTGGTGACAGATGCTGCCTTTTCGAGCGAGAAAGTAGTGGTGAACTTGTTTATCAAATATAAATGTCTGTTCTACATACATAGACACTTTTGTACAAGTTATTTTGAAGAAAAAATATATTTTATTTTATTATTTTGATACAAAAACTTAACGTTAACGATTAACGATAACTTCCTTTATTTTTTTCCCCCAAATTAACGAATTAACGATAAGGAATTTAACTTGTTGATTATGCTTTTCAGGGTAACGACGTTAATTTCTTGATTAACGATGCCCAGCTCTGCTTGTATGATATATAAGTAATTATTTTGTACTTTTTCTTAAAGCATAACACTGACTAATACAAAACAGCTACATCAAATTACTAATTAATTTAACAACAAAGTAAGTAGTTTGTATTTTTTCTTAGAACTTTTTTTCTAGATTATATGTATATAAAATTTTTGCTTTATTAAAAAATTAATTGCATACAAAAGTAAAAAAAAGAAAATAACACAAAAAACGTGACAAAAGTTAATTACAAAATTTTCCTTCAACTTCAACACTATCACCAACACCGTCACACTAGTTAAAAAACAAACAAAAAAAAACTCGCTTCATGACAAGCAGAAGCAGCAGAAGCAGCAGCAGCAGTGTTGCAGATTGCACATAGCCGGTGACATGGAAAAGAAGCAATTTTTAATGGGCCAAAAAAAAGAAGAAGAAAAACCAAAAGTTTGCAGCGCGTTAAAGGAAAGAATACTCGTGCATACTTGTATAATATTAAAGAGAATTAACTGTAATTTAAACACGCCAAATAAACATTAATTATATTATTTTTTATTTTTCCTTTTTTTTGTTTTTTTTTTTGGTTGTTATCATAGTAACGTAACAAATATTTTATTTACTTTCTTTTTGAATGCAGCATAATTTTCTTTAAATTCATTTCAAAGTATTAAATACAAACAATTACATAAATGCCGGAAAATATATTAATAGCAGGGTATTTATCAAAGAAATTTATATTAAGTTTAGAGTGCTATGAAATATTTCTGCCATTTGTAGTTGATATGAAAAGAAATCGCACATGCAACATGAAAAAACTACCGCCAAACCGGGGACCACCCTCGAATGTCATGAAAGGACAACAATTTAATTTCATATTAAATTCTCTTTTCACACAAATGACGATGAAGCTGGCTGGCGGTATTCTACTTAGGTATTAGTTTTTCAATATGGTTGATAGATATTCAACAAACAGCAACAACAGTTCAATGATTGAACTTCTTTTATGCATGTACTACTTGCAAACTTACATACGTACGTATGTAGATATACATATGTATATACATATATAGTAAATTGTTGCCTACGTAAGTACTAAGTATGTACGATACATATGTATGTTATTCGAATGCGCCCATATTCAAGTGAATTGAAGCAAATTGGAGTTGTGTCCTCCCTCCCCTGCACGGCACCGCCCCTCGCTGTCTTCTTTTGATAGAAAAAAAACTAAATTGTTTATGCTCGTTTCTAAGCGAATTTAGTTTTTAATTAAAAATTTTGTTATTATTTATAATTTATAGGAGTGCACGTCCGTGTGTACGAGTGTATGCATGTGTTGGTGTCTGCTTGTAATTGTATTAAATAAGACCGTAAATTGAAGTTTTGCTGTTTATTTTTCCAACTTCATTATTTATTATTTTTTTTTGTTTTTTGTTTTGTTTATGATATTTTTTTTTATTTATAGTCCCCTCATGTGTGTGTAGACAACACAATCGAGAAATTTACGAGCGTACAATTATGCTAAAATAAAATTGCAGTATGCCTGCTGCTGTTGCTGTTGCTTGTGTATGCATTCGCATATGTGCATGCGTGTGTGTGTGTAGGTATTTATGTTTTGCTTATTTTTTAGATACATATACACTATTCTCTTACTACATATACTATAAACATTTTTGTTATTTTTTATATTTCTTTGTTGTATGTGTAATTCATTTTATTTGCATACAAATTACAAAGAAGCTTCACATAATTGCATTGCGGAACGTTGAGAGCATGCAGAAAATTTAGCCAGTGATGTATTTTAATGTTTTTAATTAGATTAACAAAAAAAAAACGGTAAGTCAAACTATTCTCCAGAAGAAGTAGCAAATGAGGTTCACGGAAACAGAGGCATAGCCGAGAGATAAAAATTCTTGGGAAGAAGTTTTGTCTCTCTGAGCAGACAAAAAACTTTTCCATCTGGTTTTGAATAAAGTCAAAAAATTCAAAGACTGTAATCACGTTAAAATCTTATATTGTAAACGAACGTGTCCACATTGTGCAGGAATAAACTGAAATTTAAGTGTTATGCTTATATTTGTTGTTATTAAGTATTATATATATTTTATTAACTCGAACAAGAATGTTTAAGATCCATCTTTGTATAATGAATTTTATTAGATTATGTTATTATTATATAAGTATAATAGTCTGTAAGAATTTTGTTTCATAGAGACTGAATAAAAAAATATATAAAAGATAAAATTGCCAAAATACGGAAAATAATTTGTAAAATTTTGAATATTTTACCGAAAAAAAACTAAAAGTCACGTTTGCTAGACAGAAAATCAAACATTTATGCGTAGAGAAACAATTGAGGTATTCACAAGGTGTCTTATTTTCTCATATAGTATAAAAGTTTACGACATTGTAACAATGCAACAGAATTCTACTGGGAACCTGATTAATACTTAGTACGCATAATCAAGTTTAACAGAGAATATAAATATAGAGAGTTTAGTTTAACTCCTGGTCGCTGTGGCGTAGTGGTAATACGTTGGACTGCTACGCAAAGTGTCCGGGGTTCGAATATCAGCACATGCAAAATCCAAAAAAAAAAAGTAGAAAAAATAGTTTTTCTACTCGGCACCACCTCTTGACAGGCAATGGCAAACCTACAAGAGTAACAATTGCCTATGAAAAGCTTTCCACTTCGTCGTTCGGATTCGGCATTAAACTGTAGGTCCCTTCCATTCGTTTATAAATATAACACGCACAACATGAGTGGATGCGCAAAAGCTCGGCCTATGCCCTCTATGGGCTGTTGTGCCATTAAAAGTAAGTAAGTAAAGTAAGTAGCTTAACTCCTTTACGATTAATAAATAAATTTAGGTATATTTAAATTTGGGACCTTGCAAACCCTGTTGAGGATCTAATAAACGTAAATATTCATGAAATTTTTAACTCTTCTCCCACATTTAATGAAAAAACTTGTGCATACTGTGAAACTAGGAAATATGTAGCATTCGAATCAAACAATAGCTCTCCATTTTACAGAATGCATTCTCGTCTTTAATTGCACATTATCCCATGGAGCGGCTAGGCTGAGCTTTTTGCATACATTCGGTTGGGCTGCTTATTTTATTTGTACAGGACCTAGTATTGTATGCTGACTACGAGAACGTGGAAGAATTTTTACTTTTGGGTTTTTGCATTTGCCTGCCGTGGTGGTTCTGAGGTGGTACCGTTTAAAAAAAATAATATTTCTATTTTACATTTTTCAGTGTGTCAATATTACAGCACGCCACTAAACATTAAATTTCCTACACGTCCGACAACATCATCATCGTCATCTTCTCCTAAACACATTTTCCATTCTTCTACTTCTTCAGCTTCTTCTTCCTCTTCTTCTTTTTCTATCCTTTTAGATTGCAATTTAATGCACGCAAAGATGTTTGAATTGTTGTGTGCCACTTGGTTTAAGTGAAGTATAAAATTTATTAAAATCATTTTAATGGGAAAGATGCAAAATACAAAAACAACAACAGCTAGCAATAGCAGCAGAGAAGAAAAAATTGACAAAATAATTAGAAACTTGCCTCAAAATCGCCATAAATTTACGTTGAAATGTAATTTTTTTAGTCGTTATTTGTTGGTGCAATTTTACATTAATATTTTTTTTTTTTTTTTTTTTTAATTAACGCTATTATAATTGAGTATACTTTTTTTTTTAGACTTGCATAAAATGAAGAACAAGTTTTTTGTTTTTTTCTAATTAATCCAACTATGGAAGCGAACTGACGTTTTTTTAGATACATTCACGTATGAAGTTGTGTTAAAATTATTTGTTATTGACGTGGTTGCTTTGTAAAAAGAAAAACAGATACATACATACTGTACATACAGATACAGTGGCGGCTTTGGGATTTGGTTTAGGTGGGAGTTGATTTTCTTAAGCTGTGGGGTCATAAGCATAAAAAATCCACCCCAAAGGAAGTTCAAATCAAGACCAAAACGTAAAGTAAACCTTCAACGCAAAGGTGGCCCAACTCAAGCCAAAAAATTATGCAACAATTTTTTTTAAACCAAATTTATATAATAATTCCGAATACTAATTTCTAACAAAGACAAACCATGTTAAACTTTGGTTCATAAGTTAGAACAAAATTAGAACTAAAAGGACTCAAATTATAATGGATGTAGATCAGAACTTAATCTAAAACTTGGACTAGAACCAAAAATTAACACACATAATTTTGACAAAATTCAGATCGAAATTCCGACTAAAACGACGAAATTTCGGGCGAAATTCTGACCAAAAGTCATAATAAAATTCTGTTCAAACTCAGATCAAAACTTAAACCAAAAAGTCAAGTTAAAATTTAGACCAAGCTCAGACCAAAAGTCGTAGCAAAATTCAAACCAATTAAAAAATAAGGCTAAAATTCAATTCAAAAGTTACAACAAAATTAAGATCGAATGTCAGAACAAAATTCCCACCAGAAGTCAGAACCAATTTCAGACCAAATTTAGAAAAAAATATCAGACTCAGACCAAAGAAAGCATAAAAATCAGACCAGATTCGGAACAAAAGTTAAACTAAATACTGACCGTAAATGAGACGTAAAACCGGACCATAAAATCGAATCTTAGAAGAAATTTAAAATCGGCCAAAAATTATTGTCAAGCTCTCTCAAACTATGATATTTATAAATTATATATTGTAATGTTACTCAGAGTGTCCGGGGTTCGAATCTCGGCACATGCAAAATCAAAAAAGGAGAAAAAATATTTTTTCTACACGGCACAACCTCTTGGCTGGCAATGGCAAACCTACAAGAGTAAAAATTGCTTATGAAAAGTTTTTCACTTCGCTTTTCGGATTCGGCATAAAACTGTAGGTCCCTTCCATTCCTTTACAAATATAACAAGCACAACATGAGTGGATGCGAAAAGCGAAAAGCTCGGCCTAGGCCCTCCATGCGCTGTTGTGCCATTAAAAGTAAAGGAAAGTAATTGCAGTCAGGTCGCCCTCTACCTGGTCTTTCCAATGGAGATTAGAAGTCTTCTTGTGCGTGTTCTTCCTCCGTAGCTCGAATAAAACACCCTAGAAAAAACCTCCTGGCAATTAATGGCAAACCTAAAAGAGTATAAATTGCCTAATAAAAGTTTTTCACTTCGCCGTTCGGATTCGGCATAAAACTGTAGGTCCCTTCCATTCATTTACAAATATAACACGCACAACATGAGTGGATGCGAAAAGCGAAAAGCTCGGCCTAGGGCCTCCATGGGCTGTTGTACCATTAAAAGAAAACAAAAAAAAGGGAGATAATTATATATTTTAGTTTTAAGTAGATCAAGCTTATACTTATAGAATGTATATTCAAATGTTTCTCTTTATAACAAATTATAAATCTTTAAATTTTGTGGTGAGGTCAGGCTCCCTTCTTTCGATACGACACTGCTCATACTCTTTCATATATGTATGTATGTATATAAATAATTGCACATTATTTAAAGCATTTTTCCCCCAATTAAGTACATACATTTGGAAAAAAGCACCTAAGAAAACATATAAATATTTTAATTTTTGGAGTATGGCTTCAATATTTGTGCTGGCAGGAAAACTAACTTTTAAGCTAATATAACATATGGTAAATTATTTTTTTTAAATATTAGCGTTAATTTATGAGTTTGAAAAAAAAAAAAATTTTCAGTATAGAAGGTATCTCAAATTATATCATATGAGAAAAATTTCCAGCTATCGAAAAAATTTCCCGAAACTCCAATATTCGCAGTAATAAATAATGGGGTTTTTTTTACTATATTCATCTTGCAGAAAGTAGAATGCTTTTGTGAATTATTCAAGTATTTATAACTAGTAAAGTAAAGAAGTCCTACTTGGTTTATTTTCTTTACTAACTGGCACAAAGAATAAATGTAAAAAAAATTAAAAATAAATTAGAAAATAATTACTGGTTCAATGAACTAAAAGAAAAATGGGTGGGTGGCAGCGTAATTTCATAATTATAAAAAATTGTGTTTGCATGCCAAAAAATAATAAATAAATACTATGTACACAAGGCGAAGAGTGTTAATAAAAATTGTAAAAAATTTCAAAAAAGGTGTGGCGAAGTCGTTTTTTATACTTATTTATAGTTTTTCTGTTTCTTTTTCTAGATACTTAAACCTTTTTCTTCGATATACGATAAATTAACGTCTATGCAAATTTATAATAATTTTTTTTATAGTACTGAAGAGTAGATTCATAAAAACATAAAATAAAAAGAAAAAGAAATAATAAAAAAAGTATGTAAAAAATAAAAAGTAAATACCAATTTTTTTTCTTTCAAAATACAAGTAAATAATTGTATTGTTGCCAGGTGGTGATGATAAGTAGTGAAGATTTTTGCACAAACACAAGCTCTCAAAAGAGTAAACAGAAAAATGAAGAATTTTTTGCTGCGCAACGAGCGTTTACCATGAAGTGAAAGAAAAAAATAAATTAATAAGTACAAGTAAACGCAGCTACGCATATTTTAATTGAAGAGACAGCAGCAACCCCTTTGGCTTAAAGACGATAACGAAGTCAATATGTACATATTTATATAGAAAAGTATTATGTATGTATGTATGTGTGTGAGTGTTTTTATGCAGGGAAGTATCTAGTTACCTTTTTTGCCAATAAGATAACCACATTAATAGATGTGTGTATTTGGGATTTTATATTCTGCGCGTGTTTTGTTTTTGTAACCTTTCGTTAACCTCGTGTTTATTTTAAACATATTTTACAATTTTAATGTGTATAACTGTGATGAATTCCTTATTTTTGTTTTGTTTTGTTGTTTTTGTTTTGCCTTACTTCATTTTTGAGCGCATTTGTTATTGTTGGTGTTGTTGTTGTGGACATGTGTATTTGTTGCATTAAGCACGAGGTCAATTAACCCTTTACTTGAGTTCAATATCCGCAAAAATACACAAACAAATCCATACACACACGCACACCAACAAACTACTCCTACCGACGACTGCTGCTTACTACAAAACACAGCACCACAGTCAACAACAACGAATATGTAAACACCAGCCAACCAACGGCAGAAAAAAAACTGTAGTGACGATGACAACGATGACAACAGCAACAACAATAAAAACATAGTCAGTTTGTATGTTCATAAGTGAAACACTTTTGCTTTACGTACATAATTTTACGTATTTAGTAGTAGATACGTTTGTTGTTATTGCTGCACTTGGCAACCCGGCATTCAGTGCACTCATATAAGCTTAGACATATAGTACTACCTACATACATACATACTTGCATATGTTTGCATGCATGTACATTTGTCTGTCTGTCTATGTACATATGTGTGTATGATAAATCCAAATGCACATGTTCACATGTCAATTTATTTTTAGTCGGTTCTCGCAGAGATAAAAATACCTACCTATTTTTCTTTTCTTTTTTTTAATTGATTAAATTGCTATCGTTATTGGTATATTCTTTTATTTCATTCTTTCATTGCAATAACTTTTAAATTGTTATGTATTAATAATTAAATTTAAATTAATTTTAAAATATCACATAATCGTATTTGTTAATATTTTCTCGTATATAAAATAAGGCATTCAGCAATTTCATTCGGTTACAAAAATTTCAATTTAATATTGCTACAAAAACAAAATGTCATTAGCGCAGGTGTACAAATTTATAAATAAAATTTGAATAATATAAACTCAGCAATACAAAAAAAAAAAAACAGAAACAAAAAACTACTGTGGGCAAAAGTTAGTAAGACTTTGTTCATAATTTCAAATTTTTTTATTCATTCTTCCAAATCTATTTCGTCCCCTTCAAAGTAATCCCCCCCGGCCCCAATACACTTGTGCCTACGTTTTTTCCAATTCTCGAAACAGTTGTTAAAGTCAATTTCCGGAATAGCCTTCAATGCACTTAGCGATTCATGTTTAATGTCTTCAATTGACTCAAAACCAAAAGTCACACGGTGCTAAGTCAGGCGAATAGGGTGGTTGCGGAATGATATCAGTCGAATTTTTGGCAAAATGGTCTCGTAAAACCAATGCAGTGTGAGTGTGATTTTGGAACCAATCGTGCATTCACTCTTCTTAGGCCCAAATGATGTTCTAAAATGGTTTTTACTGATCCTTCCGATATTCCAACGATGCCAGTAAGGTAGAGACCTCTGACTGTTAATTGTCGATTCTCGAGCACCAATTCCTTGATTTTATTGACGTGTTGATTTGGCACATCAGTTGATGTTGATGGCCGTCCTGGACGTGGTTCGTCGTCAACGCGTTCTCGACCATCTTTGAACAATTTGTACCAATCAAAAACACTTGCTCGCGACATACAATTATCACCGAAGCCCTTTTGCAACATTCTGAACGTTTCGGCACCAGAAATTTGATTCCGAATACAAAATTTAATGGAACTTCTTTGTTGAATAATTTCACTCATTGTGAAAATCACCGAATGCACTTTTTGTACTTCAGAAAGACAAGCGTATACTAAACACTAATGATTATTTTGATGTGACATTTCGCACAGATGTCACCGACAGTCATACCAACCTTAAAAAAATAATATTTTGATGAATGGGTTTCCGCGCGAAATTTAAATTAAAAAGTCTTACTACTTTTTGCCCACAGTAGTATGTAAATTCTCTGGCAAATACATGCTCGTACTACATACATATACTTATTCGCAAAAATTAGTACGACAGAAAAGACTCAACCACCGTAATTATTAATAAATTTTCTGCAACATTGTGTAAATGAGTGAAATGACTCACTTAAAATGGCATTTCCTTTGCTCTGACTGACAGTAAAGTATGTGGCTGCTCATTCAGTTTTGCTAACACGTACTTACTTCTATTATTTTTTATTATAAATGGTAGTAAAATATTTAATATAAACTTATTAAAGTAGTCATTTCCTACTAATGGTATAAATATGTAGGGAAATTATTATACATACATATATTCTTTTTAATTTTGGTAAATACTAAGTTGTAAGATTGCTAAGCTGCTAAATATTTGCAAATTTTAACCAGTTGACTTTTCATTTGAAATAATTTGACTCAATACTTAAATTCCAGGTTTGGTTCTGTTCACAACATCTCTTGAGTATTCGCAAGTGTGTTTAAATTAGGCGATTATTTAAAACAATTAATTGAAAACAGTCTCAGACTTGACACCAGTCGTGTCTGATCGATAAAAATTATTAATTTATTTATGTATTTTTCATTTTTAATACAAATACTCGGCCCAACCTTAAGTTGACTTTGGTGCTTACTATCCTTCAATCTCACATAACTCTTAATTAAGGAACTTTAAATGTCACCGATTTCCTGTTTTAACACTTCCTTGGAACCTTCACCAGTACGATAAAGTATTCTTTAATGAAACCCGAAATACTTATATAAGAAGGAAAGCATCAGGCAACACATAGCGCAATATTTTCCAGTTGTCTGCAGTAATCAAAACTTTATATTCCATTCTATGTTTATTTTTATTTATTGTCCGTTCTCTTGCTCTTTGCTTCTTTTGGAACTTAATCCATTTGGTAACAAAATTCACCCCTCATAATAAGTTGAGTTATATTTTAATCTCTTTATCGGTGTCCTGTGTGATTGCATTCCCTCTCTCATTCTCCCTCCTTCTTCCTCCCACCTATCAATCTTCATTCCATTCAACACAATGCCTTTAACACAATGGTACACTTAGGTACGCCCTATGTGTTGAATGTATCTTTACTTCTTTATTTCTTTAGTACCGATAAGGTAAGGTCCTTTACTTTAATTAACAGAACAAATAAAAACCACAAACAAAATCAAAACAAGCCTGCTGACCTGACCTGACATGCCTGTCTATCTCACTCACTCACTGAACTACTACTACTACTACCTACAGCTAGCCTGCTGACCTGACCTGACATGCCTGTCTAACTCACTCACTCACTGAACTACTACTACTACTACTACCTACAGCTAGCCTGCTGACCTGACCTGACATGCCTGTCTATCCCACTCACTCGCTGAGGGCATGAAGGATTAGCGATTTCTTTTCTTTTATAGAAATAATATTTTTTTTTAATTTTGAAGCTATGACGACAATCACTTAGATATTGATTAAAACGAAACCGATCCAGCTGATAGTGCTAAAATTATTGAAGTTGAAAAGGTTGCTTGCTATCCAGCTCCACCTCCATCACCATCGGGAGCTCCTGCTGTAGATACAAATGGACCACCGATGGCTCCCATGAATACAGCTCCTGCATCCGATCAAACTTCCCAACAATATATTGAAGGAATGCAGTTTTTTCCTCAAATTCTTGTGGATCTCCTAGTGCTCAGTCGTTCACAATCTCTCTGAATCGCTAGTGTGGTACAAAAATCGGTTCCTGTTCGAAAACTCGAAAAATTAATATTTAAACAAATTTTGTTGGCTACATTTGTCAAAAAGCGCTAAAACACTTGCTGTCGTTTGTATCTACTTGTGCATCAGAAAAGACCATACCATAGTCGGAAATTCGATCCAGAACCCTTGCAGCGACAGACTAGAACTCGTATGTCATATAAAAATTACTGCTACAAAAGTAATAATGAAAATATTTTTCTATTAGATTGAACCAAACTATTTTTTTTTTAACAAAACTGGATTGGTTTTTTTTTGGTTTAAGTGAAAGGGAAGAAAAACGTTTTGGTGCATGTTTCGGTTTATTAAAACGCTCACTCGTTCGCTCTCTTACTCGCTTCTGTATGTCATGCAATTGGGAGTTCGCCAAGTCCTAAATGGTTAAAGTAACTCAAAATGCGACTGATTCGGTTCAAAAATGATTTGTTTCAAAACCAGTTTGTATCCCTGCTTAAAAATAATAATGTTTTCTTCCAATTGAAACATTTCTTTGGGAACTGTAGCTTTTTTGTCTTGTTTCGCAACCCTGGTGACTCAATCAAACAATTTTCTTTTCAATTCAATGGAGTTAATAATTGATTTGCATATACTTTTCGTTCAGGTAATACTGTACTACTTAATACGTCAATATAACGAATAACACAAAATTACATCACAAATTAATTTTACCACAAATATTTCACGATCCATTAATCTTTAGCACTTGATATTTCACATTTTAAATAACTAATGTAAGGATGTTATTATATTGTACTTCATGTGAAAGAAAATCACATTGTGTAAGAAAAAGATATGAGAATTAAAAAATATTAAAAATTAGAAAAAATATATGTAGTATGATTATTAACACATTTTTAGAAATTTCTGCAAACATTTTCAATAAGCTTTCAATGCTTTCAATAAGAATTGATAATATTTTAATAATAAACTCCACAAAATTATATATTTTTGGTTAATTGAGCCACCAACCACTCTTGATGTAATTCCTACTGTAATTCTTTTTAACACATTATGCGTGTTGAGATTTCGATTTAAATCAGAAGTAAAAACTTATAATTTCACTTTTTCACTCAGGAGGAAAGTTACTAATAACCTCGAAAACTTAATCTAGTAAAGTGGCAAGCTTATTAGAAATAACTCAGCTAATTACATTAAATTTGTGAAAAAACTCAAATAGAATAAACATAAAACATTGTTATATCTTGCAGCACAATTGCAAAAGTTCAATAATAATAATACTAAAAAACAACAATTCACTGAACATGCACAACTTTTTCCCTGCTCATTCATAAGAAAATGTTGTGTGGGCGGTTTGGAAAGTAAAATGTAGAAGGAAAACCTCATATACGATGCACTTCTTGTGCCAGTTTTCTATTTTGAATTTGAGTTCAGCATAGTAGAAAACTGCTACTGAATAAATAAATGTATTTGCTTAAGAAAAAGTCAGCAAAGTTAATGGAAAATGTAAAATATTTTATACTTGTCGCGCTACGTTTTTTTTTTCTTGAATAATTATTAAAAAAGAAAATACTTTTGCACGAATATAAAGTGAACAAAAAACGGTAAGTGCGTCATGGGTGAATATGCAATTTTTTTCCATTATACTAAACAGATATACAATTCGACTAGAGGCGAAAAGCTCGACCTACGTCCTTCATGGCCTGTTGTGCCATTAAAAGAAGAAGAGGCGTTAAAACTATCTACTTAAGTGCAATATACGCTAGTAATATTTGAAAAAAAAACCTTTAGTGTGTGACACGAGAGTACCTAATTAGTAGATAAAATGCTAGGTAACTTGTAGTCCCGCTACTTGTGAATAGATGGTGTTAGTCACACTATCAAATAAATGTTACGGTGAATTATTTAAGCTCATATAATTAGCCTTAAGCATCTCTGTATTAATAGTCAATACGTGGAGTTTTGCTGTGTTTAGCTTATCAAAAGTCGCACTAATTAGTTTTATTCTGAAAACAAAACTAAGTGAATTTATTAAATGAAATTTATTGCCTCATTCTTGCTTCCATTTACTGCGGTACACATATGTACATAATTAAAATTTTAATTCTATTTTACTTATGTAAAATTTTCGGTTCATACATACTTCAAAAATTCTATCTAGTAAATTTGTATAACGAAATATTTATGAAAAATTCTCAGCATAAAATTCAATCTTGCTTAATAATTTAATTCTATTATAAATTAATAAGGAATTTAATTTAATGTAAATATTAATAATAGTAATAAAATTTCATATTTATAGAAACTTTAAATTGAAATTGATTTTTGTTGCGCAAAAGCGCATAGAAATTGATTGAAAATTCTACAATATAAAGCTACAAATAATAAATTGTTGCTGATGAATATTTCATTGAGGAAGAGAGACAAGAGATATGAAATGAAGATTAAGTTGAGTAAAGGAGCAAAGGCCAAAATTGAATTTATTATAGTACATACCACACACGTACACACATGCATGTGAATGTGGCTTAAATGCATAAAATGAAATAGGTAAAATAGGAAAACGTTTGTCAAGTTGAGGATTTTAGGAGCGTACACGAAAAAATTGATACTTGATTTTTTCTTTAAAAAAAATGTTAAATATGGTACATGCGATTTGAGTAAGCTTTTATTTTTGCAAGAAACTAGATATCCACAACAATTTGTGTTAATATGAGAAAATTCTCTAAGCGAAATGGCTGACACGTATCTTGAGCGACGAAACAATATATTCCACATTTTACTTGAAAATCCTTCATGAACCCAAAAAAAAAGAAAAAAAAAAAAGGTTGCAAACATAGTGGGTGTCAGTATTGCAACAGAAAAACGAACCTTTAAAAAATATAAAGAGAATCTTTCTGTTGAGACAGTTAAAGGTTCCGACAGAAAATATGGTCCAGTGGACAAAAATTACTGGTTTAGTTAACCGTCCAGTTCTCAAGCAGGCCTCTAGACAACCGTCACCAAAACGGGTATAGTAACCACTAGAACAATATTCTGGATGGGTACTCTTTACTTATCATAGCGTATCGTGAACTCACCAAACTTTCATGATAATGCTTCGGCTATTAGCTGCGATGTGCATTACAGCCGCTGGAAGCAATCAAAGTCAAAAATAATTATTAGATTAAATATTTGATTGAGTTTGAGAATTTTGATAAGGAGAATCTTTCTGTTGAGGCAGTTAACGGTTCCGACAGAAAATATGACCCAGTGGACAAAAATTAGTTAAGTTAAGTTAACCCTCCAGTTCCCAAGCAAAATAAAAACAAATAAAATACTTCAAGTGAAACTAACGGTATAAGTATTAAACCTATGATTAGCTAAGAATAGGAACATTTGATATAAACTGTTTAATCGTTAACCAGAAGAATAGCTAACCTGTTTCAACAACCACAATTGTTTTGAGGGATCCCGACTTCTCGACTTCATAAATCCACGCCAATTAATTTTTTAAAGTTTGCGCTTTTTCAATTATATTTATCACATCTATTTATCTAGTTTACAAAAATTTGTGAACTAGAGGGTTAAAGCCCATTTGAAGAGAAGTCCTGTCAGCGATACTGCTTCCAAATTTGGAATATAATTATAATTAATTAATATAAGGTGCAAAAGTTTCCAGATCGAAGCGAAGAAAAGGAAATTGAAGCCAGAACTCAAGCCAGAAAATTTCCTTACAAAATTGAAATGCTGCATCATAATGATGAAACATACTTACGCAATAGGTGACTTTCTGCAATTGCCTGGACAGCAATTTTACATAGCCCAAGCTAGAGGCCAAGTCCGTAAAAAAAGCAAAAGACAAAGACAGTCCAAATTTAAAAAAAAATTTTATTTATCATACAATATGAACTTTTGGAAAAAAAAGTGAAACTTTTATTATTTATTTATTCATAAATCAAGAAGTACCCGGTACACACCGGGGTTCGAATCTCGGAACAGGCTAAATCAAAAAGTAGAAAAAATAATTTTTCTACACGGCACCCACCACCACCTCTTGGCAGGCAATGGCAAACCTACAAGAGTAAAAATTGCCTATGAAAAGCTCTTCACTTCGCCGTTCGGATTCGGCATTAAATTCCATTCATGTACAAATATAAAATGCAAAACATGAGTGGATGCGAAAAGCGAAAAGCTCGGCCTAGGCCCTCCATGGGCTGTTGTGCCATTAAAAGTAAAAGTAAATACATAGACGATAGATATTGAAAAGGGTCTTGTACCATTTTTGTGAAGCCATAATGTTCCATTATTATTTTAGCCTGATCTGGCTACGTCACATTATACCAAGTAAGTTAAGTCAAAGGAATGCAACCCACCAAATTGGTCAGAGTTACTTCCTATAGAGGGTTATGGGGCTATGCCAAAGCGTAACCTCAAAAAACGAAAGGCAGTGGAAAAACGGAATGGATTTAAAAAAAATGGAACAATTAGCCAAGAAAGTCAATGCTTCAAGTGTGCAAGAGTTGATAAAAGGAGTTAGTGGTAAAGTTTTTGGTTTTAGCAGTTTTTTTTAGAAGGAAAAAAGAACAAATTCATTTTGAAATATATTGCAGTTTTGAAAGAAAACCATTTCTTTTTCGGAAATTCAACTTTTTCGTGTACACTCCTTATAACATAAAAAATTTTACAAGCGCTTTTCGCTAAAGAATTTGATTTTCTTGTAGTTTTATTTTAGCAAATCCGACACACAGATACACCGGAGTAGTTTTGCTACATACTACTGAATAATGGACCACCTGCGTGGCCCACATTCCTATTGCTGTGTGCATGTATATCTTTCTCAAGAATGATTACAGCCAAATGGAGGACATATGTTCAAATATAAATATGTAAGTGTGTGGTACACACATACCAACAACGACTCGCTGTAAATCTTTTGTTCCACTTTGAATAATTAACAAGAAGGTAAGAGAAATTTTATTTATTTTTTGCATAAGATAAGCGTTAACTGAAGAAAGCCAACCGATGAAAACGATAATACTTAATAAGAAGAAAAATGTGAAGAGTGAAAGAAAGAATCAAAAAAATAAAATAAACACTATAAACAAATTTAATTACTTGAGTGCAAATAAGGTTAATTAACAACAATTAATGCAATTACCAAACCAGAAGAAGACGACAAAGAAAACTAAGGAGGGCAGCAGCAACCGGCTGCCAGTAGGAAGCAGAAATACGCAGAAAAAGTTGATGACGAAAATGATCAACAATCTTAACTCCAGAGAAGTCAATGGCAAGGTACACAAGTAAAACAAACAGAAGGAAAGCAAAAAATATTTCTAATTAAATACAATTAAGTGCTTCTTCTTGTTTAGCTTTTATTGGCTGCTTTTTGCTCTTTGTTGTTATAAACATCGACGATAATATAAAAACATAAAATGAAAGAGAAAAAGTAAATATGGGAAATGTAAAGTACAAGAACAAAAAATGAAATTAAAAGAAAAGTTCATTGAACTAAAATAAAACAGAAACAAAAATTATAAATTAACTAAGTGAAGCTTATTTAAATTTTTAATTTTTATTTATGTTTTTCTTCTTTTTTGCATATCACCGCAGATGATGAAATATACGTAAGCGCGCTTGGACCTCTTCGTGCTGGAAGTGGCAGCTGAAGATGAATAATCCCACGCCATTAAATTACTTAATCGCTTAAAATGTTTTGCTTGTTTTTTGTGTTTTTGTATTTTGTATATAAAAAACCAAAAAAAAAAAAACTGAAAATTAAAAATTTCTTAGCATGAATCATTTTTGCATGACGGAAATGTATTTTTTTGTTTTTTTAGTTTTGTGAGGTAGAAAATTATTATTGCCATAAAATATGAAAACGGTAAAAGCGTATTTAATTTTTGCATGCGCGCGATTTTGGCCGAAATGTTGCACGAATGATGAATGTGTGTGTTTGTCTTAAATTGATGAATTAAAAATGCATTTTCAGCTTATAAAATTCAAGCATGAATTTACGTAAGAAATTTTTTAATGCAACAATTATTGGCATGTTTGATTATTTCGCCAAAGATAATAACAAACAAAATGTGTAGTCTCTAAAAATATTACACACATAAATTGCATAGAAATTTATTCCACTTACGTATTCGCACACATAAAAATTTATTCATAAGTTTACTTATTGCGAAATTATTGCAAACGCCTTCGTTGAAACTTACCTAAAAGAAAAAGAGAAGAAAAATGAAATTACTAAGTTGGAAATAATGTTTATTTATTTAATTTAATTAAATGATATACAAATTAGTTTTATATAAATAAATATTTGTAGTTGCCTGTTGCCTGTTGGCTGCGGTTGTGATTAATTAAACTTATAAGTTTTAATAAATTTAGTTGAGGCAAATGTTTTTGAAGAGAATGTACAACAACTGTAGGATGCGATAGAAAGAATCTTTGAAAATTTGTCAAAAATCCCAGTACATTTACAAGCTTTTCCAAAAAAAGGGAATATGTTTTAATGTTGCATTTACATAGTTAAAATTTTTTTTTTAAAAAAAGGGTAAACTGTAAAAGTTTTTGTAGAAGTGCAAAGATTTGAAAATCAAAAAAAAAGTAAATTTAATTATTTTGCTTTCTAAAATGGGAAATTTGTCGAAATAAAATAACAAACTTAATGTAAAGGGTGTTTTTTTTTAGAAGTGTTGTTTTCAATCTAGCAGATTGAAAAATTTTGAATTTTTCGGAGTTGGTCTTTTTAACAGTTGATTTGATTTATGCTCAGTTTGGTTTGCTATTTCAAGAATTGAAGCCAAATGACCATCAAGCGTGTCGCACGTTCGGTGAAAGGGCCCAAAACAGGATGGCCACCGATCCCGATTTTCATAAGAAAATTTTGTTCAGCGATGAAGCTCACTTTTGGTTGAATGGGTACGTTATTAAGCAAAATTGTCGCATTTGGAGTGATAATAATCCACAACCCATTCAAACCATTGTTGAGACGCCGTTACATCATTTTTGGTGTGCTCTATGGGCAGAGGGAATCATTGGTCCATATTTCTTCAAAGATAAAGCAGGTCATTATGTTACAGTCGAATGTTACAGGGAACGCTATAGAGCTATGACTAATGACTTTTTCGTGTCTGAATTAGAGGATGTTGATGTGGACGACCTTTGGTCTTTGGTTTCAACAAGACGGCGCTACATGCCATACAACCAACGAAACAATCAATTTATTGAAGGAAACTTTTGGTAAGCGCATTATCTCGCGTCGTGGGGCTTGTCTACGCAGATAAGCCCGAGACGATTGACGCTATTATTGGTCGAAAATTGGGTCTCTTGGCTGGAATTTATTCGAACCAGCCGCTGCCGCCACTTGCCCGAAATCGTTTTTAAAACATAATGGCAAATCCTAATCTTTATAATAAAGCTAAATTCTTGGCCATAACATTAAATTATATGCGCTTCATTTCTTCTTGAAAACCACACTTCTAAAAAAAACACCCTGTTCAAATAATAACCTCACAAGTCCACAGTAATAACCTCACAAGTCCACCACTCAATTGCTCAATTTTTTATGTTGGTGTGTGAACATTGAATAACTAAAAAAAACAACAGATTTCCATATATGAGGTAATTTTAATTAATTTGATCATTTTGGACCAGTTTTTTTGTATCAATTGGCCGCCTTTATTGACCAAAGCAAAATGTGCCCTATTTGCCGCCTTTTTTATCTTTTCCTCGAGCATCTCGGGCAGTATAGCGATGATTTCGGCATAAATGTTTGTCTCGAGCTCGTCAATGGTCTATGCACAAAAATAAGTGCGGAGGGGTCAAATCGGGAGATGGGTGGCTAGTCAAAGTTTGAATTTTTTGAGATTTTGTTTGCTGAAACTGCATTGTGTTATTTTGCAGTGTAGCATGGAGCACCGTCTTGTTGAAACAAGTTACCATCCACACTTTTTCACACATTTGACGGCAGACATAATGAGCCAACATCCACCGATATCGATTCCCATCCGACTGTTTCGTCTTCTCTTAAGAAAAATGGCCCAATGATGGTTTTGCCGCAAAAGCCGGCCCTAGCAGTCACTTTCTGGTCATGCAATGGTGTTCCATGGATTTCCTGCGGATTTTCCGTTCCCCAAACGCGGCAATTGTGGAATGGGCCTCGTCGATCATTAAAATTTCCTTTCAAAAATCAGGTTTAGCATCAACTATTCGAGCGACTGTTTGACCGTACTCCAAGCGACGTGGACGGATTCATGGTTAAAATTGTACTGAATTGATGTTTCAAAAACATGTTTACTCAAGTCAAATGTTTGATAAATGTTCAAATCTTCAATGTTTACATACCGACATAAAAGACGGTGCACCCTGTACAGTTGACCGAACTTTTGCAAGAAAAATACGATGGAAAAATAGGTAAATTTCCACATTTCATCTATTCCCCATGATGTTATGTATGAGTAATAATGTTTTCAGCATACTTGATCAACTTATGTCTTCGGGGTAGGCCGAATTCTATACTCGTAATTAATTACAGAACTCGTAAATGGAGGAAAGTTTCAAGCAATACACTATTTAGATTGTGTCAAAACACTAAGAAACCGAGACAGTATTTAACTGAAATTGAAGTTCAATCGTTTAATTTTCCTATACAAATAGAATGTCGACTAAACTTGTCTCACTCACCCTGTAGATTAAGTGATTAAGTGACACGAACTCTCCCCACAGTTCTTTGAAATATTTAATTTGAATTAAAGAGTTTGATTTTGAATCTCATAGAAGGAACTGATGTCTACTATTAATCATAAGTTGTATAGGGTGATTTTTTTTAAGAGTTTGGATTTTGAAAATGAAGAAAAACACAAAAATTTTATAAAAGTGAATGACATTTTTATTTGCATCGATAAATCAATCCCTGCCATTTACTTTTTAAAGACAATTTCACTTAAATGTTGCCCGATTGCTACGATTCAAGTGGTCCATTCTGAAGGTCCAATTTTGGCACACTTTTTCACACATTTCGGCCAGAATCTCACAAATGACGCATTCAATTTTGGCTTCTAAAGCAGCAATCGTGTTTGGCTGGTCCCTATAGACAAGAGACTTAACATAGCTCCACAAAAAATTGTCTAACGGGGTCAAATCACACGATCTTGGTGGCTAATTGACTACACCAAAACGCGAGTGTAACTGTAACTGCTCACCAAATTTGCCTCTCAATTGATGCATGGTTTCGCGTGCAGTGTGACATGTGGCATCGTACTGTTGGAACCATATGTCGGCCGAGTCCAATTCTAGGATTTTCGGCCAAAAAAAGGGTTATAATCGAACGGTACCTTTCTCCATTGACCATAACGTTGCGGCCTTCATAAGCCGCAATAAAAAGTGAATTTTTCGGGATGCATTCGTAGCTGCTGAATTGCCTCGGGCTGGTCTTCACTTCAAATATGGAAATTCTGCTTTCCATCTGTATCCATTGAGCCAAAAATGAGCCACGTCGCTAAATGGACATAACTTGCGAAACACTTTTTTCACAGCGCATGAATTTTGATAATAAATTTCAATAATTTGCAAACATTGTTCAGGAGTAAGTCTATTCATTATGAAATGGCAAACCAAACTGAGTGATAGCTGCCAAAAAAATTAACTCAGAAAAAAGTATTGCCAGATTGTAAACCACACTTCTAAAAAAAAACACCAATTAGTTTAATGAATACTCATACTTTTTAAATGTTCCTGAACCGACCCAACGATATTCGACTCTTTACAATCAAATATTAAAATTTTTGTGAAAATACCACAACTATTTTAATTTTTGCATGCCATTTCCTCTCAATACACGAATGCCAGACAATTTACACAATTTGATGAGTTAATTACAGACGAATTTGAAATTCTGTTTTTTAATATTTAAATAAAAAATTTCCTTTAATTTACATCATCGTATACTCGTAATAATAATAATAATAAAAACTTAACAAACACGCACGAGTGCAGAACAAAGAAAGAAAAAAATAAAGTTAAAAATACTCTTCGAATTTGATTTTATTTATTCTCTTTTTAGGAATTCATTTAAAACTCATAAATTTTTAATAAACACGAACGGAAATGGCTGGTATAAATACAAATAAACTAAAATTAAATCTCAGAAACCCACAAAAGCAGAAAAAAAGGAATTCAAAATTTCGTAAGAAAAAAATTAAAAACAAAAAAAACCAAAATGAAAAGTAACACGAAAAAGGAGAGCGCGAATTTAATTATTTCACAAAATTTGAGAGCGAAAAAAAATAAAACTAAAATGACTTTCAAGACAGCATCAACAGTAAAAATATACAGTAAACCCTGATTAATTGTTTCCCCTTTAATTGAGGCAGAAATTTAAAGTTTTTATTAGTTCAAAATGCACTTAAATTCTTCGGATAATTTAACCTGAAATTGAAAATGCGCTTAATTGAACCAGAAATTTATATATTTTCAACGGTGTGATTAAGCAGGGATTACTCCACCTGCAATATACAAATAAAAATACATGCATAAAAGGAGAAGAGCAAATTAAAAACACACACATAAAAACAAAACCAAACAACGATGAAGCCGAAGCAAAAACAATGTGTGTTATTGTCTATAAGGGAAAAAAGGGGCATTTAAAACTGCACTGTGGAAGAAGCAGCTGACCAGGCCAGCAGCAATGAAGACAATGCTGGCAACCACGGCCGTTACCGACACCGTCGCCACCATCGCCAAAGTCGCCGCAGTGTTGCCTGTCGAATTAAAATTAATGTTTGCAAAGTTAATCGAGTTTTGTTGTTGCTCTTGTTTTGCTGCTGCTGCTGCTCTTATTTCTTTTGTTATTATAATTTTCTGCAGAATAAAAATAATTAAGTTTTTGGTTGTATTTTTATTTTGTAGTAGCGATTTTTATATTTTTCTTTTTTTGATTTCATTATGCATACTCGCTCGTATTTATTGGCAGTAGTTTTATTTATACTTTTCTTTTCTTGTTTTTTTCTGTGACTTTTATAGCTGTTTTTATGTTCATTTTATTGCGCGTACATTTTTATCTTGATCCAGTGTTTACCTTTTTTATCCAGCCATTGTACTATTTCAAGGATAATGATTTTTAACTTGCAGATCGGCGGAATTTTAATGTATGTAACTAATTAAAGATCATTAAAACTTAGTCATGTCATTCATTAAAAGGGCAAAATATAAGCAGAAGAGACAAAATTGAATTATAGTTTCTTAGTTTCAGATCCTAGTAAATAAATACTTATTATGTCGATAAGATGTCAAATATGTAAAACCAGAGACCAGAAGATTTAATTTTTATTTGTGGTCTTTAGCGTTTTTCTGAGTTATAAATAAAGAATATTCTGAGTTAAATCCAGATGCACAGGGTAAATGAAGATTACTTACTGGCTACTATTATGCCTTTAATAGTAGCCAAGTAGCAGAGAAGGTTTGAAAGCTTAGTCAAATACTTTGTAAGACATCAATAGCTTTAATTCTTAGCGCCATTTAAGACTTCAAACTTGAGATTATAGTACTTGAGATTATAGTACATCAGATTATACAGGGTTAGGCGATTGAAGTGTTACCAACTAGACGCCGGTGTATACCAAGAATGGTTGAAAAACCATGTTGCACACTTCATTTCATCCACACAATGTCTTTCGAATTCGCCAGATACAAATCCGATGGACTATTCCATTCCACTAGGCCATTTTGGAGAGCAAGGTGAGGAGTAAAAAATATGTCAGTATGGATGCGCTGAAGAAAGCCATTATACAGGAATTGGCCAAAATACCGCAAGATTATATTCGTGCAGCATGCAACTCAGTCAAGGCAAAAGGTAGACACATCGAACTAAAGTGAATGGATTCTAAAATTTTTATTATTTCCATACATTTTTGTAATTTGAATCAATAAAAAATAATTTCATACAAAAACAAAATGATCGTTTAAATAGGTAATAGTTCAATTGCCTAACCCTGTAGTCAAATCTTTTACTATAATATCAGTGAAAAATATAAAATTTATTGCAAATTGAAAGATCATTTGGCTACTGCAATTTTTTACGTCGCTTTACGACGCTTTTTTTATAGTATTTGGGCGACCAAATTACGCAACATGTGTACTTCATTTGACACCATCAGCTTTTAATATCTTTTTCTAAGTAGTAAATATCGTACTTAAGCATCGATGAAAATATGAAAAGATTAAATATAAAATTGTTATACCTACCATAACTAGCATTATGAAGAAATGAATTATAAACTAAATTAAATGGCAAGCTACAAAGTTATACACAAGCAAACCAAGAATATACTTTTAGTTATTGGGGAAAAAAATTTTTTTTTGATTGCAAGTTGAAAAAAATACTGAAAAAGAGTCATGTATCTAAATTACAATTTTGCTTTCATTACATAGATTAATAAAATTCGTTTATTACACACCCACTTCAAAAACAGCCATTAAATTTTTAAATAATTTCCAAATTATGCTGCCTCAGCAAAGCCTAGAGAAATACTATTTTCAGCATAAATAATTTATGCTATTTACTTTTAGTTGGAATAATTTTCTATACAAAACTTAAATTCTAATTTTTATTTTGCATTGTTCCTTTACATAAGTAGTTTGCACAACTTACAAAATTATAATTAAAACAGAAAAAAAATATAAAAGGCAAAAAATAAAAAAAAAAAACACTGAAAATGTAAATTTCAATTGAAATAATTACATTTAATTACGCTCGTTTAAAAAATTGTATTATCTACGCTTAAGTTTCAATACATTTGTGAATTTATATGTAGGTGATTCATTTTATGAGGAAATGCCTCATTAGAATAACAATGGGAAGAATTGCTGATGTACTTATGTATGCGTTTGTATGTATGTGAGTTAGTTCTACTCTCAGTAGGAATTGAATCACACTGATCCAATAATATCTACATACATACATATGATGGCAGCAGTTGGTTTTGTTCAGTGGGAATCATATTCCATTGAAATAGTTGTTCAGTTGTTAACTCCCTGCTGAAATTGTATCCGCTTAAAAATCACTATTTTATAATCTAAAGAATAAAAGAAATAGCTAAGAATTTGATAGAAAAACTTTCTGACTTTTGGTTTTATATTTATCATTTTATACAGAATTAGGGTCGTAGGATATAGGATTTAAGATAATTATCAAGCGAATGACTAGATCAAAATTAAAACTAAAAAAAATACAGACCGTATCAAAATCCGAAAGCAGAACAAAAATCAAAAAAAAAAATTTTTCATTAAAGTTTAAATCAAAATAAGAGTGAAAACAAGACTAAATCAGACTTGAACTGTGATAGAAATCAAACCAAAAAAAGAGATCAAGTTAAATAAGTAGTATACCAAAAGTAACACTGAAATTTAAACTAAAATAAAAACCGAAATGCAGACCAAACAGTTAAACCAAAATTCAGTAAGACTAAGGTTGAGACTGAACTTCAGATCAAAAAAGGATCAAAGTTAGTCTTGCGGCCTAACTTTAACAAGAATTACACCGATATTTATAGCAAATTTCAAATCGAAAGCCAATTAAAAGCTGAAACCTAAAGTTGCAAAAATGTACTGCAATTATTATTATTTTTAATTTTTAAAGATTGTAAGCATTTACAATTTTGCGAGCGTTTGCAGTTGTGGATCTATTCTTATGAAAATAAAATAGCTTGTTCGCGAAAAAAAAATTTTGTGCTTTAATTTATTCTTTATATAATTTAAACCTTGCATTCAGCAATTGAATGTTAAGACAAGGACTTCATAAACCAAGTTTTCGTGGACTGAATGAAATTCGCTACAGAATTATGTTCGCGGAAAATTGTCATCATTATAGTTGTTAGTTATTAGAAAACCTTTTATTTAAAGAGTGTTTTAAAAAAACTTTTTCCAAACATAGAAAATCTACCACATCTAAATGGGTGAAATTTTTCTATACATTAGCGCAACTTTTCAGTTTACCTATCTGAGAACATTTCCAACTAGGAAGCTTTGAATATATACAAAAATTTATTTCATTTGCCACAACACTATATATGTACATACTTATACAGTAAGCGAAATTTGTTTCCCTCTTTTCGTTGTGTTTTTTGTTGATCAATTTTCTTACTTAAAAGTATCAATTAAATGAAAATAAATTACTAACACCAAAGCAAAAAATCGAAGATTGTAATGTAAAAATAAAATCTAAAATTGCCAGCGCGAAAAATGTCGGCTTTTTTTTCGTACCTCTCGACTTATACAGCGAAAGCCATACATACATAAATAATGATAATTCCTATAATTGCATTCAATTTATTATTATGTAGAAGATAATGTAATATAAATGAAGTACGTGACCTCAGAGAAAGGAATAGTATAAGTGTGGTAAGATACAGTATTTTTGTGTATGTGTGTAAAAGTTATTCGTAACGACACGCAACATTTGCCACTCTCTGGCATCACTGGCGTAATATTTTTCAGCACACGCAAAAAAAAGAAAGGAAAATTGTAAAAAAAAATGCGTTCATACTTCACTAGTAAGTAAACGCCAACGTCATATGCATGGACGTACGTTCGTTGAATGTGGCAAGTATGTAAACGTGACAGTGGAAGTCAGTAATTGATGCGTCGAGGATAAAGGCATAAAAGGAAGAATTTCTTATATAGTAAAAATCTTAAACGTAACACAACATTCTTTTGCAAAGAGAGAGAGAGAGAGAGAGAGAGAGAGAGAGAGAGAGAGAGAGAGAGAGAGAGATATTCATACAGACATATTAAATACTTTGCCACATATTAAGTGCTAATAAAATATTATTTATTTATAACAATAATACAGTAAAAGTCTATTGAACTTTTCTTTAGAAGTCTGAGGAAGCATAGCGACAACAACGTCCATGACAACGACAACAGCAGCAAATACATACATAATTGCTGCAATTATTCTCTAATAAACAATAAGTGATAATAAATAACAATTGAAAATTGGCTCTTCTCTGCCACCCCTCTTCGTCTTCGACTTCTTGTTCCATAACAATAAATCATTGCTCAACAATTGTGAATAAACTATAAATAATAATGATGGTGATAGTAAGTACGTTGCCATAATGGCAGTATTAAGCAAACAAAACTCATGTCGAAAGTGATAATTAATTAATAACATTTTGTGTGAGAGTTATAAAAGAAGATGCAGCCATTGAATTCAAGAAGGTATACGAGTATACGAGTATGTTCGTTTGTATATTGGTAAATTTAATACATACTAAAGGTGAGACATATGTACATCCATATACATATTTATATGCGAGTATATTGCTCTTGAATGCAATCTTAATTCAAAATTTAATTGTTGAGTGGCCATTGCAGTACTAAACTGCATACATATGTACATAAATATTTGAACATCAATTATAATCAATTGAAGAGTGTCTTATGCGCTTCTGCTGGTGCATAATAAATGCATAATTAATTGCATTGAACATTTACAAAATACTCGCAATATTTGTTTACGGATTGCACTTAAAAATTAAATTAATTGCCTTTGGAAATGCATTATGTAAATGCATTAGTATTTCAATATTATTTCTACATTATTATAATAATTTTGTATTATTTTAAATTCGAATTATTATTACTTCTTATAAAATGTATCTATCCTAACGATAGATACTTGGATTTGAAAGGTCTTTAGATGATTGTGAAAATCCTTGAAAAAGGTGTGCTTGAAAATTTTGCAAGAACTAGAATCTAAATAAATACTTATAGTTTCTGCCATGAATAGGAAAAGTTAAATAATTTATGGCGAGCTAAAGTATTCACTGACGATGTTGAAGTACCACCGCCTGACTATGAGGAGGCCTTAACAGCCATTGCTCGGCTGAAAAACAATAAGGCTGCAGGTGCAGATGGCCTGCCTGCTGAGTTGTTGAGTTGTTTAAGACCGGAGGCGAAGAGCTCAAAAAACGCATGCATGAGCTTCTATGCAGAATATGGTCGGATTAAAGCATGCCAAGTGATTGAAACCTCAGCATACTCTGCCCAATCCATAAGAAAGGTGATTCCACGATCTGCGCCAACTACCGTGGGATAAGCCTTCTTAATATTGCATATAAGGTTCTATCGAGCGTACTGTGCGAAAGACTGAAGCCCATCGTCAACAAACTGATTGGACCTTATCAGTGTGGCTTCAGGCCTGGTAAATCCACCATCGACCAGATATTCACACTACGCCAAATCCTGGAAAAAGACCCGAGAAAAACAGATCGACACCCATCATCTATTTGTCGATTATAAAGCTGCCTTCGACAGCACGATTAGGGATCACTTGTACGCCGCAGTGTCTGATTTTGGTATCCCTGCAAAGCTCATTCGTCTTTGCAAAATGACACTGACCAACACCACCAGCGCGGTGAAAATTGGGACAGACCTCTCCGCAACATTTGATACCAAAAGAGGTTTCAGACAAGGTGACTCCCTATCGTGCGACTTCTTTAACCTTATGCTGGAGAAAATAATTCGAGCTGCGGACATCGACATCTCTGGCACTATCTTCTACAAGAGTATAATGCTGCTAGCATACGCTGATGATATTGACATCATTGGCAAAAACGCTCGAGCAGTCAGTGCAGCATTCTCTAACCTGGAAAGGGAGTCTCGTCGAGAGGGTCTAGTGGTGAACGAGGACAAATAAAAATACTTTGTGTCAACAAACAAAGAGTCACGGTGTCTTGGACAAAATGTCACTGTTGACAACTACACTTTTGAAGTCGTCAAGGATTTCGTATATCTAGGATCCAGCATTAATATCAACAATAATGTCAGCCTTGAAATCAAGCGGAGACTAACTCTTGCCACTACGGGCTGTGTCACTACGAGATCAGTAGGCAATTGAGAAGTAGAGCCCTCTCTCGACCGACGAAAATATAACGCTCTATAAGTCCCTTATCATTCCCGTCCTAATGCATAGCGCAGAGACGTGGACATTGACCATCAATGATGAGAGGCTGTTAGGAGCGTTCGAGAGGAAGATACTCCGTAAGATCTACGGTCCAGTATGCGTGGACGACGTGTATAGAATAAGATGGAACGATGAGCTGTACTAGGCAAACCTACAAGAGTAAAAATTGCCATGTAAAGCTTTTCACTTCGCCGTTCGGATTCGGCATTAAACTGTAGGTCCCTTCCATTCATGTACAAATATAAAAAAACGCACAACATGAGTGGATGCGAAAAAGCTCGGCCTAGGCCCTCCATGGGCTGTTGTGCCACTAAAAGTAAAGTAAGTAAGTAAGATGAGCTGTATGAGCTGTACGCCAACACTGACATAGTCAAGCGTATAAAAATCCAGCGGCTTCGCTGGCTGAGTCATGTTGAGCGAATGAAGGAAAGCGCTCCGGCTAGAAGGGTGTTTTATTCGAACCACGGTGGAGAAACACGCAGAAGGGGACGTCCTAATCTCCGTTGGAAAGACCAGATGCAGGGCAACCTGACTGCACTTGTCCTTATCAACTGGCGCCAGCGCGCGCAAAGCAGAGGCGACTGGCGAAGCTTTTTAGAGGCGGCCAAGAGCGATCGTCGGTTGTAGTGCCAGTTAAGTAAGTAAATAAGTAAAGTATTCTACTTGACTATTACCTGGCATACTAAATTCTTGTCTATCATTTTGAGGATACATACATAAGTAAGATAGCATAAATTTTCTCTGGCAATCTCTATGGAACAAGCAAAACATCATTCTACTTATAGTAACAGTTCCGATACGATAAAATCCTTAAAATTTAAAATAATAAAGAACAATATTACTTATTTTGTGGTCAAATCTATGATAATATATGTGAAGCAAAAGATATTGAACTCTAACTCAGGCTGTAGCAGTTTCGTCTGTGAACTAGAATTTGCTTACATAGCATTTTTATACATAAGTATTTCACGATTTTCTCCAATAATGTTTTGCAAATAATAATATTTTACCGAAAACATGAGAAAAGTTAGTAAATTTAGTGGGTGTTTTATTCTTTACGTATGAAAAATTCTTAAAACCTGTAAGCAATTTCTCCATAGTTTTTGTGTTTCGGCGTTCTATTCTGCATTGAATGAGAACTATAGTATGGATAAACTAAGTTAACGCATTTTCACGTCAACATTTTCGCTGGTCAGCAATTTAAAATGTATTGCAGGCAAGTGATAATGATTACTTGAAGATTTGTTCAAGATAGGCGCAATTACTTATTTATGTTTGTTTGAAGAGTGTTAAGATTCGGTGCTTTAGAAGTGTAAAAAATGTGATATTATTCTACTTATATAAATTTATTTGCTATTTGCTTTGCTTAGATTTTATTGATATTCTTTTATAGCGTTTATACTTGTGTACCTACAAATTTGTCTAATCCAAATGTTTATTGCTTAATTGTCAATTACATATCAAGAATATTTTTCCGTTTATTTGCATTTTTATTATTCATGCAATTATATTGAAATTGCTTATCTTTAGTGCATTAAAAAAGAAGAAAATTATATTTACAGTAATTTTTTACTTCACTTGCATTCGTCCGTTGCAATATTCCATTTCCATGGGAGCTACATCAAATGTGGCAGCGACAGCGGCAATAGCAGCAGCCCCACTCTAAAGTTACCGGCGATGCAATTTAATTTGCAGCCAGAGTTTTACAATTTTCAACACAATATTATCTTCAAATTTTGTTTTTAAATTGTAATGTTATGTAAATATTTATTTAAGTTTATTACCGTATTTAATTTTAAATGATTTTCGTTTCGCAATAAAGAAAATATCAGGTTAAGTTAAAAGCAAAACTTGTATGAAGGAGAACTTGATTATTCCTTTTTGTTTTTATGTTTTAAGATATATTTTTTAAATTACTTTTTAGTACAGACATTGTTAAGTTTATTCTACTTCTTATTTTGTAAGTATGTACGAGTATGTAGGTATGTATCTATGTATTGTCGTCAACTTTAAATGCTTCATTTTTGCTTTTTATGTTGTGTAAATATTGGCATTCGTTTATTAAAATTCACAGTAAAACTCAACGCACACAAGACAAACAAAAAACATTTTAAATAAATTTACAAAAATAAAAAATGAAGATGATGAAGAATTTGTATGTATGTATCTTGTTGGAATTTTTCTTTACCTTGTCGTTGTAGTGTCTTTAGCTTTTTTTTTATGAGCGAGAGTGTGTGTGTGCCTGTGTGTGTATTTGTGCGCGCAATATTTGCTTTTAATTTTTGCTTTGTTTAATCTGCATTTTAATTTTATTTTCTGTCCTTACATTTTCCTTTCATTCTTTTACAAACTGTGAGTAAATAAAAGATTTTTTATATTTTCTTTCTTGTGTGAAAATAAAGCAGCAGAAAATTCAAGTTGGATTTAAATATCTAGTTTTAAGGTGTAGATTTTAAGATTTCATGCATCTTCCTTTCTAGTTTTCGTTTAGAGAGGTCAAAACTGTAGCCTAGTTTGTATCAGTAAATGATTAGTTTTGAGTGAGTTTGTATCTCTGGTTGAAAGTGCTAAGTAGATAGCGTGTTCTCGTGGTACATTTTTCGTGTGGACTAGTGTTATCTGAATGAATATTCCATTTCAAATGCTTTTTTCTTTTAAGGGAACAATAGCCCATGAAGGGCCTAGGCCGAGCTTTTCGCTTTTCGCATCGACTCATGTTGTGCGTCTTATAATATTTGTACATGAATGGAAGGGACCTACAGTTTTATGCCGATTCCGAATGGCGAAGTGAAACGATTTTCATAGGCAATTTTTACTCTTGCAGGTTTGACAATGCATGTCAAGAGTTGGTGTTGTATTGAAAATTTTTATTTCTACTGTATGATTTCGCTTGTGCCGCGATTTGAACCTCGGACACTCTGCCTAGCAGGCTAACGCACTACCAAATACACTACAGCGACCATGCTAAATAAATAAATTTACTATTTATTAATGATTTTCAAGACTATTTATATTCCATTTCGGTTTATCTGAACTTATACCAAAGTGAGGCCTTTTAAAATTCAATAATGCAAATGTAATTTTAAAACAAAGTGGAAATACTAAACCGTAATTAATTCTGCAAAACGTTTATAAACATATTTTTGACGAATTTTTAAATTTGTTGTACGAAAATCGTAAGGAGAGATGTTCAAATCAACTGTAGGTCCTTTCCATTCATGTACAAATATAACACGCACAACATGAGTGGATGCGAAAAGCTCGGCCTAGGCCCTCCATGGGCTGTTGTGCCGTTAAAAGTAAGTAAAGTAAGAGATGTTCAAATTGGGTTAATCACAAGGGAATCAGAATTAATTTCTCTTCTCGATAAAAGTCTAAATCATTAAGATTATTGCTCCTTCTTCCCCCTATCCCCTTGAGCAACAATACTACTACTATCTGCTAGAAACTGGTTTTAATTATATAGTTTTTCAGTTATAAACAGATTCTCATTCAAGAAAAAAAAAAACGGTCATGGTGGTTATCGCTTACATTTCTCTCAAACATAGCCTCACCTAATTTCTCCGTCTAGTCCATTGAGTTTCACTAGGTAGTTCCATGGGAATTTTGAAGATAATTTTTAGAAACAATGTATTTTTATTTTAGCTTAACTAATGACATAAAACATAGCATCATGTGGAAACGTCGAAGAGCTCGGAAATGAAATCTGCACTATAAATACGAATTCAACAGCGAAATGCGGGTAGTCACAGTTCGACAGTCTTAGTGTAAACATAGAATATATATTATATATAATTATATATAATATAATTCTTAAGTAATTTTTAAGTGGTAAATTTAATAAAGTTGCAATAATTTTCTTTTATGCACAATCCAATGATCGAACCTCTTTCATTTATTGAGAATAAATAAACAGTAGAAACTAAATAATCGTAACAATATGCAGTGGCGGATTTACCTGTAGACAGAGTAGGCATCCGATTTATAAGGGCCTCCAAAATTAAAAAAAAAAAATTATAAACAAAATGAAATAGTCGTAGAGTTGGAGATTTTAAATTTTGAAGAGTTTAAAACCTCCAATTCACATTTAATTCTATTAACTGAACTATATTTATTTGCGATTAGGCCGAATAGGCCATTACAAAATAAAATATATGATACACAAAACACAAAATTTAAATATAAAAATTTGAACATTTTCGAAAGTAAATAGGAAAAAAAGAACCAAGCATGAGCAAGCTTTGTGTTTCTATATTTCGTTTGAAAAATGCAATTTCATTCGTTTCATTTCATTGTTTGTTGGAATTTTGTTGCGTTAACATTAAATTTTCGTTGCATGAATTTGAATATTGAGAACAATTATTTGTGTTTATTGAGTATTTCTATTAGCATAATTTAAATTTTGATTTGAGATTGATATTTTCAGAACAACCAACAGTTGTTTTTAAAACTACCAAGTCAAACGTTGTTGCTTTCATCATTTAATAATTCTTAATTCACTCAACAATTATACCATTTTATTTTTAAAACAATTATTGAAAAATATACTTTAAAATGAAAATAATTTTCGAGTCTGGCGCACAAAAACGACTACAAAAAAAATTCAAATGAGGGAAAATGAAAAGCAAAGAACCTCCCTTGCAAATTTTATGTCTCGGGATGGAAATGTTCCATCTACCACTACTGCGGTGGCAGATAAAAATGTTTCACTACCAGTAATAGCTGATAGCGATGTTAACGTTTCAAATAGGAGAAGGTGCAAGTGATAATTGCGTTGCCATTACTAATGACATAGAGATTGACATTGAGAGTGAAGTATTTAAATGTACAAATACTTATTCTAACTTTACTGTCATTGGTTTATGAACAAAAATAAATAGTAATGATTTGATTGAATATTGTATTTGTTCAAAACCAAAAGGTGGGAGATTTAGAATCTTCTAAAAAATGTTATAAAGATAATAATGATCAACAAATATACCGAAAATTAAATGATGTAAATTTTTATATGACTCAAATAAACGGAGCCCAAGAGCGAAGAGAATGGTTGATTTCATTCTGAGACAAGGAAATCTGTTTATTGCTTTGCTTGTAAACTATTTAGTAAAAAAACCTAATGTTTTAGTTTCAGGATATTTAGTTCACGATATTGATTTTTGCCTAGGGCCTCAACATGTTAAAATCAGCCTCTGACAATATGGACTAGTGTTGGTTTTTTTTTAATTGCATTTTAACTGCTTTACATTTTTCTTTACAATACTATTTTCTTATCTTTATATTTATTTTTATTATTTTTTTTTAACTGTCAATCGTCAAATTTAAATCAAATTTAATTGACACATTTCGTATCACAATCAAATTGAAATGAAGCAAAGAAAAAATGAAATAAAATAACAAAAATACTATGAAATCAACACATAAATTTGCCGTTTTACTCATATCGCGAGAAAAACACACCACAATATGAAAATAAACCCAGTAGGAAATAGGTAAAATTGTACAGTCACTCGTTTAGTTTATATGCGAAACAATAAGAGAAATGGTAAATATTTATTCATATGTAAATAGTTGAACGACTTAAAGTAGACAAACAATAAAGGAATAGAGAAAGTGACGATTAGTCTATATTCATCGAAATCATAAATAATTGCGAAAAGCTGAAACCGATGGAAATGATTTGTTGAAATTTAAAAGATTTTAAACAAAATTTTTGGAAGTTCCGCTAAATTTGGGGGACTGTAATGCCTTGGACTGCTACGCAGAGTGTCCGAGGTTCAAACCTCGGCACAAGCAAAATCAAAAAAAATAGACAAAATAATTTTTCTACACGGCACCACCTCTTGGTAGGTGGTGCCGTTTTACAAGAGTAAAAAATGCTATGAAAAGCTTTTCACTTCGCCGTTCGGATTCGGCATTAAACTGTAGGTCCCTTCCATTCATGTACAAATATAACACGCACAACATGAGTGGATGCGAAAAGCGAAAAGCTCGGCCTAGGCCCTCCGTGGGCTGTTGTGCCATTAAAAGTAAAGTAAAGTAAGTAAATCAAACACCGTATATTAACCACTTAACGCTGCAACTCCTCTCTAAGTGACGAATATTGAAATGAAATTCACCTGGGAGCTACTCCTTAAAACTCTACTACTCCTTTTACTATTTTCTTTTTTTGGCCCCGAAAAAATAGTAAAACTTTAGTACTGACTCCCAATGCATCACTGATAACCAATTTCCGGTTGGAATTGCATTGGCCATTGAGGCGAAATGCGATTTCCTAATGGGCTATTTGTGTGTGTGCGTGTTGGTGCATCTATGCGAATCTGTCTGCATTTTTATTTCGTACATTTTTTCCACTTTTTCTTTTTCGTTTCCTTCTATGTATTCGCTTACTTGTAAATGCAAACAATTTGCTATTTGCTATTTTTTAAAGAAAACAATAAATAAAATAATAAAAATAAATTAGAAAAAGTAAAAAAATTTCAAGTGAAATGAATTTAATTTAATGCCAGCAAGAAGCGAGGTACAGCAGCAGTCAGCCCGAGACAGTCAAACAGGCAGACAGACAGACAGAGAAAAAGCCCGCCAGCACACATTGCACAGAGAGTGTTAAACTACAACTAAAACAACAACGATAACAACAAACCAGCAATAACACCGAAAGAATAAAACAGAAACATAACAACAATAATAATAAAAATCTTAAATGTTTATTTTCGACATATTTATTTTAATTGAAAATCAGAAACAAAAAGCAAAAGTAAAATTAAAATAAAACTAAAACATGATACATAAAAAGATACGCGTTGAGAGAAAAATTAGAAGAAAATAAAGAAAAGCAAGCATTTCGAGCACAAAAAAAATGTGGAAAAATATTTTGCAAAGAAAATAAACAAAATAAATTAACATCGATAATATTGGCAAAATAACATATTTATTTTGTTATTACTTTGGGAAAACATTCATACAGACTAAATAAAAATAAATACAGTACGAGTAATATTGAATGATAAGACAAATATTGTAAATGAATTTGATTTACTGATTTCTGTTGTTTTCTATGCTTTTTCTTTTGTTCAGAAAAATACACAATGAACTGTTGAGCAAAATGTTTGCTTAAGATTTTGTTGTTTTGCATAACGTTGTCATACTTACTTACATTAAAAAATATTCATTGACTGCATTTACAGACGTTTGGATATGTACCATAAATATTTGACATTTAAGTATATTTATGTACATATCTTCAATGTTTTCGAACTCATGTTCTATACATAACTTGGAAGATTAATAGGAATTCTCTTTCTTTATTCTATTTGTATCTGGACATAAGGTTTGAAACACTATATCATTTAAATGGCCGCCTCGGGATCTATTGCAACAATCAATCCTTTTGAGGTAATTTTCAACCACTTTTTTTTACAATTTTCGGGATGTATCAGTACGATAACTTGACGAATCTTGGCTTTAAAGTGCTCTAAAGTTTGAGGTTCATCCACATAAAAACAGTCTTTCCGTAGAGCCAGAAAAAAAAACAATTAGGTCAAATCGCATAATCTCGGCGGCCAACTGACATCGTCGAAACGTGAAACTTCTCGCGCAAGCTAGCAAAATCGGTAGAGTTGTGCCGTCTTGCTTGAACCACGTATCGTCCAAATCATATATGTTTAACTTGTTGCGAAAGCTGGACTTTGTATGGATGGAGGTATAAATCTAAATGCAAAATGCATCATAATGAGCCGTAAACAGGCCCAATTACGGAGACTGTCGGTGAATCGACAAATCCGGCTCATCGGCCACACTTTCATTTACAGCAGCTATATTTTCCACAGAGCGTACATTACGATGATGCTCAAGCATTTGCACATCCGTGCCGGTTCCAGTTTCTTAAAATTTCTTCACTATCTTTGTAGGACTATAATGATATCTATAATCTTCCCTTAAATCGCGAAGACTCTCCAATTTTGTAGTAGATTTTAACAATTTTAACCAGGTGTTTATTTCATAACCGATTCATTTTCGTAAATGTCGGAGAATAGGCTAATAAAATGACAGTTGCAATGGCAGGTATGTTTGATATATTTTTTTTTCTTTTATTGATTCATTTAACACACAGGTTTACCCATATGAAGGCAGAGAATTGTGTTGAATAGAAGGAAGATTGATAGGTGGGAGGAAGAAGGAGGGAAATGAGAGAGGGAATGCAATCACACAGGACTCCGATAAAGAGATAGACAGCCATTGTGGCAGTTTATCAGTGTCGACTATGACCGCATGTAGCGCCAAAGGCCAAGCTTTTCGCAACCACTCATATTGTGCGTGCTATATTTGTACATAAATGGAAGGGACCTACAGTTTTATGCCGAATCCGAACGGAATGCCAACACTACCGGTTATGAAACCAGAAAATGGATATCACTGTATAAAAAACATAAAGATGTTTCGCTTCTTTAGTGTTGAGAATTTTCTAAACGTCCAGCGAAGAGCAAAAGAAGAAAACCACAATTAGTGGAGAACACGAGGTTTATTTTCTTGATGTATTGCATTTTATCCTTTTAGGGGACGGAGACTAACGATAATGCTTTTTGCCAGCAAGTTCCGCTGCACAGTAGATAGGTTCATAGTTCTGTATTGTTGAAAAGAACTGATGAAAGTGCGCCAGTTGTTGCAATAATACATAATTGCGATTAAAACTACCACTCTAGTCAATTACACTTTTAAAACTATTTATGATACTACCAGCTTTTCGATCAATACTGAAATACATCGGAAGCCGGGGTACGAACTGGTTAAGTTTTGGATTTAGTTTCAAGCAAAACACAGGTTCAAGTTTGATGATATTTTATGAAATTATCTTATATTTAATAATATGTTTTTTAGTCCTTAATTAAGACCCAATATTTATTTTTAGAAAAATTAACATGTATTTTAAAAAAAATGTCTAAGAAACTCTAATGCAGAAAAATTTGTTTCTAGACTCAATTGGGACTGTTGCTATTGAGGTTAAGCAGCGTTGTATATTCTTGTACGTTTTGGGTATTTTTCATTTAGTTTTTGTCCTTTTATATTTCAATCGATGCTTTGTGTCACTGCTACAGGAATATTCAATAGTGAATATGTTGGCTAGAATTTATCCATGTTGAATAATTTTTGAAAAATTTAAATGAAAAATTCACGATAAATACTTCATAAGTATATGAAATAAATGTATGTATGTAAACAAAATATATATTATCATTTCATAGGTTTATTTACATATAGCATAAGTATGTAATTTATGTTTAATATTGCCAGCTTGTGCTAAATTTGCTAAGTGCATGCATAATTTTCCAATTTACTGCGATAAAAACAAAACAGAAAACCATTTCGTACTAAACATGTACGAGTATGTATCTCAGTTGATTTATTTTTATTAAAATTCATTTGTGATCCATGACATATTATTAAAAGACCAACAATAACAACAACATTTACATACAATCATACATACATATGTATGTACATAAATATGTATCTAGATGTATGAACACGACCAAGATGGAACAAAAAAAAATAAAAACAATTCAAACTAAGCGCAAATAAATAATGTGAACTAAAAACAAATCCAATAAAACTCAACAGTAACAACAACAACCACAACAACAACAACTACACTTATGACTATTTCGTAAGTTTAGAAAATATCATGATGTCAAACAGTGGCGGCAGTGGCTGTGGTTATAGCGGCAACGGCAACAGGAAATGAAAAGTTAAAGAAGAAATATCGCAGTTACTTTAATTAAAGTATAGTTTTAATATTTCAATAGGAGGAGTGGGAGGAGTAGGAGATAAAAAAAAACCTGAAATAGGAGGAAGGGCGAGCAGTAATTGTGGCAGTTCAACTAACTAAAGAAGACAAAGAAATTTATCGTAGTTAAGAAAATAAATTTTTTTTTAAACCAGTTTCACTTACAGAAGAAGGAAAGTAACTTAGTTAATGAAGTACTTTTGTTTCTTGTAACAATATAGCTTTTATTTGATAAATTTTTCATTTTCGGCACTACCTTTTAGTTGCTCTTCACGCTGCTGCATCATACAAATTGCATATTTACATAAAATTTATTCTAAAATGAATTTAGTTGGCGCTTATTTTTTAGTTCTATGTGCATGGCAATTTTTTTTCTAATAAAATAAATTCTCAGATTCTCAACTCGCTTCCTTTTCCTTCCCAGCATTTACTACAACACCTCATCATTTACCAATTTACAATCATGTATACACTTAAATTCACCAGCAACATCATAACCACCATCACCAGCAACATCATAACCACCATCACCAATACCATCACAAACAATAATTTTTATCAATTTGACATATTGACGTAAAACGTGAAATTGCATTGTAATTTAACTTGGAAAAGTTAGTGGGAAGGGGGTGGTCAGGAGGGGAGGGGGTGGTCAGGGGGGAGGTGTGGAATATAAAAATTAGTTGCTTTTGTTGTTATTGTGCAAAGCTATTGAACGTTGTTAGCTTAAAAATTGTTCAGTTGTTGATGATACAATGTTACAACCAACAAACAAATTTTAGTTGCTGTTGTTGGTATTTAGCTTTTTATTTTCGGTTTCCATAAAATTTTATTTATTTTTTCAAGTCATTGACTATTTTATACGAAAGAGTCTCTAGGAAAAGCGTTGGAGAATGTAAAGGTTTACAAGTTATAGTGCTTATACTCGTATGCAGTTCAAAAAACGTACAGCAGCTTAAAAAAAAAGAAATGTAAAAAAAGAGAGAAATTAAAATCAAGGGGTACTAAAAGAAATGTCATGTAATGCACTTAAACTTAAATAAAGTTTTGTGATGTTAAAGAAAATTGCAATTAAAAAATACATTTACAAGAATTAATGGTTGGATATAAAGCGATGCATTTAGTTCTGACGTGTGATCTCGAATTAATCATAGGAAATCTGTTAGGTATACAAAAGTAGAAAATCAGTTCTATAACTCTAGCTAATTGTGTCTGAAAATGGTGGAAAAAAATTTGCGACGATTCGAGAGAAATTTACAAATTGTCTCTCGAAACGTTTTTTTCGACTGCTCTAGACCTGATATTCTAAAACACATATTCATAGTTAAATGTAATACATTGCTACTAAGATTTGATTACAAAAGGAATTTCAAATGGAGTTTTGGCAATCTGGTGCTAGAAGAATCATGAGGAATTGTTCCATGAAAGAACAAATAGAAGTTGCATTTTATTCGCCACTAGCTCCTTATAATGTATAACTAGCAGCGATAATTGTATCAACAATAGCTGCAGACGTATCTCGTATGACTATGGATAGCTTTGTGTCTCAGTTGTTTAGTGCGTTGTTAAGATCCACTTGCATGGCTTGATGATTAAACTGATCATCTCGTTTCGCAAAACATAAGTTACCACCTCTCAAATTGGCAATGGCAAACCTTTGAGAGTATTTCTGCCGTAATGCTTTTCGTATTGCCGTTCGGACTCGGCGTAAAACTGTAGGTCCCCCTCTATGTGTGTATGCAACGCACTTCACACACATAGGGGGGGAAAACTGTAGAGGGTCCTCTTTCCTACAACTAAAAAATGTAAAAACAACGAACTGAAAGTATCCCAGAAACCACAACAAAACAAAAACAGGCTTACTGTGAAATATTAATAATGAAAATCGAAGAAGAAGTGGCAAAAGATAAAAAGAAATGTGTCCAAATTTCCGCTGAGAAAAAGTAGTGCACTAAAAAATAAATTAAAATGTGATGTGGGGCGGAAGAACGAATAATAAAGGAGAGAAATTCTTATGTGCTGAAAGATCAGCTCCAGCTGCCAGTGCTATTGAACTATTTCATTGGGAATGACAATACAAAAAAAAAAAAAAACAGAGATTTATAAACTTGATCGTTTTATTTGCACATGTTAAACTACCTGACGAATAAAAAGTAGCAAGTGTCTTTTTGTTTTTCGTGGATACTTTAACACGATAGTAATTATCTATTATCTCAGAATCTATATGTAAATACTACATCGATTACACAAATATTGTTTAGTAAATTGAGTAATAGTTAGTGCTATGCTTTGAAGAAAAACAATTCCAAAGGGAGCTAATCTCTTACAATGATGGCGATTATAGCTTTATCTTTCAAATATAATTCGTAAGTCGGTAAGCTTTTCTCTAGCGAACATAAAAGAGACCATTGTTGCTACAGAGCAATTAATAAGTAGATAGCTGAGTGGGGATAAGGCAATAAAAACAGAGCATTAAGAAAAGTGTTGATTAGTAAGAGTTAGATAAGAAACCATACCCTTTCTCAGATTGCCGGTATACACTATAAGGATCATTACTGATTAGTTTTTATCCCTTTTTAACTGTGAATATCAAATGATACAAAATTTTACTTTACTTACTTTTAATGGCACAAAAGCCAATGGAGGGCCTAGGCTGAGCTTTTCGCTTTTCGCATCCACTCATGTTGTGCGTGTTATATTTGTACATGAATGAAAGGGACCTACAGTTTAATGCCGAATCCGAACGGCGAATTGAAAAGCTTTTCATTGACTGCCAAGAGGTGGTGCCGCGTAGAAGAATTATTTTTTCTACTTTTTGATTTTGCCTGTGCCGAGATCTGAACCCCGAACACTCCGCGTAGCAGTCCAACGCACTATCACTACGCCACAGCGACCACCAAAATCCAATACAAAACCAATTACGAATTTGATTGGTCAAAAATGAAATCTTCTCCGCAAGTACGATTGGCTATAATAAATACTATATGATTTTACTCCTAAGAGCAAGGGATTCTGCTTAGCAAAATGTAAACAGAAGTTAGGTATAACATAGCCAAAAAATGACGAACCTTCGCAATGCCCAATCTTGTATTGTATTTTATAATTCTGTGTGTGTATTAAATTCGAGAGGTTAAGACTATTCTTGCCACGGGTCTATGGGAAGAATGTTTTTCGTTGTGCTATAGACTTATTTGGCAGCTTTGTACGTGTGTTGCACGCGCGATAGATTCTGTTTCATAATTTTAGATATGTTTATTAGGTTCATTATTAAACCATACAGATGTGGATTTACGTTTTTTTGCTATAGTCTTAAGCTTACCTATGGAATTTGATAGCCTTTAAATCCACTTTTTCACCTTTTATGTACATTTCCACAGCTGTTCTTTTGAATAATTTATCGGAAGGTGGAAAACGCAAATACTAATTACCTTTTGCTAAATGTTCATAGGTAATCTCCATTATTCCATCAGACACTCGTTACAATAAGAAATATGCATATTTTATATACGAGGTATGATCAGAAAATAACCGTTATTTTAAATTTTTTCAAAAAGTATTTATTTATTCATCAACAACTATCTTGTCCCCTTCAAAGTAATCCCCCTCAGATATAATACACTTATGCCAGCGTTTTTTCCAATCCTCGAAACACTTCTGAAACGCGCTTTTTGGTATCGCCAACAGCTCCTGTTTCGATTTTTCTTTTATCTCCTCAATCGTAGCAAAACGCTTTCCTTTCATCGGTGTCTTCAGTTTTGAGAAGAGGAAAAAGTCAGCGGGGGCCAAGTCCGGTGAATACGGTGGTTGGAGCATGATAACGGTTTTGTTTTTGGGCAAAAACTTACGCACAAGCGACGTTGTTTTTGCTCAAAATTTAGCAATTTTGGAACAATCTTCGCTGCCGCACTTTCATGCCTAAAACATCCGTGAAAATTGCTTGGCATGAGCCGAACGATATGCCAACATCATCAGCAACCTCTCTGATAGTGATTCGACGATTATCCAAAATCATTTTCTTCACTGCGTCAATGTTTTCAACGGTTGTTGACGTGCTCGGGCGACCAGGACGAGCATCGTCATTGACATCTTCTCGGCCTTCCTTAAACCGGTTATACCACAATTGAACTTGTGTTCTGCTCATAGTAGACTCGCCAAAGGCCACAGTCAACATTTCAAATGACCTTGCGCATTTAATTTCTTTTTTTACACAAAACTGAATACAGTTTCTTTGATCCATTTTTTCGAATAGTAAAAAATCGAAGAGCACACCAAAACACGACTAACCTTTTTATCTGTCAAAAACAAACTGACAATCCAAAATGGTTGGTATTGCCAACATATATAACAGACATGTGTACCAACATAACAGAAAAAAATGCGAAAATCGAACATACGTGACTCACGAAATTTGAAAATAACGGTTATTTTTTTATCACACCTCGAACTTAATACATAATTTAACTACTGTCATAATGAGCACATGAATATTTGAATGATATACCAGTATATCAAAATTACTTTACGTAATTTATATTTGCATAAAACAATTAAAAATTTCCTTTCTACGACCAAAAAAAAAATTATATAATTTCTAAAAGAAAAACTAAAATCGATTTTCCCACTCTAAGTCAAAGTACAAGTAATAAAAAAAAACAATACAACAAAAATTACGGCAGCTGTTAAAGAAAGCAAATACTTACATATTGCTGACATTTTCACAATTTTTATTTGAAAGATTTCTGTAGTACTTGCAACAAGAGAGAATAAGAAAAAAAATAAATAAAATTGGTTATTGCAAAATAAAAATTACCATTAAATTTGAGATTTTTTCTTCTCCTCTTTTTTCCTGTACATGTAATAAATTTATTCATAAATTAAAGTTTACTTCGTGCAGATCATTATTTTTAAGTTTTTTTTTTATATTTTTTATTTCTTAGTGTTATATTTCTGTTTTTTTTTATTTTTTACTTGGGTCATGCTATTAATGATATGTATGTTGTTGTTGTTGCTGATATTTTTCATGTTGTTGCGATTTTTTTTTATGCATTTTCTGACATGCCAATAATTTGTTGTTGTTTCATTATTATAATAAAATTCACCTGTGCTCTTTTGTTAAAAAAAAAAAAAAATAAAATTCAAATAGTTAAACAAGAAATACCGTGCATGCGTTGAATTTTAAACCCCCCAAAAAATATAAAAAAAACTATGCCAACTAAAACTATGCAAATAAAAAGATGTTTCTTTCAAATATTATTATTGCATTAATTAGGAAAATAATTTAAAGAAATTTCGAGACTCAGTGATGGACGGACCCTGAGTGGGGTAGACTTGAAATTCACTTGAAATCTCCTTTAACAAAATATTGTAGCGGCTACGGAAAATTTTTGTATTTTATTTAAATTGCAAAATGTAATTTTTGGTTTTTTTTTTTCGTTTGCAGTTTTATTTTGCTACGCTCTAAATGCAAATTAATGTCTGCACTCGTTGCATTTTAAATGCACACACATACACACAGACATTCTACACAGATGCATACACATACACACAGATACGGTGTATGCATTCACTTACACATTTTTAACATTAAACATTAATTTACCATGTAAATATTTATTTTCGTTAAAAAGTTCCTTTTTTTAATGTATTATTTGTTGCTTTTGTTTCTTGCTCGCGAGGCTTTTCATAGTAGAGGCGCAAAGTGTCGCCGTTGTCATCATCATTGTCGTCATCGGCGTCAGTCATATCGTCACATTGTCGTCATCAGCACTGGTAGGAGGCTAGGTAGACAAGCTAGGCAGGAGTGTAGTGCAGGCAAGTAACGTCCACTGAACAAATTCCACATATACTATGATGGCATGTATGGTATTATGTACATGTGTATGTGCGTACTTGTGCATGTATGTACATAAGTGTTTCATACATATGTATGAATAGTTATGTATGGTATACTACGAGTAAATATGTATGTGTCTGTATGTTGCTGCAGCGCTACATTTTTAATGTTAGCAATACAACATTATATTGCAGCAGGCAATGGTATTGCCACACTAATTAAGTGTGCAAACACGACAACGTCGCGAAAACAAAACAAAAAAAGTATGAAAAATAGTTGTAAAAAATAAAAAACGTTTTGCATACTTTTTCTTGTAAAATGTGCTCAGTGCATTTGGTTGTTGTTGTTTTGTTTTGTACGGAAATTAATGCGAAAATGTCAATTAAATTTAATTGAAAATTAAAATTAACTTTAGCAAACTTATGACGTATTCCTTCAAACAGTTGCTTTTTAAATATTTATGTATTTTTAGTTAGTTGGTACTTATGTGCACAGTTTGTCATCCAATTAGAAGTTGAATATTAAATAGATATATGCGAAAAAACTGGGCTTTGCCTTACTGCTGACAGTTGTAGCAATTATCCGATTACTTATGTGTAATGTGAGCATGATGACATAAGTCATAGCTAGGAAGGTAGTAAAATGCATTTCGAACTGCAGGATGCTAAAATCTGAGTTCCCGTTTCTCACAAGTTAAGTTAAATGGTGGCTCATAAGCGCCACACATAGCCTAAAGATGGTCCATAGTGAATCCACATACTTTAACGACACCTGATTAACTCAAACCATTTGAGCTTTGATATGCCCTTAAATGAACCGACTTCAAGTCACTTGGGAAGTGTAGACCTTGGGATACAGATCGTACAGATAGCCAAGGCTGGGCAGAAACAGCCGTCGTGGGAGATTGATTTATTCTCATTTTCGTGTTTACAGCTTCTAAAAAGTCTTTTGATACTCATTCTCTTTATGTATATAATTCGAATTTAGAATGGTTCTTAGTTCCGTAGGAATTACTTATTTTATTTGTAAATCCGCGTTCAAAACGATTTGATTTCACTTTGTCAGGGCCTAAATTTTTCTATTCATCTAACGATGAACTGAAACAAAAATACCAATCTTTTTATAGTTATTTAATTCTCAAAGTGAAGAAAAAGAAGACGGAAATTCTATGCACATTGAGAAAAACATAAATACGAAAATAAAAACAATGTATGTCGCTGCATGAAAAAAAAAAAAAATTATGTCAAATACTGAAGAATAATAATAATACATTTTAAGTACGGGTGAGTGAGCGAGTATCAGAGTATCAAAAGTAGGAAATCCTTGAGTGTAATAAATTTTATATAATTACCCATTATTGTGATATTGTACGAGTATTTGATATTGTAAGTAAGTGTGTAGCTAGCTGTAAGCTTTCATATTGTATCGTATCCGTATCGCTACGTATCGCAAAATGTATACAAGTAGGTAAGTATTTTATCGTAACACAGACAAGAAAAAGTATCTACGAACGTACGAACGCGTTTAATACGAAAAAACTAGCAGCAACAGCAGTAACAACGACAGCAGCAACAAAATTACTGCAATATATTATTATGTCCTAGATTACATTAAAATTGCTTTACTTCGAATTTAGTTTCAGTACGATATTGCTCGTTTTGTTGCTGTTTTAGTATTTGTAGTTGTTGCTATTATAGTTGTTATTATAGCAACAACAAAAAATTGTGTTTCTCGTAGGTATGCAAGAAAGTATCTTCCCTGTTAACAAATGAACACTGGTCTTATACTAGTATTATACTAGACCGCGGGATACCACAACTGGTTACATATCTAGTCCAAACATATGAGAACAAATTAGCTATTTTTATACATGGTTGTCATTGGATAGGTCTGGTCCTACACGCACTGTCATTATATATTAGCCCAAAAACTAGTTACATTAAACCATTTCATGGCACAAGAAAAAACACAAAAAGTGTATTTTAGTTATTTTTTTAAATTTATTATTACTTACTTTTAATGGCACAACAGCCCATGGAGGGCCTAGGCCGAGCTTTTCGTTTTTCGCATCCACTCATGTTGTGCGTGTTATATTTGTACATGAGAATGGAAGGGACCTACATGTTAATGTCGAATCCGAACGGCGAAGTGAAAAGCTTTTCATAGCAATTTTTACTCTTGTAGGTTTGCCATTGCCTGCCAAGAGGTGGTGCCGAATAGAAAAATTATTTTTTCTAATTTTTTTATTTTGCCTGTGCCGAGATTCGAACCCCGGACATAGCAGTCCAACACACTACCACTACGCCACAGCGACCACATCTATTATTATTATTATTATTATTTGTAACAAATAATTTATTTATTTAATATTATGAAGCTTGCTAGCCTCGAACCATGAGCATTTTACGTGTGATCATTTGAAAAGCAATATATAGTGTAAAGTAGCGAGCAAATGTAAACAAACAAGAACTGCCGTTCGCTGCTTTGGAGCTGCTTCAATGAGTCAGTGTATCGCTCAGATGACTAACGCTTCAATCGTATTGATTGATTGGTCTTATGTTAAATTTTAAAAATTTTTTTTTCACAATTTACGACGTTTTCTGTACATTTGTCTAAATATTAACAATTCGGGAGTTATTGTTGTCCCGAAGAGCAACCGGATTTGTTTGGGGTTAAGAAGAACGACGTTTATTACATCAATCTGGTCATATCGAGTATTACATTACATACATACTAGTCTTTGTACTAGTATGCATGCACTAGAGAACAATGCTATAAGTGGTCTGCTGTTGGTTGCAGGGTTGTGTCTTTGTTCGAGAGTGTTATGTGTGCAACACTGGTAAATACTTGCAAAAGCACTTAAGCTACTTTTATTTATTTATTTTTTTCATTATTTCAATAATAAAAAAATTAAAATTTATGCGATTTTTTTTGCTGTTGAAACACAGCGAATGTGTTTTTCTTAATTACAAATAAATTTATGGTTTTTTTTTCTTTTTTTGTTGCTTTTAAGTAATTTACTTAATTAATTTTTATTTTAATTTATTTATTTTTATTATGATTTCTTTATTGTTATTTTTTTTATTTCATGGATAAACAATATACGCGAATTGGTTGTAAGTGGTAATAAGTTTTAAAAAGCAAACAACAAAAGCCGCTGAAATAAAAACAACAACAACAGCAGCAGCAGCAGCGTATAACTAAATAAATAAATAAATGAAAAGATTAACAAATACTCCACATGTCCACGTACTTTGTTTTTGTTGTAAGTAGAGCGTGGTGTAGAAAGAGAAAGAGTGCGAGAGAGAGAGAGAGAGAGAGGCGGAGAGGAAGCGTAGAAACTTGTCGTGGCAACTTTCTATAATTTTTTCTTCCTTGTGTGATAATTTTCATTTTATATTGTTATGTGGAAGAAACAAACAACAGAAATATTTAACTACATACATTTGTTTAAACTATAGCGAGAAACTAAGGTCCATGTTTTAATCAGATTGAACCAAATATAAGCTAAGACCAAATTGGACATATAACCTATAACCGTGTCTATTCTATGTAATTTTAAAGACAATCCTAGTGCTTTTCATTGGGCAATGAAGACCTTCGCATATAGAATTTATAAGGCTGGGAGGCTAGTTTGATATAGAAAATCAAATATCTAAGAATCATCCCCGGTTACTTTAACCACGCTTGATCTTCCCCTCACTGAATAAGACGCCTTGTGAACATTAGTAATCAATCAGTCATTGAAAGGTTCGTTTTCTTTGAGCCATTTTCAAGATTGCCTTCCATACTAGCTGAACTAAATAAACTATCGTGATTAAAAAGTTTTGTTTAGCGGTGTAAAAAATTACTGGTATAATAGATTCTTAAATCTCAAAACACTCAAAACTGATACCTTAATCCTAGGTAGTGGGTAAATAGGCAACAATTCTCTCTTCTGTCAAAGTAAAATTAGCTCTTAATCGCTTTTTTTGGTACCATGATCTCATTTTACCAATGGGTGTGCTTGTTTTTTTTAGCCAATTTGTGAGTTTAAAGAATTGTAGAAGCTTTCCAATCTGAATTCTGGAAATCTTGGTTAGCTTGTAGAGGTTATTTGTGCAAACGAAGTGGGACATAGTTTCTTTAACATTCATATTCCCTCAACTTCTGCAACATGTTCTTGTTTACAGTTTAGAGGGGTATAAATCTAAGGGTCTTGGGCCGTGGAGTGTGTAAGTAAATTCAAATTTTGCGTTGTGTGATATTCAGACTCAATCAACTTTATGGCAAAAGTTCAATTACCATAATGCATGGGGATCATCCAACTTGGGCATGCCTAACTAAAATTGAGCAGTGTCAAGTTGAAGAGTGGTAGGCAATGTTAGATTTCGCTATATCTATTTATCAACTACATTGTATATGTAAAATCACCATCATCCATTCATTTGTAAATATAATGCGCACATCATGAATGGATGAGATCAGCTTAGTCTAGGCATCTAGACCCTTCATGGGCTGTTGTGCAATTAAAAGTAGAAGAAGAAGAAGAATAAGAAGAAGTATAAAATTACTCAAGAATCCAGATAGAAATACATACGAGTAAGTTCTCACCGAGTTTTTACATATGGTCGCTGTGGCGTAGTGGTAGTGCATTGGACTACTACGCAGAGTGTCCGGGGTTCGAATCTCAGCACAGGAAAAATCAAAAAGTAAAAAAAATAATTTCTACACGGCACCACCTCTTGGCAGGCAATGGCAAACCTACAAGAGTAAAAATTGCTATGAAAAGCTTTTCACTTCGCCGTTCGGATTCGGCATTAAACTGTAGGTCCCTTCCAATCATGTACAAATATAACACGCACAACATGAGTGGATGCGAAAAGCGAAAAGCTCGGCCTAAGCCCTCCATGGGCTGTTGTGCCATTAAAAGCAAAGTAAGTACTTACTTTTTTCGTTTTCTGCAAAATGGAATTTTGGGAGATACGCGGTTGAAAAGAAGGGGTACTGATATACTGAGGAACAATGATTTTAGGCTGCATTCCAGTTTATAAAAAGTTTCAAATGATATACGTAGCAGAAAATTACTTAGTTAAGGTAGCATCAAAAGCAGATTGCATTGATATCTTCACAGACTATGTTTACAACATAATTGCATATATTTGCAGGATGCTTTGATTTTTTTTATGTACTGCTTTCAAAATCTTGTTATGCTTAGTTAAAAAGCAAAAAGTAAATGTGAAAGAGTTTTGATGTAAATGAAGTTGTGTGAGAGTTACTCATAACTTTTCACATTTCCACATGTACAATCACTCTGCATTTAGCACCGGTCCCCTTACTCACTCGTTTACACGCAGTAATAAACAAATACATTCTCAGGCATATGCATACACACATACATACAGATGTATATGTACATGAGAATTCATTGCTATAAAGTACATATAAAGTTTAATTTGAATGCAAAACTTTAATAAATTTATTATCAAAAGTTTTTCGCAATTTCCCTTACAAACAAAAATGCAAAATGCAAGAAGGAAAAGAAATAGAAAAACGACGAAGTAGCGGCAATAGACGAGAAATATGAAGGAAGTATGTAGCCAGTAAGAAAAAATACTGCTATATATGAAACTTTTGTGCAACATATAAAATTTATGACAGTTTGGCAAAAGTTGTCAAAAAACTAAAATATAAAAAAAGAAATACGACACACAAAAATAGAAATGAAAAAATGAGTAGTGAGAGGAGCAGAATTAAAGAGACCAACGTAAATGCATTGAGAAATGAAGAAACTAAAAGATGATGATGCAAATGAAAGCCAGAAATTTATTTTTCTTAACGCAAACAAAAAAAAAAACAAAATAACTTTTATGAATTGGATTGCATAAATCATCCGAAAGATTTACAAGGCAGGTAAGACACTACATCAAATGTAAAAAAAACTTGCTTGTAAAATTCGATATATCGAGTGGAAGGAGTTGAAAAATAGAATGCAAGGAACGTAGACTTAAGGTCTTAAATATATTTAAAATATTGCTATTTTTGCAAAACAAAAAAAGGAATGCACTCAGACAATTTGGTCGGTCATCTTATTTTTTGCTTTCCTTTTAGTTTTTTTTATTTTGTTCACATTTGTTGTATGTCTATAGTGCGGTAATTTTTACCATTAAGTTTTTATTTTATTACAATCTAGCGCGTTTTATTTGTAGATATTTCATACTCATCTTTCATATTTATAAACGGAACACAAAAATCGTATAAAAAAGTAATATTCTACATACGTTGTTGTTTATCAGGGGAAGAAATTGTGGAACAGGGAAAACAAAGAGAAGAGCCTATGAAGACAGGAGAAGAGGAAAGCTCTTCATAACAAAATCTTTATTGAGAGAGACTAAGCGTGAGAGAATGAAGCAGCGTGTAAAGCTAAAATTTTCTTTGTTCTAGACTTAGAAATACAGATTTAGCAAGGGTAAATGTTGTGGAAATCTAGTGAAAAATATTTAATTTATTTTCATAGCAAAGAAATCGTTTTTTATTATAGAACCATAAAGGAAATTACTTGGCACCACACCCTATTACTGGCTCTTTGAGGCGTTACAGGAAGAGATTCATACATGGTGGACCAGTTATAATTTGGAATTTGATTTTGGTGTACATAAATCCTTCCAGTTAATTTCATTCTAATCAATTTCTCGGCTGGCCTTGCAGTAGCCCATACCTAACCCAATTTTTCAGTACATTTTCGCCTGTATGAAACTGCACTTGACCGATGGGTGCAGCAATTTCGTCCTTAAGAGCCGCAAACATTACTGACGCAATACTTATCTTTAACGGCTCCCCATATAGCCTAATAGCCCAACGGAGTCAAATCCCCACTGCGTGGTAGCCAATGCACATGACCAAAACGCGACTAATAACGCGACTTTCAACCTTCCCACGCAAAAGATCGATTGTTGCACGGCTTGTTTGATACGGCGCGTCATCCTGATGGAAATTCACTGTAACGCACCTTCCTTCCTCTTAACAACAGCAGCAATTTTTTCGATTTTGCGCAGTGTATTGGTACGAGAATGTGTCAGTTTAACCAATAAACATCCAGTTTCACGCTCACGTTCCACAAATTTGTCCACAAATTGCGTCTTCTACCAAATTTTGAAAGTAATTTTCTTACACTTTTGGTAGAAGATTTACCATTTTATAAGTAAATTTTTAGGTTTTCCCAACGTTGTTCAAGCGTGTATCGCACCATTTCGTTAACCGCAAATATAAAACTGATTCTCTGTCATAATACGAACAACATTAGAGTGACCATACTCAAAATAACCAGTAGTTCAAATTCCAAATGTTAGATGGACCACCCTTTATATGACTATATTGGGTAATATGTATCATAACATTCTGATATAAAATGTTTCCCATAGGAAAGTAGTTCGAACCACTATAGTTCAAAACGACCTAAATTCAATTAAAAACTCGATTTTAAAGAATTTTATGTTAGGGTTTTTCCAAATTGAGGCAGCGATAGGGAAACTTTAGTTTTATCGAAATTTTTTAAAATCGTATCACGCCTTTTGATACAAAAAACACAAAAGTTCTGTTTTGTTTTTTTGGTTCTGTTCTTCTACTGTTCTTTATACTAAATTGACCGTTGAAAAATAACAAAAAACAATTTTCGAAAAAAATGTTCTTCACCAGAAAATAGTTTAAGTAAAATTTGTTTTATGTAATATGCCCTAAGTAAGTACATAAGGTACACAACACAACTTTTTGTAAAAGTATTCTTACAAAGGATTAAAAAGTATTAAAAAAATAGTAACCCACCTTCTATGGAAATATGCTTCATTGAGGAATCTTGGGGTCACTGAAGGTTAAGACTACATAATTTTCCTTTGAAAAATTATTCATTCGACATTGAAATTGCCGGTTGAACAGTGAGTTGTGAATATTTAAAATAAAATTTTAAGCTATATAAGCTATAAAAAACCGATTTGTCAGAAATTGAGATAATTAATAAAATTCCAAACGAAGAATAAAGGTTAAAAAGAGATTTGAACTCCTTTTAATTTCCAATTTCTAATACTTATTATGAATGGAGAATTTAGGGGAAATTATTTGCAATAAAAACTTTTAATTTAACGAGACTCTAAGTTCTTTTCTTGTACTTGCTTGCTGGGACAGTGCATAAAGAGCGATTAGTGTAACTTCGATTGCTAGGTGATGTTGAGCGAATGTACGAAAACGATCCGACTAGAAAGGTGATCTAATCGAAAGAAGACGATTGGAAGGCCAGGTGCTGGGAGACGTGACAGTGGTGCCTGGATGTGTCAAGTACAGCCTTAGCACGAATTTTACAGATAATCGGCAAATAATAAAACCGATAATGAATTAAAGCAGCAGTGCGAAGAAGTGAGTAAGTATGTATAATACAACATTTAGTACAGATATGAGTTTATAAATTAATAGTTTTTAAATGCAGTTTCACAATTGATTAGCTTACTAAACCCAAAAGAGTGCGAAGAAGTGAGTAAGTATGTATAATACAACATTTAGTATAGATATGAGTTTATAAATGAATAGTTTTTAAATGCAGTTTCACGATTGATTAGCTTACTAAACCCAAAAGAGAAAGTATTGGCACATGCAAATGTGCCAAGGTACGGTAAGGTAGATTAAACTATAAATCTAATCAATTTTGTTAAGCAATATTATTATTATTATTATAGTATTATTTGTTTGCTGCTTTACATGTTCCTACATATATCAATGTATGTATGTATGTATGTAAGTATGTTTGCATGTACATATTATTTTTTAAGCTAAAAGAAATTAATTTTGTGTACTGTGCACTTTATATGGTAATTTATTTTGTTTTATTGCTTTTGTGTTTGTATGTATATGTGTATATAAAGTATTTCTATGTGTTTTTGAATGTGTGTGTGTGTGTGTGGTTGTGTTTGTTTAAGGCTATTAATCTTTGTTATAGCATTTAGCGCACACACAAATGCACATACACGCAACTAATAGAAGAAGTAGAAGAAGCAGTAGAACAGCAACAACAAAAACAACAACAATAGTAAAACTGACAGATATAAACATACAGACGAGACGATATATAAACATTGAGAGTGTGTAGCAAAGATAGAGGCAGCGGCAACTCTGAGAGTTAAATATATATGCACTTATGTACGGATACATACATATGTACTTACTATGTACAAGAGAGAAACCTCTAACTTTCCCCATTATCCTTGGTTGCGTTTTTCATGGTGTACGTTATGCGATGACGATGATGACGACAACAACAATGCAAGCGACAGTGACGATGTCGAAGCGACGCTGAACCTTATGAGATAAAATGCCGTATTTCGTTTTATGTTTCATATGTAGGGTAGGTACATACATACATACATAGGTTCTATTGTTTTGTTTCTGTTTATTTTCAAGGTAGAATAAGGAAAAAATAGTTATCTACGTGCAAACATTGATAAATATGAAATTGAAGACAAGCAGATGAACAGAAAATTAGGAAATAGAAAAGAAAACATTTGAAGTTGTGAGAGAAAATAATCGTGAACCACAAGAAAAGGAGTACATATACATACTCGTAGATATGTACATATGAGAATGAGTTATAAAAACGTAATGGAAACGTAAATAAATTTAATTGTGAAGATATATTTTTTTAAGATAGGAAAAAATGAAATAGAAGAAAATTGTTTGGAAATATAAAATGAAATATTAGGATAATACTGATTTTATATGACTGTACATTAAAGGGTGTTTGATTGAATGAGAGAATGTTTGAGGGTGTACATGTAGAATGTTTGTGATTCATAGGTAGTATCAAGATTTCAATAAACCTCATCACGTATCATCACATATTTAAACTCACTTAATTCATTATTCGGCAATCAATGACTACTAGAGTCTCAGTTTGGCATGACAAACTCTTTAGATGACAACAAAATTTTGATCGAGATGTTGTAAAAGGATGTTTTTAATATAAACGGTGTATGTATGTATGTATATAAGAACCATCAGTTGAAAATTTTGAACATTATGGTATAATAATTTCGACGTCGAATAAGAAGAGTAAAGGCTTCCCTTTTTTTCTTCAGCCCCCTGTAGTTTTCTTCTAATATTAACTAAGAAATCTATCACTATTGGGAATAAAACATGTTCCAAATTATTCAAAAACCCCGAGCACGCTTCATTTTACTTTGTACCGGGTATTTACAATCACTTAATGGGTTCCTTGAAATATTGAGGACCGTTTGCGTCGACGGTTAACAGAATATAACTGTGGCTTCAAGATCGGCCCTTAAAATATCCATTTTAAATGATTTAATCTTTATATTTTTAATTTGCTATGTTATTTGGTCGAATGAGACTACCAAAGAAAAATTCTACATTGCCACAGTGTGGGATATGTTTTAGAAAAATGTATTGGGGAAATAAATTCAGCAATCGTGCCGGTTCTAGGTAATTCGATAGTCTCATAGCCTTTATGTTTCCTATATATTTTGATTCTGCATATATTGGTCGGGTCTCTAGTAAAGATAGTAACAAATGGTAAAGTTTATTCGTATTCAACTGTGATCCTCTGTCTTCTGTGTGAGATTTCAAGGGTGCCATATTCATTGTTCGCTTTCCTTTCTGTTATTCCATTATTTATATGGTTGAAATAAAATTGGTTAAGATTTCCTCATTGATCACATAAAACATAAAAGCTTACAGTTGATGCTGGCAAATTCAACGGATCGTAAAAATGTAGTTGGTAATCCTTATACAATCACTCCGTTGAATGTCTGCTATGTATGTATGTATGTATTCGAAGGTATACCTTGTTTGCTCTATTTTGCAATCGTAGCATTAGATTTAGTTTTTCTTTTCTTATTGCAATCCAAATTAGATTTGCATAGGTTGGGTGGCAGTGGACAAGTGAGGAGAAGAATAACATTTTTAATATTCATTACGGGCAAACTTTTTAAAATATTAATTTTCCCACTAATCCTGTGGCACTTACAACTTTTTTGCTTACGTCGCCGATATGTTGATGACATGTAAGTTTCCTGGTGAGCCACAATCCTAAGTATTTGAGTAGGTTAACATATTTTGTTCAATCAGCTTAGTTCAACGGGGTTTTTATCGGGTTGGGTTGATAAGTATATAAATGTATTTATACATATGTATATATAAACTATGTATAATGAACACAAACTACAGGATAACAGGAGGTCAGTGCCTTAAAGACAGATTGATTATTTGAATTATAAGGAACTTGATCTGCACCCTGTGTAAAATAACTACTTACATTCTATTAAAGTAAAATTTTAATTTCAATAACTTTCTTCTTCTATTTCTTGAATGGCTAATCAGCCCAACTAGGGATTAGGTCGAGATTAGATGGATTAGATCCATTCAAGTTGTGTGAGTTGTATTTGTACATGAAGTAATAAATTATAAGTAAAATATTTGCATTTCTGCAACGATGATAAGTCTTAAGTATTACTGAAATTCTTTAGATATTTCGGTTTAAAAAAATATATCACTACGCATATTTTCAATATCAATATTTGCTGTTGCTGCCATCTTCTTTCGCTATATTTTTCTACGCCATATTTATATCCTGTCGTCTTTTTATTTTTCTTGGCAATTTTCGAGAAAACTCCTTATACAAATTTACAAAACGACAACAACAACAATAAGAATAATTGCATTTTGTATACTATTTCGTCGTCTTTTTCTGCGTGCACATTTTAATTTTCTTTATGCTCACAAACACATCCATGCATACATAACAAAATGTGTCTGTGTGCGAGTATGGGAATGAGAGTGGAGGAGAATGCTCCAAAGACGAAGCACATATACATGTGCATGAACATGTGTGTGAGTATAGATTGCGAGGAGCAAAATTCTCAATGAAAATAAAAGAAAGTCGCATCAGTTTCTTCTTCGTCGTCGTGTCTTCTTATTTTTCTTCTTCTTATTCGTCGTATGCTTTTTTGCTTGTGCGAATTTAATGAGCCTCTCTGCAGAACAATAAGAGCAAAAATAAGAACAAAAAACCAAGAAAAATAATTCAAAAATGACGAAGAACAAACAAACCAACAAAATAAACGCAAAAATCAAAAGAAGAACGACAAAAAAACCTAAATATTCTTCTGTGCGAATATAGAAATATAAGTTCTATAACGAGAATATCGAAAAGTTGAAAAAAATAAAATGGAATTAATTGTCTTTTTCCTTGTCTTACAATTCTTCTTTTATGCTTTTACTACCTCTTTTTTGTTTGAGTGGTGCGTCCGCTCTCTATGCTTTATTTCGCTCTCTTTTATTATTGCTATTTGTTGCTGCTGTTGTTGTTGTTGTTGTTGTTGTTGGTGTTTATTTTTGAATTCGTAAATTTAAACGAGCTTGTCGCGGAATTTCGACGCTTGAGTAGCAAAATTTATGCAGAGGCTTTTTCATTCTGGTGGCAGCATTTGCTGTTGCCGCTTCAGATACTTTCGCATTAATTTGAGTGCGTATCTTTTTTTTTGCTTTCGATTCTTTTCGTTGTTGTCTTTTGTTGTTGCCTTTTGGCGCAAATATAATATTTCTCGATGATGTTGTTGCTTTGCAAGCTTTTAAAAAAGAAAACAGAATTTCAGCGATAGTTACTGTATTTGTGTGTGCATGAGGCATCCCAGTTTGTTGGTATTTTTTGCATTTGTGACTTGTATATTAGTATAATATGAAGTTAGGGGCACGTTGCATTCAGCAGCTGCCATAAATCGATGTGGTGTTGCTATATTTTGTAGTTGCTTGGTCGATCGCGTTGGTTGCCGTCGCCAATATTGTTGTTCGCTTGATGGTAAATGACACGACCGAAAAATTTGCTTATTTAATAAACAAATTTTATTTTATTTTTAAATTACATATGTAAATCACGAAATTCTTTTGTGAAGCATGTCGAAAAATAGTTTTATGATTTTAAAATCATAGGGTAAACAGTTTCAGATTTTCACAAATTACTTTAGGTTTACCCAAAATAATGAAACAGGCTTAATGAAGGTTAGTTAGGTTTGTCAGAGAGAGAGAGAGAGAGGGAGAAAGAGAGAGAGAGAGAGAGAGAGAGAGAGAGAGAGAGAGAGAGAGAGAGGAGAGAGAGAGAGAGAGTATGAACAAAGTATATATGCAGAACAGGCAGATCAGACAATGTTTTTGAAACCAGCCACGGTTCCTCATCTGTGAACTTAGTGGTAGTTCTTTATGTTTCATTAATTACTGAACAAGAAAATAACAACAAATACAAGTACCTTATGTAAGAACAGTGTAATACCATTCAATGCAAATATTTTAAATTCTTGCAATTGTAATTCTTGGATACAATTTCAAATATGAGTATCTTATATGAATGGATTATTAAAACACAAATATCTACCACTAAGATCACTAATGAGGAACACTGGGTGGTTCCTAAACGATCGTCTGAACCGCCTGTTCAACATACATTGTTTTTGTTCTCTGTGGCAAACCTAACATTCCAAGTTCATCCTTGCCAAATTCGGAAATAGTACGTACGTAGAACAATCAAAAATAGCAAAGCATTTTATTGGAGAATATCAATTTCTATCTGTTACCAGATAGACTTAATCAATTCCTGATAAATTTCACAAACCCGAAATTAAAATAATTTTTGACGCAACGAAAAAATATAACTCCTAATCCTTGATCCTTATATTATTATAACGCTTAGATACATATTCGAAGGGATATTAAGAGTGAAGTAAACTCGCAACCTCAATTTCCAGCAAATCAATCATTCTGCCTCCTGTATACTCGTATGGTATACTCGTACCGTACATATGTACATACACTGGTGGCCAAATCTAAAGCAACCAGAATAAAATATCAATATTAGACAAAAAAAAGTGGTATACATTACACAAAGGCGGTAATTTTAAAAATTTTTATAAATGATATTTTATGTATTTCAAATTAAAAAAATATAAAAATATTAATTCATTACAACATTTTTTTACAAACGAAAAAACGAAATTAACTCGATTTTTGGGTGGTCATAACTAAAGCAACTTGACTGTACAAACAATGTTGTCAACAATTCTTATTTGGAGTACCGTTATTTATTTTGTGCATTTAATTCGTTTGTTAACAATTATTTTTGTGAATTTCTCAAGACATAACACGTGAAAAAAAATTATCAAAATGGCTAGAAACAAGTAACCGTATTACACGGTTAAAGAACAAATTATAAATGATTATAAAAACGGTTTATCCCAAAAAAATATTTCGCAGAAGTTTTCAATACAAAAATCAGTGATTTCTCGAATAATTAGCAGATTTCTTGCAACTGGTTCTGTAGTGACAATACATGCTGGAGGGAGGCCACGAAAAACAACACATCGCGTTGACAACAAAATTGTTCGAGAAATAAAAAAAAAGCCTTTTGTAACCTCAACTGAATTGGTGAGAGAGTTATCTTTGAATATTAGCGCAAGATCTGTACGGAGAGCGCTCGAAAGCCATCAAATAAGCCATTTATTTCCAAAAAAAAATCGCAAGGCCAGGCTAGCTTTTGCGAGAGCACATATCAGTTGGGATACTGCTCAATGGAGAAATATTTTGTTCTCAGTTGAGTCAAAGTTCAATATCAAGGGCTCAGATAACAAAAATTTTACAGTAAGGAGACCCAAAACCGAAAGAATCAAACCACAGTATTGCAAAGGGACAGTTAAACATGGTGGAGGTTCTATCATGGTGTGGGGCTGCTTTTCGTGTGCTGGAGTTGGACCAATTCACCAAATAATAACAACAATGGATCGTTTCGTTTACAAAAATGTGTTGGAAAATGTAATGCTTCCTTATGCAAAAGAGAATATGCCTATTATTTGGGTTGATTGACGCAAACATAAAAACTCTCGCATGGCCAGCTCAGTCTCCTGATCTGAACCCGATCGAGAACTTGTGGAGCATCGTAGATCGCAAGATTAAAAGGGATTCTGAGACTAATAAACACAACATATTCAGCCGTATCCAGGATGCATGGAACAATATTTCTAAGGATCAAATTGAACGACTTATAGATTCTATGCCTCGTAGGTGTGCAGAAGTTATCAAAAATAAGAGTTATGCTATCGATTATTAACATTATTGTATAATTTTAAGTTGGACTGTGAAAGTTGCTTTAGTTATGACCACCCAAAAATCGGCTCAATTTCGTTTTTTCGTTTGTAAAAAAATTTTGTAATGAATTAATATTTAAATTTTTTTTTTAATTTGAAATACATAAAATATCATTTATTAAAATTTTAAAAATTACCGTCTTTGTGTAAATATACCACTTTTTTTTGTCTAATATCGATATTTTATTCTGGTTGCTTTAGATATGGCCACCAGTGTATGTATATACATACATACCTAAATAAAGTTTTCCTTAAGAATAATATTTTTAAAGACTCCAATTCGATGAATAAGTTAAGTGAGTTATCCATTTCAAACACACTAGACTACAATAAAATATAAAGTAAGTATATTTTTTCCGAAAATTTACCTGTCTACACCGTAAACAACTGAAAGGCGCCAGAATTCAGTTTATGTGTTCTGTCTTCAGGTGCAGCATAAGGAGGCACATGAACACAATGCATGTATGGCGTATGACCGCCTGTAAGGATGCAACCTGTTTTGTGAAGAAAGAACATGAATGCCGGCGTCTCTTTTGTGTTGATATCTTCTCACTTTGACTTAGAACTAAAGTCTTTTACTTTATTGTTTCAAAAAGGAAAGTGAAAAGTTACCTATTCGAACTTACATATGTACATAGGTATATGGTAGATATCTTTATAAAAATATAGGTAGATAGCAAGGTAGGTGAGTGATTATTTCCATTAACACAATTTAAAAATACAATTGCCTCATTCTCATTCTAATTTAATCTGATATGATTTTCTTTTGTCTTCACCGCATTCTATGTGTAGGTATGACAGTAGTTTCTTTAATAAATCTTTGATTTCTCATGAAGGCCATTCATGAATAAGCATTAGGACCAAAGCTTCGATAAAGCCACAGCTTGCCCGAACTCTGATGAATAGCAAATGAGAGAGGCTTTTTTTATCAACCGAGTCATTTTTGCTTGGCGATTTCTATAGTCCATACTAGCAAATACTATTTTTTTGTTATTGTCTAAAAAAACTTTCTTTATTGAGAAGAGAATATGATCCATTTAACTTTCTTCTAGTTAACTTCTCCATAAAAAAATATAGTCAAAATCAACATAAATTAAGATAAGTCTTAATCATAAAAGAGTAGAAATGCCGGAAATGCATGGTTAATGTTAAATTGTGGTTTATGATATAATTTTGGAGAGAACATTTGTTTAAATTGGTAAAGGTTTTTCCTTAAAATTTATTGAATTTATCAGACACATATGTGAAAATTATTTGTAATATAGTCGAATTGTTATCTACACTATGTTTTATACTATCAATTATGTGATAATTCTCTAATTTACCATTAAGAGGTAACTTGGATACACAGGGAAGCTTAAAATGAAAACAACTTGGTAATAGAAATAATGTAACTTCAATAAGTACTAGCTAAGTAAATATACTTATATGTTATTGTTGTACTGAAAGCTACTGAAAGCTACCACTAAGTATTGAATCGATCGAGACTAGTAGCAGCGTGCTACATTATTAGCTCTGGGGTCCCAGGTTTGATCCGTAGCAAGATCTTATCTATTTGTCTTCTAGCTAACTTTCTTCTTAGCCATTTAAAAAACTTAATAATGATGAAATCTTCATAACTAGACAGAACATAACTCTACAATAAATACCTAAATACATTTCGATGACGACTAAAGAAGCTGACTTTTTTTCGAAACCTGGCAGAGGGTTGCCTGGTCAGAGTTTTCCAGATATTGTAGCAAATGTTTTAAATAATCTTTGTAGCAAATATAAAGTCAGATTTCAAATTATTAAAGTGAAGTTTACATGTAAATTTTTAATTGTCAGGCTTACGGGAGACCACAACCCTTTAATACAACGTGTAACTTTGTCTTTTGAAAGTTATAGGATTTTTGTTGGAGCTGTATCGAATAGCTAGAAACCTTTAGTCATACCATATTTTATGTGACTATACAATACGTGGTTGCTGTGGTGTAGTGGTAGTGCGTTGGACTGCTACGCAGAGTGTCCGGGGTTCGAATCTCGGCACAGGCAAAATAAAAAAAATAAAAAAAAGTAGAAAAAATAATTTTTCTACACGGTAAAAAGAGTAAAAAGCTTTTCACTTCGCCATTCGGATTCGGCATTAAACTGTAGGTCCCTTCCATTCATGTACAAATATAACACGCCAACATGAGTGGATGCGAAAAGCTCGGCCTAGGCCCTCCATGGGTTGTTGTGCCATTAAAAGTAAGTAAAGTAAATACAATACTAAAACCAAGAAGACGAACCTTTTTTGATTCCGAACTATATACCCAGACTAGTTCTAGATCTTGAGGGAATATACAGGTCACAGTGTCTGTAATTTGGACATAGTGAAACGCGTATCGTGATAACCCCTATGATGATTCCCCTAAACTGTGATTAATAAAGATGCGTATTTTTAAATCGCATCTCAATTGGCCGATCAAGGTGAATATAAACTTAACGATACTGATAAACAGGTTCTAACAACAAGTAGTAGAAAAACTGAGAGGAGCACAGCGGGCAAAAGCACCAAAAGCTCTTAAATTTGCATCAAAGACAAGTACAGTGGTAGAGGCTTTGAACTGAAGGAAAGTGTGCAGAGTGTAGAGCGTAGAGGTTCGTTGATGGGTGATCATCACCCACCAGATGAAAATTTTAAATCCATTGAGGTAAGGTCAATAGAAAAATTTCTATCAGAGTTTGGACTTATGATGAAATATGATATATGTATGTTCGCCTAGATCTTATACATCGCAGTGTGTCTTCCCCAACAACAATGGGTTCAGGAAATGACTTTGGCCCTGAAGTCATTCATCACGTTAGCATAGGTCCGGGAAGACGGAATCCCATAATAATCGAATTTACTTAAGTAGTAAGGAATTTTATTACTTGTATCACTGTTATAATTTTACTTACATTTAAATTGATAATGCTGCTGATTATGAATCCTGATATCCTTGCTCAGAGTTAGTATGTATGCGCTGTAGATTTAAGAGTTTTTAGTTTTTATATAAAACTCGATAGTATTTAAAGCTGGATAGTAAATTTTACAAGTTATTTTTGCAAGCACTTAGCTTAAAATTACTGCTACTTATTGAATTTTATTTTTCTTTTGATAATTTATTATAGTAATTTTATTTAAAGTCATGTGACTTTAGTATGTACATTAAATATGTTTGCTATTTTTGTATACACAAACTTGATTTTGTTTTTATAATTTAAAATAAAAATAAATTGCACAATGATATTTAAATTTTTTTTTAATATTATTTTCACAACACAGTTTAACAATTAAATTGTAAATATTTCTTTGCTTATTTTAGATATCATGACTTTTAGTTACATATGTACTACATATGTATGTCTAATACTTATATACATTACCGTTATTATTATTATTATTATTGTAATTATTATTGTAATTGTTAATAATTATATTCTATGTTTGCTATTGTCAGACACGAATTTAGATTTTCCAGATTTGTTTCTTTGTTTGTTTAAAAATTATAAGATATTATTTTATTTTACAATTTGTTATTGATTGCATTTTTTCTCTTTACTATTATTTTTATAAATAAATCATTTTTTTTCTGTGATTGCAATTGTTGCCATTTCTATATTTCAATTTTTTTTATTTAATTTTTTATTTATCGTATTTGCTGGTACTTGTTTTGTTTTTATTTTCTTATTTATTTATTAATGAAAACGTGCATGAATTTTACTGCTGTTGTATTTTAGCGCGTGTTTTTCTGTTGTTATTTGTTGATGTTGTTGTTTTGATAACAATGAAACTGGCAATCTACTCCAATTCGAAAGGTGGCAAATTTCAATTTCAATTGATAAAAATGAAACGAAAAATATCGCATCTGTTTTTATCGTTGGTGTTGTTGTTTTTGTTATTGCATTTTGAGTGGAATGCGGCGGGAGTTAAGCATTCGACTCGGCTCGGGAGTTTCAAGCGGAAACGCTCACACACAATGGATAAGCAACAAAGCAAACAATAAACCCAAAAAAAAAGAATAAAAAAAACAATCAGCAGAAATTCCTTTTTATAAAAACACAACACAACACATTCCAATGAATTTCGCGTACATTTCACATAAACACACGCACAAACATTAAAAGAACGCTCGTTGAGACTGAGCTTGAGAATATCTCGCATATGTTTCAAGTTACAGAATTTATAAAGAAATCCTTCTGCTATGCACTGTGAATTGGATACGCCAACTCATTTACATTTGTATTTTGTTTGTTTATTTCACATTTAGTTTAGTTTCACATCACACACACACACACACACACACACACACACACACCAACACGCACACATTCACACATAGCCACACAAGTCGAGAACATGGAACTTCTTTTGGGTTTCCTTTGTCCATAGCAAAAATGTCGCTGATGTCACAATAAAATAATTTCCTACTTCTTGGTGTTTTTGCTGCTCTTGCATTTTTATGTGCCGAGAAGAAATTGCCAAAGATTCAGTTGCTTCTTCGAAGCTACTTTATTTATTATTGCTATTATTATAATAGCGCAGCAATGTTGTGTTGCTGTTGTTGCTGTTATTGTTGATGATGATGGTGACGACGCGCACAACGACGTTTTACGTTACGTCCTCGAGGAATCGCGATTACAGAATGAATTTCGAACGTCGTCGCACTCGGCGTACCGTACGTGTGCACTGGCAGCAGCAAGTAGCAGCGCTGGCAACAGCAGCGACAGCGGTGTGTAAAGCGTAAAGTGTATCTTGGCGTTTGTGGATGGTTGTGTTTTGCTTGACTGGGAATGAATGTGAGTGAGCGAGTGAGTAAGTGAGTGAGTGTGCGACAGGCGGCAATCCCGCTGCTGCTGCTGCTGCTGTTGCCTGGCTTAGTGGTAGTGGTGAGACATAACACAAACTCAAACTAACAAAAACAAAATAAAAGAGCTGCTATGCTCTTGTGAGCGGCGAATGAGTGAAGGTAGTAGTAGAGAAGTAAAAACAACAACCCAGTGGGCCGATTGACAGCAGCTCGTCTAAGGAGAAAAAGGTCAGCACTTGTTATTTTTGGTTTATTAACGAACTCTCATCTTATCTTATCTAAATCAAACGTTTACAAAGCAAAACCTCGGTTAGATCAACGTATTTTCTAAAGCAGAGTAGAGTAGTAGTATAGTAAAAAATAATGACCCGTTTACGCAAAATTTCGTGAGAGGTCTTTTGAAGCACCTAAAAAAAAGAAGGAAGAAGGACAATGTAAAGGAGATCAAGTATGCAATGCTAAAAATGTAATGCTGTGACATACCGAGAGTCGGCGCCTACAGCGCCTACTTCTCCATACTCTGAAAGGCCTTTTGAGTGCTCATCTTCCCGTTGGGAAAATACTGACTACTACTACCCAGCTGGAAAATGCAATAATAAAGAAGCAAAGACGACCTCGATAGTTAGAGGATAGAACACTAGACTTTCATCCAGGAAGTTTGAGTTCGATTCCTTTCTTGGTACTTATTTTGTTTCTAATACATAATATATACTAATACATATAAAGTGAAGGAGAATTATAAGGAAGTGTGCAAGTACACATGCGAAAAACTTTGCATAGGCCCTCCATGTGATGGTGTGCCATCAAAGGAAGAAAGCATAGGAAGTACAAGTGCAACACTGGGCAGGCAATGGCAAAACCAGCAAGGGATAACAAATTGCTACTCGCTGTTCGGAACTGTAGGTCGAAACATGTGGTAATGTGGTACCACATTTGGTGGTTCTATCCTAACTGGACAGCACTTCAACCGAATTATATAGGAACAGCATAATGGCCCATTTTGTCTTTCGTGGACGCTCAGTTCTTTCCGAGCACTACCCTTCAACCTAAACCTAAGCAAAGACGTAATGCATAGTTTTTATAACTTTTCTATGGTATGGTTTTTGTATACTAGATGGTATAAATTCATGCACGGAAATAGCATTAATCTTAAAACTTCACATCAAACAACAGAGCAATACACAGCCTCATTAGTAGGTGGCGGTGTAAGTTCTGTATCCGCCATTGCGAATATTTCTCTCATACCAAAGCTCAAGAGATGTGTATAAAAAATAATGTGAATGTGGCATTAAATTGCTGTTTAAAGTTTATTGAATGATCGCCTAATGCGTAAGTCCATCAAGGCGAATTGACATATGTCTTCAAATTAATTATTAATAATTTAATTATTAAGTTTACTTCATTTTAAATATTTTTTTTTAAACAAAGTTTATTGCATAATTTTTGAGAAATTCAAACAGTCAAGCAATTTGGTAATAAAATAAGATAGAATAAGAATTCTTCTTCAAAATCCTTATAGAATAAGATTTAACTGCCTCAAGGCGGTCCATATCAATTACATTTGAGTTCATCCTTCTAAGAACATCAATTTTTAGTGAGCACTGTATAAATCCGCCTTGAATAGAAATTTCCCATTACAATAATTAGAAAAATTGGTTATTCTTAATTCGGAACCAATGGTTTAATAGACCTGCCCACACTGACTTAGTTGCATTTACGCAGACTTGTTTTCAGTGCATGGAGCGATAAATCTAAAATTGCTGTATATCTTCGATATTTCTATGAGCAAAGACAAGTTGACACATTATTATAACTGTGTACTAGCTATAAGTTTATTGTGTTTTATTAAGAACGAAAGGAAACGTTCGCAAAACATCCCCTAATCTCTATAAACCTCTCATCAATAGATCATTAAATTTCAGTATTATTGATTTTCCAACTGGGTATAGGAAAGGTTGTTAAAAGACTCATTTAACTAGAGAGAGCGAAAATATAATGCAAGTTTGTGTGAATATGAGAGAGATAGAGGAGAGAGAGAGAGAGAGCGTGTATGTGTATGTAAGAAAATGAGCATGAGAGAATTTTTGCATTATAACAAGAACGAAAAAATACCAGGAGCGTCGTCATCGTTGTTGTGAATGTTTGTTGGATACGACTGAATATGTTGGGTGTGCAAATGTATTGGAGCTACACAAAAAAGGTACTATAATATTTGTGCGGTAAGTGAAAAAGAAGAATAAAACATAAGAACAACAGCAAAAAGGTAGTAGAAAATTTTAAAGTACACAATATTCTTAAGATAAATTGTTAAATTTTTTGCTTTCTTATGTTTCTTTTTACGTCATAACTTTCAAAGGATGAGACATGTTGAGAAATGGGTTTGAGATAAAAAATGTCATAGTTAGCGCGAAGAAAACGAGAATAGTAACTAGAAGTTAGAGATATTGAGTTCTGGCATTAGGGTTTCGCTTCAAGTAACGTACTCACTATATTTCAAAAAATTTGCGAGGTATAAAACTGTGTTTAGAATATTATTTTTTTTAATGCTTACTACTTACTTAAAGTTCTGGAGGAAGAAGCAATTACACAGACACTTACCTGTAAATAGAAGGAAATTACAATAAATTAAAAAATATGGAGAATAAATTAGGTAAAACTAATGATTTGCATCATTCAATTTCGGAAATAATACTGGTATTTACGAGAACTTTAGCAGACAAAATCTCTTCGAAATCTCAAAAGAAATGCAAAAGAAACATTAAACTTCTCATTTCTCATTGATGGGATAATAAAAATATATTCCATAATCAATTTAAATGAGAATTTCTACAGAATTTCTCATATTCAAATCTTCATGTCGAAAATCAATATCGATAATATGCTCGCAAATTGTTTTTTTTCTGTTGAGTTACTAAAATTACATACACTTTTCTTGCCCATAATGGTACGAAATTTCTTTACTTCAAATTCTCAACTTCGATTTTATTTTTATAGTTTTCCTACTGTTGGATTACGGCCGCTGTTGTTGCGGCTTCATTACAATTTCCAATTTTGTTTTATTATTTCGCTTATTTATTTTTATTATTAGTTCCTTTTTTCCATTTTGCCTTCTTGATATTTTTCCAATTTTTCGTTTTTCCAGTATTTTCGTTTTCTTCTTCTTTTCCATTCTTGGCTTTTTGTATAATTTTTACCAGTCGTTGGCGCAGCTGTTGTTTTATTATTTAGTTTACGCTTTTCTTGTTGTTGTTGTTTGCTACTCCTTTTCAACGTAAGTTTAAAATATTGTAGCTCCATTTTAATATGGAGGAATGAGAAAACAACGTTCCATGCATCTTCTCGTCTATGGTATCTAGTGTGCCTGTGTGAGGTACGTACTCACCATATACATACATACATACATACATATGAACACCCACCATCGACCTCTTTTTCGCATACATTTCTCTAATGCCGGCTTCTTTCACACACACACACACACACACACACAGAATCATATGTATTTATATACACCCTGCAGTGTAAAAATTAGTTAGTCTCACAAATTACTTAGTATTATCTAGCTAAAAACGAGCTAGTTACGACTTTTAGCTAGTTAGACTTTTGTGCTTGTATATGGAAAAAAGGAACTTATTTCAATAATGCAATTCGGTGAAAATATTGTCTTGCAATTCTCATATACTTTACAATATTTTTCACATATATTGATTTTTGATATACCATAAAGGATCTATGACTAAGATAAAAGAAGCAGAGTAGTTGTCTGCATTTTTGTTCTATTATTTTTTGCTTGCGAGTATACGGAAGTAGAAACATATTTATAATAAATACTGAAAATATGAAATTTTTTGTTAAACTTTTGTACTGACTGTGGAAAAAGGTATTCCGCAACTACGTAGTTAATTTGAAATTAGTTAAAAAGTTATAGAGGATAGGGAAATTGCATGTAAATGAGATCGAGGGGATCTATTTTTTTATTTATTTATTTTTTTTTTTTTGAGCTAGCTAATTAACTAGCTTTTGAGCTAGTTGGTTGCACTGCAGGGAAAGTATTCTTACACAAATAATCAAACATATAATATGTAAGCAGAAACATCCCCACCATCGTAGTTTGTACTCGTTGCTGCTGCTACACTAACCAAAAAAACAATAACAACAAAGCTTGGGGTCATTATTCTCTTCGATGCTGTGTACCATCATCGGCAGTAAAACGTCACTACCACCGCCACCAATACCAACACCGTCATTTTACTCACTCATTGTGCTAGTCGCTCGCTTATTCGCTCACTCGTCGAGTAGAGCCATGCGGTTGTTGTTGCTGTTGTGATTGAGTGTTGTTGAGGAGGCAAAGATGAGGCTGACTCGCTGGCATGCTGACTGGCTGATGAGGCACTCCAAACATTGTAATAAAATTCAATTATTCTCATGTGCGCCTTGCACTTTGTTTCGTTGTCTTTTGTTCGCGAGAATACTACAGCTCCTCGATCTCGAGAAGGTGACAAAGAAAAAAGACGAACGGACGGACAGACGATGAACGAATGAACAAAATATAAAGCAAAAGCAAATATTTGCCATGCACTTTCTCGCTAACATTTTCTCACACAGTCAGTCTCACTGCCAGCCAGTCCGCCTTTTAAACAACAATATTTTGTTGTTTTATTACATCCCTGCAGGGCCCAACAAAATATTGTCTTTTAATTCTCATCTATTTTACAATATTTTTTACTTGACATACTCGTACATATATGGATTTTTAAATACGCGATCTATCAAAAAGATCACTGATGATATGAACTGCATCATTTGGAATTAATTAAAAAAAATAAATTTATTTTTTCCAAATTAAAGACATTTAATATTAATTTACATAAAAACCCCTTTAATTTTTCTATTCAAATAATTGGAACTGAAACAATTCTTGCTATGAAAAGCTTTCCACTTCACCGTTCGGATTCGGCATTAAACTGTAGGTCCCTTCCATTCATGTAGAAATATTACACGCACAACATGAGTGGATCCGAAAAGCGAAAAGCTCGGCCTAGGCCCTCCATGAGCTGTTGAGCAATTAAAAAAAAAAAAAAAAACACTGATCGTCTACCAACTGTTCCAAAAAAAATTATCTTGAAATTCGATTGGTTTAAAAATTATTTCAAAATGCATCTGTCTATTAACAGCTGAAATCTGATTGGTTTAAGCTATTCCAAAAACATCTATTTTGCCAACTAGTCAGTTTTGCCAAATCAAGGATTTTAAGATTTACCTGAAAATCCACAAGATTATTTAAAAAGTGAACTATTCGAAAATAGATAAGGTTGACATGGTAAAATTTCAGTTGAAATTGCTGAGCAAACGAGAAAATGAACACGCATCATAACTAAAAGAAAAATATTACAGAGCTAGTCAAATCGATAAAAGCACTGCCACAAAATGATATAGTGTCTTCTTCTTCTTTTAATGGCACAACAGCCCATGGAGGGCCTAGGCCGAGCTTTTCGCATCCACTCATGTCGTGCGTGATATTTTTTGTTGATACAGTGTCTTCAAGTCTAAAAAAAGCAACTAATTGAAAAGATATGAAATATGACTGTACAAATGACTTGCACCTAGGACAACACAATGTTAACGAAAACAACTTTGCGATGAGGACAGACACCAAAATGTTGGACTAGCTGTGGTTTTCAGTAAACCAGTTGATCGACTAACTTTAAACCAGTTGGTTTCCCTTCAGGGATGATACTGCAACTCTCAATGTGTGTGTCTGCTCCAACGTCAACGCCGCCAACATTATTTTTATTGTTGTGTCTTTGTATTTTTTCTTTCCTTCATTTTTCTTTTTCGCTGTTCTTCGCCTATTTGATTATTCACCAAATTTCCTATTTAATTTAAAAATTGTTTGTATTCATTTTGTTTAATTTAACAATATTTTCTGTTCCCTCTTAAATCTTTCATGCATTTCTTATGCACACTCTCATATACACACACACACACACACATTCCCATATGCTCTAACACTTACTCACTCTCTTCTCTTATGAAATTGGTATTTTACGCGAAGAATGCAAAAGGAAATGCACACTGAAGAAGAACCATACGAAGAACAAGAGTGCAGTCGAGTTTTGGTACGGGAGCAAAGCGAAATGTGAGCGTATGGAATGAGTGTGATGTCGTCCGTTTTCAATGTAGTTGTAATGTTTTTGAATACGTGCGAGAGATAAAGAGTGAAAGAGCGACAAAATTTTGCTCATGAGAGCAGCAGTATGCATGGTTTTACATGGTGGAGTAAAATATTAGGCGTTCAAATGTGTTGTTGTTGTTTTTTTTGTTATTGTTATTCGCAAGAATGTTGTTGTTGTTAATAATTTTTAATATGCAATTTTCATACAAGTTTCCACAATATATTAAATTTATATTCTTTGTGTTACTTAGTGCATAGGTACTCACATACATTTGTCCGAAATATAATATTTAATTTATGTTTGTAAAAAATAAAATATTCCAATGGAATCATCAGCATACATTTCAGGGGTAAGGCACAAAACGATTATGCAATGATATTAATGAAAGTTTTTGTCTTGTCTCGGAACGACAGGATTTCTGAATTTTTTGTTTCCTTCCGCATCCCTGGAATATCTACAAGATATTCTACAAGTCGGTTAGCCAAGATGACTACCTCATTTAGTAGATGCCGAATATCAAACGATTATCATCTTAATACACTGGCAAGAGCTAACCCAATACAGGTTGACTGTCATTGAAAATCTAGCTTCGCTTTCAAAATGGACCTCGGTTCCAATCAAGTCTTTAGTCATTTGCACCTTCGGTATTATTTTATAGTTTCGTTCAGCATACCTGTCAATAAAAAGTCACGTCAACGTTCAGGCCGGATGACGAACGAAGGTGAATGATTTTAAGAAGGGATGTTTTATACTTTCATAGTGATGAAGCTACTTAAAAATCGGTTGATCAAAGAATTTGGAAACCATACAAGATTGGAAGGCAATAATAATTGATAACATAAATTTATTATGTTTTCAACGATGAATCAAATAGTGGTAAAAATAGGAAAATAATAAATAAACAAATTTTATTATCTATAAAAAGTTATTATCAAATTTATCAAATTTTCATTATTATGTAAAATTACAAAAGCAAGAATTAAAAATAAATATTTTGCCTTTACAAATTTTCTTCTTACATGCACCACAGAAAAATGAACAAAAGAAATTCTAGAAATTCGTTTACTTTTCCTGAATTAAAAAGAGGGGTGCTGACGTACCAATAGTGGTAGGTTGAGTGTGTGCCGATGATAATGAAGTTGGTGGTGGTGGCAGTGGTGTGATGGGGTGGTGTGGTTCTTGTGGTTCACAAGAATTCTACTTGCAGGGCAGTAACGACGTAAAAAAGGTGTGCGCTGCTCGAATGTGATATGACAAAAGAGAGGTAGAGAAAATATGAGGAAGAAAGTAAAACAAACAGATAACGAAGAAGAAGAAGAAGAAGAAGAAGAAGCGGAAGAAAATAGGTGAGGGTGTGGTGTTTGGGTGTATTCGTTCTTTGCTTTTGTTCTTCATTTTTGGCAGAAGCTAGGTGATGTTACAAACGATAGCAATTTAGAAAGATGCCAGAGGTATGCAAATTTATTGCCGGAAATGTAATTTACGAAATCGCTTCAAGCGATGGACAAAACGAAAATGAATGCGAGCGTATCTCATAGAATAATAATAGCAACAAACACAAGAATCTTGTACGTACGTGAAAATTCATTCCCAAAATCAACGAACAACACAAAGATTGCGATGAGAACCACACACTCTGATACAGAGTTGTCGACACACAGCCTCCACTTACACAGCAGCAACATCAGCACCACTGATGAAACAACGTCATCGGTCTTCCTTTGTATATGTAGGTACCTATCTCCACCCGCCCGTACTTGTATTGGAATCATTAAAAAACACCATTACACACTCAAGTATAGTGTGTGTGTGTGTGTGTAATGAGAATGTTAGGAAGTTACATAATTTACGCATACTAATGATTTTTAATATTCATGAGCGGCATTCAGCAGAAGCACCATCGGCAGCAAGCTGTATAAAAATTTTTGAAGTTTGTTGAATATCACATGTATACATTAAATTTGCAAAAATGTGGGCTATTTTTCAACATCAATGGAAAACTCATTTAATGATAATCATAAAATCTGAATAAAAAAATATACAAGTTACGGAAAATTTTAATATTTTGTTATGTAAATTACGAAATACTTATTTATTACGACATAAAAATGAATTAACATTTTTAATGAATCACGATAAGGTAGAGGATGGAATAAATTTTTGAATAAATCGTCTAGAAAAATAGGAAATAATTCTGGGCGCATACGCTATGTTAATGCCATAGAGTACATGATATGAAACGGAGGGAGACCGTAGTCTTATTTACGAAACTAGTTCATTCCGATGTCGGCTCTCTCAGTTTCATCTCATGTACTCTATGTTCAAATCAGGTATTAAGAAATTTTTCCAGTTCCAGTTTTATAACACTTGTCACCTTTAAATTCATGCGCATAATTCAATGAAATGTTTAAATCAAAATTTTTATATTCGTCAAAATTAGCCTATATTAAATGAGCGAAATAAGGTAAAAAAGTAAAATAAAGAATAATTTATTAGTAAAATATATGATTAATGTATGTTAATAAAGAAAATAAAAGCAAATATTTAATTCAAAAACTTCTTAAAACTATTATAATCGAAATATTTAAAAATATTACTAAGGCATAGAAACCGCATAAAAAAATTGTGTACCAATGTCCTGGAATAATTCATATTTATCATTAAATCCAATTATCTGAAATCCAATCCTTAGCAGATCCATCAGCAATTGGCCATCTTCCAGACATTCCCCTCCGATTTTTTTCATTAACAACAGAACTCTTTAAAGAAGCTAAAGCATATGGTAGTATTTTATTTATACCTTCTGAACCTCTTTCTTTCTTTGCGCCAGAAAGAAGAGAAAGTTGTGAAAACAATCTTCTTCAACACAACTTCTCATTGAAATAACATCTCCTGGTTCTTAGTTGTTTAGTTGTTAGTTGTTGTACCGAACAGATTAACGTTAATTTTATTCATTCCAGGGAAAGACTTATATGTTTTAAAAATTATTTTAGGTAAAGTGACTGTGAAATTAATGTTCTTAGATGACGTGAAATTTATGCATTCCAGAGGTGATAGCAATTTCGTTAAGTTTCGAATTGAGTGCTATTAAATAATAAAAAATCGACGTCCTTAACCGTATTCTCTTAAGAATAATGCAATCTTCATCTCAGGGAAATTAGGGGATCAGAAAAAAAATACAATTATCCAACCGATACTATGGGAGGTCTATGGCTCCCCTTCTTACTTTACTTTACTTTTAATGGCACAACAGCCCATGGAGGGCTTAGGCCGTGCTTTTCGCATCCACTCATGTTGTGCGTGTTATATTTGTACATGAATGGAAGGAACCTACAGTTTAATACCGAATCCGAACGGCGAAGTGAAAAGCTTTTCAAAGCAATTTTTACTCTTGTAGGTTTGCCATTGCCTGCCAAGAGGTGGTGCCGTTTAGAAAAATAATTTTTTCTACTTTTTTGTTTTTTTTTATTCCTTCCCATACCCAAATTCTTTTGGTGATTTCTGTTAAAAACAACTAAGAACCAGGAGATGTTATTTCAATGAGAAGTTGTGTTGAAGAAGATTGTTTTCACAACTTTCTCATTTTTGCTGAGCTTTCACCAAATCCTGTCGAAGTTATCGATATCTTTGCAATATATTGAAGAAAGAATTGCTGTTTATGAGCTAAAATGATTCGTAATCATCACAGATTTGTAGAAGTTTTCGAACTGCGGTGCCTGAAATATGAGTCGAAATTCTTTTAGCATTGGCCGACAGATTTACGCGCAGTATATCTGGGACAAATGAATTGCGTCTAGTTTTATTTGTACAAAAATGTATTAGGGAGAAAATAAATCTGTTCTTGGCAAGTTTCTATTTCTGATTTCCATCAAAATAGAACCATATAATTTAATTTTGATTTTCAGATAAAGTTGATTACATATAGAATTAGTAATCATCTAAGTATTCACCTGAGTATTCATATTTATAGTTTCCAAGCGAAAAAAAAGTATTGTGGGACACAAGGTAAAAGTGAATCGTACGAGAGTATGCATTGGAAGGTGTTATTTTTTGAAGCCTCAAATTTTGTATGATAATTTCTAGTTAATTTTTTAGGGAATATTTAATAACTTCCTGTGTTCTATACTAAGTATGTATGTAGTATATACAAACAGCATTGCCAGACGTAATATCTTTAAAGAAGAATTGTCTTACGAAGCGCATAAAAATAAAAAAGAGAGACCAAAAGAGATTAGATTTCGCAGATTTCAAGATAAATTTACTGTTATTGTTAGTCGTGTTGTTCTTGCAAGATATGTTTATTTTTATTGTTTTTTGTTTACTAACTCTCTGATATACATACTACTGTGGTCAAAAGTTAGTAAAACTTTGTTCATAATTTAAATTTTTTTTATTCATTTTTCCAAATCTATTTCGTCCCCTTCAAAGTAATCCCCCCCGGCCCCAATACACTTGTGCCTACGTTTTTTCCAATTCTCGAAACAGTTGTTAAAGTCAATTTCCGGAATAGCCTTCAATACGCTTAGCGATTCATGTTTAATATCTTCAATTGACTCAAAACGGTGTCCACGAAGCGGTTTTTTGAGTTTAGAAAATAGCTAAAAGTCACACGGTGCTAATCACACGGTCAGGCGAATAGGGTGTTGCGGATATTCCAACGATGCCAGTAAGGTCTCTGACTGTTAATCGTCGATTCTCGAGCACCAATTCCTTGATTTTATTGACGTGTTGATTTGGCACATCAGTTGATGTTGATGGCCGTCCTGGACGTGGTTCGTCGTCAACGCGTTCTCGACCATCTTTGAACAATTTGTACCAACCAAAAACACTTGCTCGCGACATACAATTATCACCGAAGGCCTTTTGCAACATTCTGAACGTTTCAGGACCAGAAATTTGATTCCGCACACAAAATTTAATGAACTTCTTTGTTGAATAATTTCACTCATTGTGAAAATCGCCGAATGCACTTTTTGTACTTTAGAAAACTTTAGCGTATACTAAACACTAATGATTATTTTGATGTGACATTTGGCACAGATGTCACCGACAGTCATACCAACCTTAAAAAAATAATATTTTGATGAATGGGTTTCCGCGCGAAATTTA